>JAOSBK010000204.1:12316985-12329792 GCA_027568895.1 Erythroxylum shatona
TTTAATTTTAAGTTTTAACAATCTTTATTCTTTGCATAATACATAATTAATTAATTACATACTAATCCCATTTTAAAATTTCATTTTCAATTCCAATTCTAATTTTCATGTAACAAATTCATAACAAAATAATATAAATTATTTACCCAAACCCAATACCCACGGTATTCTTCAACTTCAATCCAACAATTTCAAATTATCAACTTCAAAATTTTATTCCAAAATTCCAATCCAAAATAATTCCAATTTCCAAACGTTCAAAAATTCAACCTTCAACTTCGATTTTAAAAAATCAAAATCCAAATCCATTCCTCCACAAACAAGTCCACCCACCGATAACATTTTCATCAACTCATCAACACTAATACACGACAAATCCAATCTATTTCCAAATTCCAATCCACAACACAAAAAATAAAATCCATTTACCAGCAATTTTTGGAGTATCAACAGTCAACACACACCCAAAAAAAGTATTTAACCGTCAAATGACTCGAGTCTACACTTCGGTATTCAGGTTGGGGCTTCGGGTCGTGCCTCGTGGGGTTGTCCAGATCCAACCGTCCACCTGTGAGCCGTCGGATGGTCAATGGTGGTGCGGTGGTGAGGCAAGGAGGAGAGGTGATGTCGAGGAAGAGATGTCGAGGGCAGATCTACACAGATGAGGCCAGATCTACACGGAGAGGAGGAGAACAACCGGGGCGAGGAGGAGAACCAAACGTCGACGACGATGAGAGGATCCAGACTTCGGCGACAAAGACGGTGAGAGCGAGAGAGTGAGAGAGAGAGGGTTAGAGAGAAGAAGAAGAGTAGAAGAAATGAATGAAGTGAAGAAGAAA
Source organism: Erythroxylum shatona (assembly GCA_027568895.1). Classification (NCBI taxonomy): domain Eukaryota; kingdom Viridiplantae; phylum Streptophyta; class Magnoliopsida; order Malpighiales; family Erythroxylaceae; genus Erythroxylum; species Erythroxylum shatona. The sequence continues at coordinate 12,317,825 of JAOSBK010000204.1, forward strand.
GAGGCGGTAGCAGAGCAGAGGATCGAGGGGTAAAAATTAGGTAAATTTGTTTTTGCAGATAAGTCCTCAAAATTTATAAAAATTTCGAAATGCTCAAGAATTTTCCGGAACATTGGGTACCGCCCGATACCCAACGGAAAACTCCAGTACCGGCCGGTATTTATGGCCGGTTCCGAAGTTTGGATTCAGGTTCTGTTTTTCAGCCGGTACGGTACTTTTCGGCCGGTACCGGCCAGAACGGAACAGATTCCAAAACTCTGAAAAAGGCATTGTTTTTTTAAAAATAAATTAACTCAAGTCAGACTGGGCCGTTTCAAGCATAGTAAGGCCGGAGCTCGAGCCTGCTCCTCAGCCTACGGCCAGAGCGGAACGGATTCCAAAACTCTGAAAAAGGCATTGTTTTTTTAAAAATAAATTAACTCAAGTCAGACTAGGCCGTTTCAAGCATAGTAGGGCCGGAGCTCGAGCCTGCTCCTCGGCCTACCTTCAATCGCTCCACTGGTATCAAGCTAAAGCGAAAGTATAAAAAATGCATTAAACTGACGAGGAGTATGAAGAAACGAGACGACAAAAAAACTCATTAGTCATTTCTTTTGCCACTCTCAAACTTAAACACACACTTGTGACTCTCTCTATATATTAATATTAATATTCCTCATTAACCTCTCTTGGTCTCACTTGCCTCGTTCTCTCCGTCTCTCACTTCTTTCTCTGTCCAGCCAAAGCTCTCTACCGTCTCTCCATGGCAGCTACTGCGGGTTCGTCCTTGTCCATGCAGATTCGCGCCTCTACGGTAATTCCTATCTCCTGGCAGACCTCTTTGTACTGTTGTTTGATCTTTCTGATTCGTTTTTTTTCTAGTGGCAATTGTTTTGCTTGCCTGATGTGCGCGGTTTGTTAAACTGTTGTGAAAGGCTTATTTGATCCGGAAACATATGATCTTTACTGTCCTTGCCGAGATAGGTGATTAGCCGATGGGCTTAGAAGTTGGTTTGACTTTGGATGGTGGAATTTACTGTACAAATTTATTGGCTTGTTATCAAAATGTGTGTTTAAGTGGTGGGGAGGACGATTTGTTCATAAATTTGGATCTTTAACTGTGGTATATCCTGTATCTTGTTGTTGGTTGGGTGGATGTCGAAGTGTACTTTTTAGATTTGTTAATGGGTACTGTATCATGGTTGACTCAATAAGCAGGGTTCTAGGTGAATTATTGTGTAGCTTGAAGTGAGATTTTTGTTACTACGCACCATTGCTTTTGTTGTGTAAAGCATTGCTCAAATGGGGCAGCGATTGGGGCTGAACTGATAGTTTTGAAGCTACTGGGCAAAGAATTGAAGATTGTAATGTTTTGGTTTATTTTTTCATTATTTGTTTAGTTTTTTGAGTTTGATGTGCATTTATTGTGCTGTCTTCCCTCTTACTTTTCTATATTATTAAGTATTGTTTGTTTGAATTTGTTAAACAGGGCACAACTAAATTCTCTAGTTTAAAGGCAGTTTCTCTCTCTACTCTGGGAAAGAACTTCATGTCTTTCAGTTTGCGGCCGATTCCAGCTCATCTTCGGATCTCCTGTGCGGTATGTTTTGCCATTTGATATATACTCGTAATTTCACAACTATCAATGTTACTGAATCTCAGGGCAATGAGTATGGTTCTTGGATGAGGCTATCGAAGGAGCTATTGCACCAGCCCATTAATAGTTTGTAAATTTGCCAGATGCGAAGACAGAAACATGTTACCTGTGAATATCTTATCTAATGGGCAATGAGAAATAAATACGTGGATATGAAGTTGCTAATCTTTAAGCACAATCTAGATATGCTTCTATTATTTATTTATTTAATATTCCAGACATTTAATTTTCACTGGAGAATATATGGTGTTTTTCCTTACTTTTTGTTCAGAATGGTTTGCAGCTGTGTTATGAATTTACCTGCTTGTTCTAAAGCAATGTGGAACTAAATTAAATGTTGTTGCCCAGGCCAAACCAGAAACAGTTGAAAAGGTGTGCAAGATTGTGAAGAAGCAGCTAGCATTGCCTGATGATGCTACACTTACTGGAGAGTCCAAATTTGCAGCTCTTGGAGCTGATTCTCTTGATACGGTACCCAATAGTTTGTCTTTGTTTATTTATTTTGTTTTTGTTTATCTTGTTTGGGATCGACTACCATGATGACCTTGCTTTGTTTATGGAAAGTGAAAAACATTGTTTAAAATCTAACTTTGGATTATACAATGATAGAGGAAGCTTCAAAAGAAAAATCTTATGGTACATGTAATTTTCTATCAAGTTGAGGACCTCATTGGTTGAATTTTTTATTGAGTTTTTGGTTGAACTTTTGGTTTCTATTTTTTGTTTTGATTTCTTCCAATTTTCATAATTTCTAAAAACCATAAAACTTGTTTATTATTTCTGTTTTCATTTTCTCATACTCTGATTTATCATTGAATAAACGTATATTATTTAATTATTTAATATTGATTACTAATAGAATTATAACTAATATAATTTGACTTATTTGACTTATTTTAATTTATAATTATTTTAAAATTTAGAAATTGAAAAATATTTCAAAAATAAAATACTTTCAAATTTTATAGTTGTTTAATGAATATATTTAAATTTTAAATATTTTAAAATACGTAAAATTCAAAATTTTAAAATAATAAATTAAATATATTAGTAAATAAATATTAGTTTATAAGTTATGTATTTTTTACTTGTATAATTATTTATTTAGATAAATATAATAAATTTCTATTAATATGTATTGATAAATATTATATAAGAGATTAATATATTTGCTTGATTAATTTATAAAATTAATTTATATTTAGTCATTATGAGTAATAAAAGTGTGGTCATATCGATATTAATAAATAGGTTTGTGTTTATGTTTGAAAGGAAAAAGCATAATCCAAAATAAACTAGAATTTTGTTAAATTTGCTCAAACACCAGATTATCTTTCATGTAATTAGTGCTGTTGGTTACTTTCCTCATTCTAAAGTCGTTGGTGATGATATCCATTTACTTGTCACATCAACTGGATTATTCCCAGTCATTGTGATGGTACATAATCCTGCTACTGGATAATGATGTCCTTGACGACCATTTATTTTCAGGTTGAGATTGTGATGGGACTTGAGGAGGAATTTGGTATTAGTGTGGAAGAGGACAGTGCCCAAAGCATCGCAACGGTACAAGATGCAGCAGATCTTATTGAGAAGCTTGTTGAGAAGAAAGCTTAGAACCAAATGAATATTTGAAGATCTCTTACCTAATGTGCCTGTGGACTCTAGATTTTGTTGATTTAAGCTGGGAAAACCCCCAAAAAATTGCCAGAAATTATGAAGTGATGAATGATGATATCATTGTTTTTTTGTGTGTTTATTGGCCCCCTCTCTGATACACCTTTTCATGTTTACAGTGGATATTAGTGCAATCTTTTTTTCTTTTGACGATAAAAAAAATTCATTAAAGACATAAAAGGTATCAAACTACAATGCTGTATCAAGCAAAAGGAATGCATTACTCTTTCAGTTATCCTGGGAAAATTAGGAAGTTAAAGATTCCATTGTATTCTGGAAGAGGTGCTAATGTACCTTGTGGATTAAAACATGCCTATCTATAGTGGCCTTGTTAAATATTTTCAGATTCTTTTCCCTACAAATTACATAAAATGTAGAGTTGACTGAGATTTAGCAAACTCTATCTTTCCCTTAAAAGTTTAACTTATCTTCAGCAGCTCTTTTCAATCTGAATCGTGACAGTAGAGATTTAAGGCATGTTGAATGCTAGCCCAGATGGAATTGGTGAAGCTAAATTTGAGGCGGAGATGGTCAATGTTTTCATGCTTAATACAGCATAGCTCACATAACTTGTCTATGGACCCAACTATCCTGTAGCCAAGTTATAAAGGAAGCTTTTGATTTTAAGGAACCTTTCCATATGATATTGTGCCAAGGAATGAGAGGGATAGGAGGCTTGTGAGCTTTGATGCATGAAGAGTTTGAGTCGTCTCCTTTGTTGCTTAGGGACCAAACAGGTTTATCAAGAGCAGAAGGATTAGGCAGGTAGTTTAGAAAGTAGCTCAGAAGCTTATCAGCCCCCTTGCCTTGAAAATGCCAAGAATTTTGCTCAATGACATTTCTAACTCGTTCCTGAGAAGAGATTCTTGTAGAGAATGAAGAAATATCCTTCCTGAGGCAGAGGGGATTTAGAGATCAAATTAGAACCATGTATCCTCTCCATTCCTTACGTAAATTTCGATGAATGGATCAACAACTAGCCTTTTTCTTAGAATGGCCAAGAGAATTCTTTCCTTTCTATAATTTGCCATAAGCAGGTTTCCTTGAGATAGAATTCATTAATCCATTTGCTTCAAAGTGATTATTTATCCTTGAACAATCCAAGTCCTTTTAACCACTTGCATTGATTGGAAGGAAAGTTAAGATTGATGTGAGACCAAGCCCCTTTCCTGCTTCCTCCAACAAAGCTGTTTTGACATTGTTAATCTTTCCTGACTAGAGGAAGTTTCTGATGCATTTTTCAATCTCCTTGATGATTCTTTTAGGAAGAAGATGAAAACTCCAATGTGCTGAAATGGGGACCCCCATGTATGTAAATGGCAAACTATGAATATTCATATCAAAATCTGCAGTAGGCTTTCGGTATTGGATATGTCTGAGGAGAAGTAAATTCTACTCTTGCATTGATTGCTGCTTAGGCGAGAAATCCTGCAGAAGCTCATAAGAGATTAATGCAAAATGGAAATGGATTCTTGCTGGGCTCCACAAAACAAAATCAAATCATCTGCAAAGCTTAGATAGGTAAGAGACATTTCCTTGCATTTATGATGATACTTAACCTCAGGTCTTCTAGATAAGTTGAAGCAAATAATCATGTTCAGAATTTCTATGGAAATGACAAAAAGATATGGACAAATAGGATCTCCTTGTCTAATACCATTAAAACCTCATAAACCCATCCATACTTATACGAAAGTTGAAGAATTTAAAAGGAGATTTGTAAGGAATGGGAGGTGTGAAGTTAAGAATTTTCGTGTTGGAATGATCTAAACATAGTGAGGTTCCAAAATGGGCATATGAATTAGGGAATTGACTCGGCCATAGATGGCTCCTGATGAGGCAATTTCTTAGTTGTTTGTTACTCTAGGTGTAAAAGCACCTTATTGATATGAGATCAGTCACTCCTAACTTAGTAACAGATATCCTCCAGTCTCTGAGGGATGAAGAATGCAATTCAAATCACCTGCGATCAACTAGGATTTAATTATAGAGGATTGAATAGAGAATAACTCCTACCATAACTTAGCTCTCTGAAATTCAAAGTTGGCTGCAAAAATGATTGCAATCTCAATCTTAATTCATGGCTCAATGAGTTTGCAACTAAGATGAATGAATTGGTCTGAAAATTTTAAACAAAGACCTGTATTTTTTTAATGTTGTAAGTATACAAGATTCTACCATTGTAATGGTAGTTGTGGTTTGATCCATACTTTTAGTTTTTTTTTTCCATATGATTTTCATAACATTGTGAAGTTTATGAGCTTTTATTCTTGTTTCAAGCAATCCAACCGAAATTAGATTCCTTTCCAGCAAAAGATCCTCGACAGCTTGTCGCTTATGAGGTTCAATAAAACCTCTAAAATTTCAAAAAATCGTAAATATTTAGACTTATGAGAGGTAAGTCTATCAACCCCCTTTAGGTTTCCCCCTTTTCCTCCCTGATCTTCTACTAGATGTAGGAGAGAATTTTTCATTCAGTCTTGCCTTTCCTCAAGAAACCTTGATGAGGTGCCTCCTCTTCATGTTCACTCTCAGGAGGGCTAGCACTTGCTTTTCCCTCATCTCTAACTAGAGCAGTGTCTTGATTATCAAGCTGAGTCTCTCCTTCTACTAAAAATGCATTCTAATCTTCAAACATAATATCAATAGAATCGGTTTCTGTGTTTGGTAGTGCTAGTTCTTCCACTGTTCCCATTAACTCATTGTAATCTCCTCTAGAGAACAATCTCTCTATTGGTCTCTAGACTTGTTTTCCCAGCTAAAGTTCCAATTGTAAAATAGCTGAATTTTATCTTTTCATTAGCAGGATTAAGTTTCATAATAGACAAAACTTTAGGTAAAGCCTTCTTGGGATTCATCTCCACTCAAATTCGAGCATAGCATACTTTTTTAAGCTTAACAGTGGCTGAATCGAATGCTACAGGTTTCCCTACTACACTATTCAAAAAACTTAAGCCATCCATAGACCAATACTTAAGAGGAATGTTGTGGAAATTGATCCATAAGAGATGGATTCTATGTTGTTTTTGTCAAATTCCAAACCTAGTACCCATTTTTGAATGAACATGAGTTGTTCACCTACGTGCCAAGGGCCTGATTCCAAATATCTTATAAATACTATCACCATATGTAAAATAGAAAAGTTCTCTCTTTAGTGAGTGGGATTCTATCTAATCCCTTGCTATCCCATCTAGTTTGATCCCAAATCTGCATGAGAGGAAAAGCTGGCCTTTTGTTAAGGAAGAAACCAACCAAGGTATTGCTCAAGAGTTTAGCTCCTTCTTGAAGATGCTCGAGAGGAGGAGATACAAAACCATCAACTAAGGTGGATGAGAAATGTTTAGGCTTTACAACAGAGGTTTCAGCTGAAATTGCATAACTCCAAGATTCCCAGCACCATTCACACCTTCAAGTTTCTGCTTGCTCAGATCCCTCACAATGTTGACATCTAAAGACTCTCAAGAGAAATGGTTATGCATTACTCCTAAAGGAGAGGATCCTCCTTTGGAGGTTTCCATGGAACTTTCTAAAGTAGAAAGTTACTGAAATCTACTTTGAGCTTGCCAAATATTCTTACCAAAGAGGAAAGTTATTTTTCTTAGAAAAGTTCTTTTTAGAAAAGCTCTACTGACATAAGTTCATCCAAACAGACACTAAGTCTTTTTTCCCACTGCAAAAGCTTTTTTTAAAAAATTTATTATTTCGCTGTAAAATAGAAAACATACTTTTTTAATAGATATAACTTTTTTGGCAGTCAAAACACAACTTTTTAAGAAGCTCAAATTTGAAGCTTTTTTAAAAAAATACTTTTTTTGAATAGATTTTTCAAATCAATTAAGGAGCCTATTTTTAATCCCTTTTACCCTTATATTTTACACATAATTTTCACAATACTCACAAACTCATCTTTACGTTTATTTTAAGATTTATATAATATTATTTGACTTTTTAAAAATATTTTAATATTTATTTTTAATATTAATTTTACTTATGTTATAATCCATTTAAAAATTTTGATTAGATATATTTTCATTTATGTTTCATATGATTTAAAATTATATAATAATTAATATATTGTGCTTCGCATATTGTTTAATATACTTTAAATAATATTGATATGCATAAATAATTTTTATTATAAAATAAAATATAATTAAAATTAATAAAAATACTTTTTATATCTATATTGCCAAAGCTCTTTTAAAAAACTGTTTTTTAATTGACAGTCAAACAGTTAACTGACATCTTTAAAAAGTTCTTGTAAAAAGAATTCTACTAATATAAACCCGTTCAAACGAGCACTTACTGTTCATTCGAGAGAGTTTCTTACACGACACGATATCATTGCAATCTTTTTAACATTGTATTGACAGTTACAAAAGGCAAAAAGTGTTGCCAATTATAAAGGGGCCGTAAAGGAAACACCTAAGGCCTTGTTGCCTCACTTCTAATCAATGAAAATCCCAGTTCAAACTTCAAAGGCTGCTATAGGTGATCCAAAAGGTGCTTCTAGAAAGGTATTTATTCAAAACCATACTCTAATGTTAACCAAATTAAAACAACTACCTTTTTCCTGCAAAACATGCTTTTGGACCTTGGAACCTGAGAAACAGTTTGAGAAACAAATCCCGAAGCGGATGTACCTTGTCGAGTTAAAATTTATTCCAAGTACCCTTTTTCTTTTTTCTTTTTCCTTTTTATGTCAGTCTGTAGCTACGTACTCAAGTCGAGTTGAAACTTAGCTCTGTAGTCTTTTGTGTTTGCCCTTAGGGATGTCTTTCGCGATGAGATAAACTTACCCTTAGTAGTTATCTATGTTTGGGTGTCTTTCGTGTTAGTTGTAATTGCCATAGAAACCTAACAACCTCCGCGGTACTTTCGAAAAACCGACCAGTACAAGGAACCTTGTCAAATTGGACCTTGTTTACCAGTCTAGTTTAAGGTTTATCAGACCAAAACTAAGGGTACCAAACATTTTGACGATCGGACCAGAACTAAAGCTACCATACATTCAACTGGCCTAGTGCTCGAAATGTCGGATATCTGAAAATTTGATGCTAAGCTTCTGAACCATATTTTTCTCTAAAGAGCAAGGGAAAAATGCGGTAAGAAATGGAAAGATCTAATATGAACCAACCTGGCAGAAGATGGCAACCTTCAGATGGGCCCTCTTTTACCTCGTTCACTTTTGTAGCATACAGCATTCCATCACTAGTTCCAGTAAAATATTCCTAACACTAACCCTGACACTCTAGATACTGAGTGACATACTGGAAAGCATAGATTCTTATAACTACAGTGTCATAACCAGATTTGTTTAACAGATGCTCAGTTTCTTACTCCCAATCAGCATCAAAGAAGCCAGCATCTTTCATCTCTGAATAGTATACATTCTCAAGATGCAAATCTTCTTCCTACAGTCACGAGAAATGCAAGTATTGGTCACAAATGTTTCCGAACTTGTAACAAAAAGACAAAGTTTGAAAAGAAGGGTAAGGTGAAATCCTGATAAACCTGGAAAAAATCTGCTAAAAACGTTATGTACAGTAGAGGAAGGTAAAAGGCGTGATAGCAAACAATTGTTGTGGTGTACAACCTGTAGAAGAAGATTAAGGATCATTAGGAATACATATAGTTCCAGAAGGCCTTTTGTGGAAGAAAAAGAATTCTATTCAAAATTACCAAAAGCTGAAACCAGCCCCGCTTCCCATAAGCCCACAAGCAAGCAGTGCCAGTAAGTTCAAAGTGAACATTATAGCAATGTATTTGTAGAATGCAGGTCGTGCTGCATAAAGAAAATGACAAGTCATGAACCATCTAATAGGGATAAATATACTTCACCAACATGCATGTAATGAGAACCTTACCAGGCAACCTGTCCCTCCACTGAGAGTGGTACATCCATAATATCAATCCATAAACTGCAGTTAGCACGAGCCTGTGGATAACCCATAAATTCCACTTTTTGGTAAGCTGTTCTTCATTGTTATCAATGAAAAGTGGGATCCCCAGTCCAAACAGGTAAATTGCCTGCACAGAAAACATCAATTAAGTAATTTATATTTCATGTCATAATCTTGGCCAGTTGCAGCAATTTAGTAGAGGCAGGCGACAGAATTAAAAAAACAAAAACTGAGGGTAACTTCATCATACACAAGCACAAGCTCATCGTCCTCATCTACTTATGCAGAAGTTTAGAGATGTCTAACAAATTCAAATGTCAGATATCATATTTGGCCTAAGGATAGCATTTGGTAGACAACTCTAAAAAGGGCCAAAATAAGTTAAAAGTGACACCAATATTCCCCAGACCCCTTAAGGTGCCTTTTGGCATCAAGCTAGCTATTAGAGAACTGCAATGATTAAAGTGAAAAATGAAGGACCTTCAAAACTATGTCCAAACCAACTACAAGCGCTGAGATACCAAAGGGCCGGGTCAAAGCATCAAACCCGCTAGAATAATTTCCTTGGTATAGAAAGGCAATCAAGCTGACTTCCAGAAACAACATTCCCGATGTTGTAAACAGGGATAGGATGTTCCATGCTAACTCTTTTCCAGGAGTGCACTCCCATGCCTGCAACAGTGAAAAAAAAGAAGAATTATGATCTTCATCTAACGGAGAAAGGGCAAAATGCTCCAAAAAGAACCAAGCATCAATAGTGGCAAGAAGGTTGTGAATTATTAAGATATGAAAAGGAAATATTAGTGGACTGAACTATTTTGATGCCGAGTAGGCAAAGAAACAACATAAACTACAAAAATCTCCACACAGACCCCATACGAATATTCATGCATACAAATGTACAAAGACACACAACACCTAGAGAAAGAGTGTGTGCGCTATTAGTATTGAGGTATCTTGGTCAGAATTGGTTGAGCATCTTGTACAACAATATGCAGGTCTTACACGGTCATATTTATATGTCAGCAGGAATTTGCAATATATAAATGGAGATAACTAAAGAAGTAATGTCAAAACCGAATGAAGATGAAAGCCAACAGGTTGGATCCTGCACCAAGTCTTCTAATTCTTGTGCCTTAAGTATCCAATCATAGAAGAACTACATTGACCAGAATCATGGTATTTGGATATCCAGAATGAGAAAACATTAAGACAAACAGCCATAAATGTAGAATTAATCCACTGATAAATCTCAAGATACAAGTGCTTCTTGACCAAAGGTAGTTTATGGATGGGAATCCAAGAAAGTTGACAAGAAAAAACATTGGTAGGAGGAGAAAGAAAGGTAAGTAAACTCGCATAGCAAGTTCCAATTGTCAAGGGTTTTGTTCAATAACGTTATCAATTAAACATCTTTCAGATTCAGTTTGATCGATTAAACATCTTTCAGACTCAGTTTGATTGAAGCTTTTCATTGATCCCCTCCCAAAAAGAGTTCCAGATTTGGTAATAGTTATCCTTGTAGGTATAACCTTAACAACTGAAGTATAACTCAAGTTGGAAGTAGTGCACGTTAAGTTACAACAACTACATCACCATGCACATCAGACCAATACTTGGACATCATTACTGCCGTTTTGTCTGATAATTGCCTCCACAAAAGTGAATCAACAGCTACGTTGACAATCATGACACGTGAATCAAGGCCTTGTTTAACAAACTAATCAAAATTTCACAAACTCGAAGAAGTATCGGCTCTCAATGCACATTTCAATAAAAAACAGATAGCAGATGACAATTCAAGAAACCTACAATTCAATAGCTAAATTCATGAATCCGAATCATAAAAACAAGCATAAGTGTAAGTTAGTTAATACCAAAACAAAAGGATATTTAAAAAATCAAGAAAAAACTAGCTAGCTTGACAGATTCTAATAAAAACTCACAAACCTGAAAGCAGCACCAAGCAAGATTAAGCGAGCTGACGAGCCAAAGACTCACATAATAAGCGATGATTATATGGGATCTCCCATGGGATAGCTTTCTCAAGCTTTTCTTAGTCTGGAATGTCAAGTAAAGCACAAAACAAAGGGAAGCCACAATCAAGATGATATTGTGTAATACGCCATGGCATCGAGAGAACCAATTGAAGAGACCTTGGCCTGTAAAGCGGCCATCGCTGAGAGTGCGGTTAGGGTTTTGAGAGATGGGAATTGAAAAGGAAGAATCTCTGGTCTCTGGCAGATGATTTTGCATGTTAATATTTCCGGGTGGAAGAGAGAGGAGCAAATAGGTGAGGTGGTGCGACAGAAGCAGTGTTGAGATTGAATTTTAAAGTGGGTGTTTCTGTCTTGGTTAAACTTCTGGTCAGATATTCTTGTCTTCTTCTCTTCTGAGACTCACTTTCTTTCCCAATAACCAACTGAGCTATCCGTGCGGACTGTTTTTTTCTCTCTTCTCTTTTGTTTTTTTCGCTGCGCTTGGTTAGCGTCTGCAGCATATAAAGACGGAACGAGACGGAACAGGATAGGACAGGACAGGACAGAAATTGAAGACAGGGAGATGTTTGGTTGCGGTGGACAGGACAGAGATAATTGTCCACGTCCGAAGAACAGAAATGTGTTTGGTTGCCGTCTTCAGGACAAAAAACAGTATTAATGACTTAAATGCCCCTATAGTGTAAAGACTTGTAGATGTTAAAGAATGTAATGTTTAGTATTATTTTTATTATTAATATTGTTAACAATAATAT
>JAOSBK010000204.1:12337598-12348056 GCA_027568895.1 Erythroxylum shatona
TATAGTATCATAATTTTCAAATTAAGAGTTACAAAATTTTCAATTTGATTCTAAGGATCTTAACTCTTAACAATAGCTCTTTTGTATTGCCAACCGAAGTACCGAATGATCCGAATCAATGTAAGTTCAATTTCTACATTTGTTGATTTAAAAAGGATTTTTCATTATATTCTAATTTTGTGCATTTAAATTACAATTTTTTCTGGTCAACTTTCAAGGTAAACATGTTATAATTTATGCCCTTAATTTATAATTTGCAACTTCATATAATCAAATCAAATTGCAAACTAAACATCCATGAATCAAAACAACACAAATGACATTTATTTCATATTCAAAATTTCAGATCACAAATTCACATTTCCAACTCCAAGTCGGACCAAATAATTTCATACAAAATAAATCATCCAACCAACACCGTGCATCATCCATAATCCAATTCCAACCAAAATTCGAAAACCCAGATCACGCAAGAAACCAATAGCACAAAAAACAACATCCAAGTCTCCAACACCGATCCAACAAAATTCATCAAAAATTCACGTTCGAACACAACAATAAATTTAATTAAGCATGAAATTTTTGAAATCAGAAACAAAATTCATAAAACCAACATTGGGTCTTGGCGGGTCTTCGGGTTTTGTCACGGGTCAGATGTCGATCCGTCTCCGGTGGCCTCCCTGCGGTGTCACGGTGCTGTGGTGCGGCGGCGAGGAGCGGAGAAGGTGATGATGACGTCGGGTGACTCGGATCTACGTGGAGGAATGGCGTGGAGAAGGGAGAACGAGGCGAGCGTCCATGGAGGCCAGCGACAGCGACGGTGAGAAGAAGACCAGAGGCGGCGGCGGCGGCGAGGACCAGGCGCGATGGAGAGATGAGAGAAGAGGAGGAAAATTTTAGATGAGAGGAGTAGAAGATGAAGACCGAAAGAGGAGAGGAGAGTCGGTGGGGATGAGAGGTTAGGATATTTTAGGTTAAAATTTTTTCAAAATTGCTATTAGGTCCCTAGGATTTTTAAATTCGGACCGGTACAGTCCGATACTGCAGGTACCGGCCGGTACCAACCGAAAACCATCGATACCAACCAGTATTTTTGACCGGTACCGATGGTGGTCGTTCCGTTTCGATTTTCAGCCAGTACGGTACGTTTCGGCCGGTACCGGCCGGAATGGAATGGTACTCATATCCATGGTTTTATCATCCTGTTTCTATTTTTTTAATTATACTCTTATTTGTAATAATTATAATATAATATAATATATTTTAAAATTAATTAATTCTTATTATAACAAAACTTCACTATAACAGGACGTAAGGCTTCACTAGGACGTCAAAGTAAGCTTCACTTTTGTAACAAATGAACCATTATGATATAGAGACAAAGGCTATTATGTGAAGAATAGACTTTGAAGACTAGGCTCGGCAGATGTGCTGCCACATTAAATGTGAAGACAAGTGTTGCGTGCTCCATGCTAACTATACGTGAAAAGTCTTCACGTGAAGACTAGGTTTTGAAGAGTAGGCTCTGCCACATTAAATGATGTGCTGCAACATTTATAAGACAAGTGTTTCACGCGTGCTCTACTCTATATTAAAGACGCGGGGATGAGACTCACCACTGCCACTCTCTCTTCTAAGCTAAGCTAAGCTTAACCCACAAAAATGGCTTCCACGGCAACACTCTTTGACGCAACGCTAAGCACCTCCTTAGCACCCCGACATAGGGTGACGAGTTGGAGGGCGGTTCTAAACATGAGACAGGGGCTTTTCGAGTTAAAAAGTGGGCACGGAGGGCAGATTAAGGCCATGGTAGCGTACAACGTGAAACTTATTACTCCAAAAGGAGAGAAAGTGATAACAGTCCTAGACGATGTGTACATTCTTGACCACGCAGAGGAGAAAGGCTGTATTCATGCAGGGTTGGTTCTTGCTCGTCGTGTGTAAGGAAGGTAGTGTCAAGGACGGTGGACCAGTCGGGAGGTAACTTCCTTGACGATGACCAAATGGCAGATAGTTGGGTATTGACTTGTGTTGCTTATCCCACTTCTAGTGTTGCTTGAAACTTTCTGGCAGTATTTTTGTGTTCTGGTTTCTGTATTTGCCCCTTCTACCTCCATTGTTAACCTTTTCTTAAAGATGAAAGAGCATGCATAGACTAGTGAAGGCAGAGCAAGGCTAAAAAAACACAAAAGGTAGTGAAATCGAGACGGGTGGTTTTTACGAGAAAAAAATCTTGTTTTAAAATCTTTCAAAAATGTCTTTTTTACGTTTCTGTAAACCTATTGCTGTCTTTTTATTTTTAGAAATAAAAAATAGCAACAATACTTGTCCAAACGTGTTTTAACAAATTGTTTTCTTTTTTTGAAAACCACGATGAAAAACAAAAAAAAGAAACAGAAACAAACAGGGCCTTAGTAATTCGAATTTGTAACTAAAATACCAAAAAAAATTAAAAATTAAAGCCATTATCATAATACTCATTTGTTCTTAATGACTCAAATATGAGGTATAATCAAGAATTATAGAAAATTATTTCATCTCTTTAATGATCCTTATGATAAAACATCTAGCGCTATGAGCCAAAAAAGAAATCAACTCTTTTTGAATTTTGTGACCAAGATAATGATGATGAATTTTATGATTTTAAATGTGTTTAACATGATCTTACATTATTACATCACATCAAATTCAACAATCATCTCAATTATCCTAAAAAAATAGTATTATTATCTTGGTGAAGTTTCTCATTGGATGAATTGAAAAGTCAAATTATATTTAGCAAGACATTTCACAACAAGAACTATTATTATCAAGTCTTATCTTCAACATTCTTTCTCCTTTACAATTTCCTTATTGCAAATCTTTATCAACTGATTGATTTTTGCTCAATTTTACTTTTAATTCATTTCAAGTATTCATGTTAGTCATATACTTAACACTATTCTTATATTCTTTGAGTCTGCATTAAAATGGTTGCAATCTCTAAATCCATCATTTATTAATTCACTTTGTTTGCTATTAGATTTGAATAAATTACAAGAAAAACAATATACTTTATCTATATTATGAATTATGAATACTTGATGTTTTTGTATTCATTGTACACCACTATTTATATACATGTTGTATGCCTAAATGTGGTAAGTAGTTATTGTCAACCCCTATAATCAAGCTTCCTATAATCAATATGTAATATCTTTACATTCATTCACAATCTTCGTAACAGTAACACTCCCCCTTAAGTTGGAGCATAGATGTTTATCATACTTAGTTTGTTACACAAATATTCAACCCAGCTCCTATTTAGAGCCTTTGTAAAGAGATCCCTTAGTTATTCTACAATCTTCATATATCCTATAAATATTATATTTTGTTGCACCTTTTCATGAACAAAGTGACAATCAATTACATTATGCTTAGTTTGTTCTTGAAACACATGCTTAGAGGCTATATGAAAAGCAGTTTGGTTATCAAACTATAATTTTGTTGGCATATTAACTTTAAGTCCAATTTATGTCAAAATTTGATATATCCACATTATTTCACATACAAATTATGCCATAGCTCTGTACTTGATTCTACACTCAAGTGAGCTACAAAATTTTGTTTCTTACTTTTCTATCAAACCAAATTTCCTCCAACTAGAACACAATAGTATGTGGTGGATTTTTTTTAATCAATCTTGGACCTTTCCCAATCTGTATATAAGAATATATGAGTGTGACCAAGATTTCTACAAAGTATACCTTGTCTAGGTGCTCCCTTTAAGTAACAAAAGATTTGCTCCAAAGCAACTTAGTGATGAATTGTTGGCAAAAAAATAAATTGGCTCACAATACTAATTAAGTAAGATAATCCGGTTTTCCAACTAGTCTTTTATACTTCTAGGCCTTTCAAACAAATCTCCATCTTTTGTGAGTTACACATTAGGTGACATATAAGCCCTATATGGTTTAGCCCCTAATTTTCCTATTTCAAATAACAAATCTAGCAAATATTTTATTTGAGATAAAAAGATTTCATTCTTATACCTTATTACCTCAACTCCCATTAAGTATTTTTAAACTCAAAATCCTTTGTTTGTAAATGATTATGAAGGAATGTTTCCATAGATGAGATCCCTGTGGCACCATTCTCAGTGATAACAATATCGTCTACGTAAACAATAAAAATAATAATATCATATGTAGAATACTTATAGAAGGCAAAATGATCATATTTGATTTTGTTTTTTCTAAATTATTCAACGGCTTAACTAAACTTTCCAACCAGGCACAAACACTCTATTTTAAACAATACAAAGATCTTTGAAGATGGCACACTTTCTTATACTTCCTTTGAGCAACAAACTCAGGTGGTTGCTTTATGTAAACTTTCTCTTCTAAATCTCCATATAAAAATGTATTCTTTATGTCCAATTGATGCAAAGGCCAGGCATGAGTAGCTACCATAGAAATAAAAAAACGAACATATGTTAACTTAACCACAGGAGAGAAGGTACCAGAGTAGTCTACACTATAAGTCTGACCATAGCCTTTGGCAATAAGACAAGCTTTAAGTCGAGTTACTGAGTTATTAGGATTTAATTTAATAGCAAATACCTATTTACATATGATAGCCTTTTTCTGTATGTAAATTCACTAAATTCCAAGTACAATTAGTATTTAAAGCATTTTATCTCTTCTATCATTGCCACTTGCCAACTAGGATGAGACAATGCCTTATGAACAACTTTAGGAATAGACACAAAATTTAGAGAGGAAATAAAAGAACATGAAGCAGATGATAATTGGTAATACGAAATAAAAGATGAGAATGGATAAATGCATTGGCATTTGCCTTTCCGAAGAGCAGTTGGAATGTTAAGATCAGTATTCATGAGATTTGATGCTAAAGGAGAAATTGGTTTTAGATGTGTACCAAGAATATCTCATCATCTAGAGTGGACATGATGAAAGGGTAGAGGTGTTGGTGGTGGCATTCTTGTCGAAATAATATGTGCAAAAGCAACACTTGGTGACTGATGAGTGATTTGGTATACTGACAATTCATCATTCTACCCTTGATTGTTAAAAGTGGTTGAAGAAATAGGAAAGTAAGGAAGATGTTCCATAAATATAACATCAATAGATACAAGATATTTATTAAGACTAACACAATAACATTGATACCCTTTTTGAAAGTGAGAGTAACCCAAGAAGACATATTGTATAGATATGAGATATAATTTGGTGACTTACGGACAAACTTCACAAATACAACATGTATTTCCAAATATACGAGGCTTAATGAGGAACAAGGTTTTAGTAGGAAAGAGAATTTGATAAGGAATCTCACCATGAAGGACTAACGATGGCATATGATTAATAAAAAAAGTAGGTTATAAGGAATGCATCGACCCAAAAATAATTGGGTACATGTGTATGGAACATAAATGCTTTGGCTATTTCGAGGAGATGTTTGTTTTTTTCTTTCAACTACATTGTTTTGCGATGGTGTTATCTACATAAGACATTTGATGAATGATGCCATTTTTAAGCGTGTAAGTTTGTAAGGGATTAGAAAGGTATTTTTTTGGCATTATTACTCTGCAAAGTATGTAAAGAAATATTAAATTGTAACTATAAAATGGGAAAATAACTTGAAATGAATTTTTATAATCAGTCACATTACAAGTGAGAAAAACAGATCAATCTAAGTAACAATAAGACAAGCTTGGATTATTTAACTTACGCTATGTTATCTCTAACGATTTAATACCGTTAGTTGCCACATACAACCTTTAACACGACTACTACGTATTACATTCAAGTTCTAGCTATAGGTTTTCATGAAAAATAATTCAATAAAACATTAAAATCATTCTTATATAACACACAATCAATCCATACAAGATAACATAAACAATTCAAAAAGAGGTAAAGAAAATGATACACATCAACAATCTGCTTAATGTGCTTCTTAGCCTCAATTGCACCTTCGAATCAGTGTTAGGAAAGTTAGCTGTCATCTGTATCTTCAAGCTTTTACCATCAGCCATCCTCTCCATCATCACTGTCAAATAAAGAAACAACTAGAGAGAAAATATAAGAAGGGTCATGTCGGCTAGGTCTATTCCCATATACCCTTCTGTTGTCACTCTCTTTTCCTTATATAGTAAAATTTAGGTTTAAAACTGAGTGACACATAGCTAGGACACCGTGTCATTCTCCAATTAATTCTCAGATGTGAGAACTCACAGCCGTGCAAAGTCATTGCACAATTGTGCAAACCTCTCATAATCGTGCATTACCATGCACAGTCGTGCATGGGCTTCTCACAATCGGCACTCTCATGACTGTGAGAGATCTCTAACAATCGTGAAAGATGATGCATTAGTGTGAGAGATTTCTCAGGCCCATGCAGTCCAATGTTTGGCCGTGAGATTTCTCCATTCCTTGTTCTTCATTTAGCATTCTTTCTTGCCTCTTTATTTCAACCCTCTTCTTCTTCATCTCCATGAATCAATAGAATATGAAAATTGACAAGATGGCTTCAATGACATGCTTTTGGGTTACTTTAGCTTCTTTACTTCAGAAAAGTACTTAAGATCAAATATAAGCTAAAGTGAGTGTCCTAAGCATTTTTAAGGTATTAATCACTAAGTGTAGTATATCAAATGAATCAACATTTAAACACATATCATATGACCCAAACACTTGCAAATACAAGTAGAAAAACACTAAAAATATACTAAAATTTTACACTTGGGCAGAAACTTTAAACTTTCAAATAGCCAAGTATGGTTTTGATAACATGTTATGAATTATGAATACTTGAAATTTTTGTATTCACTATACACTACTATTTATATACATGTTGTGTGCCTAAATACAGTAGGTTGCTATTATCAATCCCTATATATTAAAAAATTGACAAAAGTTTGGACTTTTTTTATAATTAACCTATTATATATTTGGCATATAAGAAAAAAGAGCAATTTATTATGATATCTGGGAAATTAAAGAAAAATAAATTATTTTGATAAATTTCAATTCGAATTATCACATGATTTATGTTAAAAAGATAATAACAAGAATGAGTTGAAAAAATTTAAAGTTAGGAAACTTGTTACAAATATAAAAAAAATATTTGAAGAATAAAACAAAATGATTCAAATTAGAAAATAATAAGATGATTAACCTTGTATATATTAGATTGCATAAG
The DNA here is from genome assembly GCA_027568895.1 of Erythroxylum shatona. NCBI lineage: Eukaryota > Viridiplantae > Streptophyta > Magnoliopsida > Malpighiales > Erythroxylaceae > Erythroxylum > Erythroxylum shatona. The sequence continues at coordinate 12,344,805 of JAOSBK010000204.1, forward strand.
TATATTTAAGAACCAATCATGGAAAAGGTTCTATTTTGTGATTTGGTATCTATGTCTTAGACTAAGGTGGTATGGTTCAGTCATCTTCATCCACAAAGATCCACCAAGCTTTGGCTTGCCATAAAGAACAAGCTATCAACTGTAAATAAACTTTCTAAGTTTTTAAACCTCACTAATTGGTGTACACTTTGCAGATGTGGTAAATAAAGCATAAACCACTTATTCTTCCAATACAGCTTCACTAATGAAATTTGAAAAACACTATTGCTCGTATGCTTGATCACTGATGCACCAAATGATTTGAACAACATCAAGACCTGGTGCTCAATAATTAGCCACCCAACAAAACCGTAAAATGGTGCTTTTGCATTTCCTTATCTTGCCTGATCATAACCATTTGGGATGAGAGAAATAATCGAATTTCTCAGGACAGGTGCATCACCAAAGAGCAATTCTATAATCATCTTATAGATTTCATTAGGTTCTAAATAAGCACCTACAAACATAGATTCCAAGAAGTGCAGTATCTCCTCCCCAATTGGAATGTTTAGAACTATCACTCCTAAATCCAATGAGTTGTAAGCCTCTCTAGTTTCTAGTGCCCTCTTTAGGCTTTTAATTTTACTTGTTAACCTAGTATGCCTTTTATACCTTAATTCAATTCATATTTTCTATAAAGAAAGCATAATATATAGAAGTAGGGTCATACGAATATCTTTTTCATGAATAGGTGGTAGATACATTGAAAAGTTTCATGAATAGGTGGTAGATACATTGAAAAGATAACAACTCAATAGATCTTAAACCTTTTTACAATTTTCAATATCAATGTTATGCCTCTTATTTGTTTTAGTTTAATTTTAATTTATTTAATACTTATCATAACAAAACTAATTAAATATTAGATTGTTAAATACATCATCATTTGATAAATTTTAACATAAGTTTTATAAGATTCAATAGAAATATATAATTTTTTTAATGTTTATAATTCTTCTACTATTAATAACATATTACCATCAATATATATTTAAAAAATTTTAGGATGTGAATGTAAAACATTTTTTCATAGGTTATCTAATAACTAATATTTTAAGAGTTAATTTACAATTAGAGCATTGTAAGTTATAAATATTTGAACGCCAGTCGATCATCTTAGATATATAAAGAGTATATTAATACTCTTTAAGTAAAATATATTGTTGTTAATAAATATGTTAACATATATCCCTTGATTTCAATTTTTTTTTCCTTTATACATGTAAGTTTGGAATTGGATATTGAAATGAGCGTGCGTCATGTCAGTTATTATAACTTAAATTGTTTTGTTACTTTTAAGACTAGCTAGCTGCTGGATGGTTTAGGTCCAACTTGCATGTGTATATATTTCTCATCCTTCAACTTGTGTAAAATAAATGATGTCCCTTTCTTCATGGAACACAATTCTAATAGTAATAATGTACCATATGTGAAATCCAAAATTCCCACAATTAAAAGAGATATCCTTGGGTTCGGAAAACAGTTGATAGAGCGAGAAAATCCTAGAGCTAGAAAAGGTGACGAAATTTCTGCGAGCTTCCTAACTAATTTTCTTACGCTGGTTCGATCATCTTCTCCACACGCTGGGATTCCCATGGCGTCCCTCAACCAGGAGGGTCACCTTCCTAAATGTGGATGTACCAGGAAACGCAAGGACGAGACACCACCATGGCCGAAGCAATCCTATAGTGTAGCCTTGACGGGGGACACGCTAGAAGCCAACACCAGCGAGGACAAAGCATGGCCTTTAGAAGACCCCATCGAACCTGAAGAGGGGATATACGGCAGCAGTCGCGAGAGGATAGGGGGTGGGTGTAGCATTGTCCCATAATTTCAAGATGAAGTTAGACAACCTCTGGACACAAGCCATGGTCGTCAAGCTTCTGGGACTGAGGATAGGCTTTTAGAATATAGTAACACGGCTGAAGAATTTGTGGAAACCCAGAGGACCCATCAAGATCGTGGACCTGGAGTATGATTTTTTTTTGGTGTGGTTCATAGAGGAGGATGACTATCTCCACGCCCTCACCAATGGACCGTGGACCATCTATAGCCAGGCGCTCTCAGTGCAGTGCTAAACATCATCGTTCTAACTGACTCAAAGCTGGCTTCACTGCGCTGTCGTCTGGATCCGATTCCCAGACCTTCCCATTGCAACGTACTACCTTAGAATACTAAAGGCTATATGGGATCTCGTGGGAACTACAGTACGTATCGATGAAACCACATTCTTAATGCAATGAGGAAAGTATGCTAGGCTCGCTGTCGACATTGACCTATCTTCTCCGTTGCAGACCACTGTGCAACTCGACGGGGAGATACTGAGGGTGGAGTATGAAGGTTTGCCGCACATCTGCTATTAATGCAGTAAAGTAGGTCACGAAGCACCTGGATGTCCGCAAAAAAAACGAGCCACACCAACACAGCCAGAACACCCTGGACAAGGAGGAGGATCGTCGGAGATGGAGGCAGCGACGACAGTAGCAATTGGAACATCAACGGGAGGCAACATTGTAGGGAAGGCAACGGTCAAATTTTTCAACAGTTATGGACAGTTGATGAAGGTTCAACATAAACCAAGAGTACCTTCAAACCGTCAAGATCAGGCTAAGCAACGTGCAGGAATGGGAAAAAAGTCAAGAGTCCCTTCAGAGGAGAGGATCGAGGTATGCTCTCTTTCAGAACAGGAACTCTTGGAAATAGCTGAAGAGACAGTGTCAGAAGCCCCACTCACCAACAACTTGTTGGGCTTCGGAACCAGATTGGAGCTAACTAAATTAATGGGCAAGGGAAAGGAACCTCAAAGAGACTAGTTGGTTAAGTCTAATAGGCCTAAACCCAAAAAGGGGCCCAAAGGCTAAACCCAATAGACCAAAGAGGAAAGTTCCATGACCAGTGAGCCCCAGAAACAGGAAACGGATACAGTGGGTCCCACAAATCCAACTATAGCCCAACAACAGAGAAAAAAATAGCGATTGAAATAGCTACTCACTCGGAATTGGTATGCGATAGCCAGTTTGTTGGACCTCGAACTTTTCTTGAAATTTTGAAGTATAAATTGACATTAAATGAGGAATTTGTGGTAAATTATTCACGTGCAAAGAAAAAGAAAATTTAAGAATGTGAATTGATATATGAGATTAAGATAGGTGAATTTAGCAAGTTGATGATGAGAGGGTATATGTGTGTATGCTTTTGTTATTGATGTTTATG
>JAOSBK010000204.1:12357915-12368734 GCA_027568895.1 Erythroxylum shatona
GGACTATTAGGAACTAATTCAGAATTAGGAGAGGAAGGATTTGTACCTACTTGACTTATGGCAGGGGCCTTCAGATCCGTAAGGTTTCCATTTGGAATATCTTGGTCTATTTGTTCCCCACACTGTGTAGTGAGACTTCCAACAGCATTTGAAAATTGTTCCATTAGTTAATTCATCCCCACTATGTGTTCCATCAGCAGAGGTCCTACTCCCTTGCATTTTTCTTCAGTTTCAGAGGTTTTAAGCTCCTTTTCCTTTTGGACGGACTTGCCTGTGGATTGCAACTCTACTCCATGTTGCTCCTGATTATTTGTTAGCACCTCTTTACCTTTCTCTAACTCATGATGTTCTTCAGTTTTGAATACTCTCCCTATCGGTGCCTATTCCTTTTTCTGTGCACTTTGTTTAGACCTCCATTCATACTCTATTCTTATTTCTTTAAAAATTCTCTCCCCATCCTCCTTATATGTAGCTAGTTGAAAGGAGCTAGGTCAGCTTTTTTGTAACTCCAGCTCTATACACATCCTAGCATAAACAATCCGAGCCATCTTATTAGTTTGTGAATCCATGAGGAGCGAGTGTCCAACCGCACTTGCAATTCTACCCAGCCCTTTTGTATTCCAATATTCAACTGGAATATTATAAAATCTCACCCACACTAGGGCACACCTTACAACCTCCTGTTCTCCTCCATTTAAACTCCACTTCTTCATAAATAAGGGTTTGCCTTGTATGTGCCAAGGGCCCTTTTCCAATATTGACATTACTCCTAGTTCAGATTCAAACTTAAACAAAAAATTATTGGAGCTGGTGATCAGAATCTCCTTCAATCCAAACTCAGATCAGGATTTATTCAAGGCTCGTTGTACAAGAGGGAAAGCAGGTCTCTTACCTACATCTCTCATACATTAAATACCTAGACACCTCTTTAAGTCTCTCATTTTAATTTTCAATTCAAAACCTATAAACTTATTTAGGTTTGTAGATTAAACCCTTAGATACCTTTCTAAGTTAGTAAATCAAGTCTTGGATATTTCTCTAGATTTGTATAATACTTATATACCTCTATAGGTTTAATTTTGGTTTTTAATCCAAACCCTAGACACCTCTCTAAATTCATAGATTAAAATACATGCATACTTTTCTAGGTTTATTAATTATATATATATATATAGATCTTTTACCTTATTTTTTAAATACATATCGATATTTAAAGATTAAATACCTAGATATTCCACTAGATCTTTCATATAATTTTTATTTTAAACCTTTCAAAAAGGAATAAGAAAATGCTATAAGGATTTGTTTGCAAAAGAAGGGAAATTTTGGGGGAAAAAATGAAAGAATAAACATAGATTGATTTAAATGATGATGTTTAAAATGGACAAAAGATTGGTTTCTTTCTAGCCCTCAATACACATGGCTTAATCTCATAAGGCTTTTTGATAGGGATTCCTATTTTTTATGTGTAAAAATAAATACAACAGAGTGATTACTAGTTGTCTAATCAAATAAAAAACACAAAACTTAAAATTCTCACCACTGAATATCACCTTAATCCTAACCATATATTTTTTCGTGGAATTTTGAACTAGGCCATTTATCTAATCATATAAAGGAATTTAGTTTCCTTTTTAGAAAAAATCCAAAAATCAATAGCATCTTGGCTTTATTCTTCCCTATACTTAATGCCTAAATGTTCAATATAGGTTTGAACCCAAACTTAAACTAAATTTTATTTTCTTATTTATCTTGTTTTCATTTATATGATTGCTCATTTATTGTGAAGACCTAATATGATTTTCCTGTTTTAAGCTATCGTCAGACAAAAATGGTTAAGTATCAAATTCAATTAGGGGGTGCAAGCCCATACTTAGGCTCATTAGATTAGTGTAGCTTTACTCGATTCTTTTAGGTTTTTAAGACTTTCAAGCTTCTTTTAAACAAATAAACAATCAAGCCCATTTTCTTTTCTTGAAATAATTCAATCTAAAAATATCTTTGCCTAATATTACTTAATCCTTTTTTGGTTTTCAATTTAGATAGCACTATTTATCATATCCCTGTCTAAAATTTTATCCTTTCTTTTAAGTCCTTTTATCATTTCAAATAAAAAGAAACCTTTTCTTTATTCCACTTATCTTTTTAAGAATTTTATATTGTTTCTTTCATTATCCTTGATATTCAAATTACATTGTCATACAAACTACACTATCCTTTTAAACCAAATTTGAGGATTAGTGTATTCAAAGTATGACAAAAACAAGGCATCCTTAAGTGTTTTATTTGAATGCTTAGGTTAAACCACAAACTCCTAGTCATTCATCTACATATTTAAATTCTCTTTTCTAGTTTTAAATACTAACTTGAGTGTTTTATTTCCAACCTTATGCATAGCTAAAAATTTCTAAGCATTTAACCACATGTTACCTTTATTCAACTTTTTTAAAACTCACATCTAAATTTATTTCTTTTACATTCCCCAAATTTGCAAAATCCCTTCAAACCTAAGCAATCACTTGGTAGGTAAAACATGATGCATAATATATTCCATATTTTATAAATTGACTATTGAGGTTAGGTTTCTAGTTAGGAACTCTTAGTTCCTTTTTTTTAAGGATTTTTTTGTATCTTTCCTTGATAAGGTAAGATGGTGACCACATTGATATCCAATTCAACTTTCAATTCCCTTTATGTTAAAGGCATCCAAAAGTGTTAGCAATACCTATATTTAACTTAAAATTAAATTGTAAACCTTAAAATTAAATCATAGATGCATTTCTATAATTGGGTGTCTCATATGCATGTTTTTTTAAGAAAAGATGAATGTCTAATATGCATGTTTGGAATATGGAATGATTGAATTTTATTTTTATGTGACTTAATTTCTTAAAGGAAAATTATTATGTACATGAATAAGGTGTAGGAATAAGTACAGTTACTTAGAATCTATTACTTGGTGCTGGAATAGGGAAATACAATTATCTTGCCCAGGATGAATTACGTGATGCAAGATCAGGGCATGTACAAATTCATTGTTTAGGGTCAAATTAGGACATATAGCATTTTGTTTCTTGAGGTATATTATTCAAGGCCAAATTTGTGTGTGCATGGGTCTGTTGATCAAGGAATATTAGTCAGCAAATACCATAGGCATTTATAGTGAATTGTCTAGTTTAATTGGCATTATTTTGTATTACATTCATTATGATTATTTTGGAATGATATGCTTGACTAATAGTTGATGTGTATTATAAAGAAATTAATTATGTGATATAGGCATAATTTTAGATACTTATGGTATACAAAATTAGAGGGATGTGATTTTACATTTATTTTATTACTATTACTTAATTAATATGTATTGCCCATCTTCGTATATTTTTTGACAATTAGAGTGTGCAACCGATGCATGGGAACCTTGGCTGGTTTTAAGTGTGGATTTGTATGGTTAGATCCATTTATCTTTTTGATAAAGAAAAGACAGTGTTTAAATTATTTTTATTGAATTTTGTGATTTTAGTAGGTTGTAAGTCTTAACCCGAGTGTAAGCCTTGACTGATTGTTGTTAGGTGGCAGCTAGGCACAACCTTGATTAATCTGGCTTGATCTTCAGGAAAAAAATGGTATCAAAGCTTAGGTTTAGGCTAAGATATAATCCTAGAACATAGTTAGATGAGAGAGAGTAGAATAAGTTATTACTTTCATTTGGTTTAGTTAGTATTATTTGGTTTAGACTTATGTTTTATTGTCTTATGGATGTCGAAGACAATAAGACAAGTGGTTTACAATTTGGGAAAATACGATATCAAAGCTTAGGTTTAGGCTAAGATATAATCCTAGAACATAGTTAGATGAGCTGGTGTATAATAAGTGAGTCATTAGACTCATGTTTTACTTTCTTATGGATGTCGAAGATAGTAAGAAAAGTAGTTTATACATAGAGTACCAAGTACTAAACTTTGAAGTTCTAGGTTAGTAATGCTTTAAGATTAAAGCTTATTTTAAATGGATCCCAAAATTTTTAGGTCACGATACCTATGATTGATGGAATTTAACACTTTGAAGTTTTTTTTTTAATTAAGTAGTAAATGGACATTGGATGCTTAGAAGGCATAGAATTGATTAATTATAGTGATAACACTTAAGGATAAAGGAAATTTTTGTTAAAAAACAAGCTAGGCCAATTTGTTGTCATCACATAACACTTTTATGTATTTTAGGTATAAATTTTGATATAAATATAAAATTGAAAGGATTCAATATGTTATGAAAAGATAGGAGAATGGTGTACAATTCATAAAATGTACTTAGGGATGAGCATATTAGTTAAAAAATGTACCTTATTGTTCAATTAGTGTTAAGCATATAGAAACATTAGCCAACTAGTGGCTCATAACTTTTTTAATTATTATGCTCAAAAATTGCTTTTTAAAACTAGTGTTGACAAAAATGGTTGTCATTTTTACAACAAATAAAACTTAAGAAGGGAAGGAATCATAATGGGGAAGGTTCAAGAAGAAACTTGGAAGAGAAATTAAGTTGATTCTATTGGAATTCATTAGATAGTAGTTAAAACAATTTCTAAGTATCAAAATTGGGATTTAAGGCTCTTTTTGTACAAAAGCTAGTAGAATATGTCCATTTTAGCTTTCTAGGTTTATGATTTTGTTACTTAAACATATTGAATGCTTATTAACTATTTACCTCTTTTAATTTTTATTTTAGGTGGGTTTTCATTAAATTGTTATTCCCAAGGGCTAGGTTTATCTGAAATTTATGTTTTTTACATGGATTGTGGACATATAGAGATTAATAGGCATGTTACTTATGATTTAGGGTGTCAGTAAGTACTTATATGCATGTTTAAAGTGTGGAATGACTAAATTTTGTTGTTTATGTTATATAAGCCCTTAAAAGAAAGTTGTTTTGCATTTGTATAAGATGTAGTGATGAATGCAAATGGTTCAAGTCTATTAGTTAGTGCCGTATAGGGAAGGTACCATTTTGTTACCCAATAAGAATTAGGTGCTAGATTGGGAATCATCTTCTATTTTATAATTAAAAGAATTGAAACATTTTTCTCATGTTTCTTTTTTTTTCCTTAAGTCTTCTTCACTCAAGTCTCGCTTCTCATATTTGTCCTAATAGTTTAAGAATTGCGTTGATTTTATATCTATATAAAACTAGATTATTCGGAAGCTTTTGAAACCATGGAGTACTATGCATTTTTGCTTGTGGATTAGATTAAGATTCTGGAATGATTGTGAGGGGTTGGTGGGTCGAGTGAGGTTAGATCAACTTAGGTTATATTATTATTGGATCAACTTGGGTTATATTATTATTGGATCTTAGATGAGTTTTGAGTCGCTTAAAGTTTAATTGGGCTCAGACAATAAGAGCCAGACCTAGTTAGGCTTCCAACCAAGGCTGAACAACCTTTAAAGAGTTTCAAATCTTGCTGAAGTATCCTAAACTCCAACCGACCTGACCACTGCAATTATTAATTGTAGTATGTTAGTCAAATTTTCTAGTCACTAGTAGATCCTATATAACCATTTTATTTCTCTTTTTGAAAAAAGTATAATACTGATAAAAGACATTATTTATGACTAGTATATAGTCTTTGTGCATAGGTATTTTAGAACCAATCTTTCTTTAGGTGCTGACTTCACATGAATATAAAATATGAAGTCACTCTATTATCTTCAGTTCCTTCATATAAGATTGTGTTTTCTCCTCTCTCTTTTTTTTCCTTTCTCAAACATGTCATTTATTAACATGCCTAAAACTCCAAAAAAATATTTTAGAACCATTTATAAGAAAAAAAGTCATCATTCTTCTCTATTGATTAACTTTCACCAATTATTACCCTCTTTTCTTCTTTTACTCAACTATATCATTTTTTTTTCACTTGTTTAACTTCTCCTAGCTTGAAAAAAAAGATAACTAAAATCTAGTCCCATCTCTTTTATAACTTTTTTTAGTATAGTCTATGAAACATTGTAGTTGTCTTATCAATGCCAAATTTAAAAAAAATCAATTATCTTGGCTTAATAATCCGAAAATCTATATATAACACATGATTTGACAAATGATTTATCTTAACAAACATTGAGGGCACATAGATGTATATATAGTACTAGATGAGTGAAAATTTGCTAAGTTTATATAATATATAATATTATGATTAATTATACTTGACCACTTATAACTTACATAAAAATTTTAAGACATTACATATTCTATAGATAATGCAAGTATAATATTATAGTTGTATTTTTGGTTGTTATAAAAGAATAAATTTTTTCTTAAACTTATCTCATATATCAAAGCAATGGGTCAAGTGCCATAATCTTCGAGATAGGTTTGAAAACTCTATTTTCCAAATTAATAAGAATACAGGATGCCAACTGATGAAGTTAGATGAAACAGAATTGAAAGGATGTCAAGTTTATGTTTAAGATATTTTTATTTTGTAGATTTTGAATTTTACAGGGTAAGAAAGACAATTGAAAGAGTAGATCCAATCAATTTCTTCAAATATCAAAGTTGGGGTAATAAAATGGATTTAAAAAGCAAGCATGGAAAGGTGCATATATAATGGTAGCTTATTTACCCACTTTATTGTTTTTTTTCCATATTTAAAGTATATATTGAATTTGTTGCTTTCAAAGTGTATGTATTAATGTATTTTATTTACTATTAAAAATAAACTACAAGAGATCATCATTCTATAATAACTATATGAGGCTTTTTGTTATTACCACTCTTTTATTAGCCAATTTCTTTATGAAATTAGACTAAGTCATAAAGGCATATCTAACTTAAGGACCTAACTTGTAGACAAAGTATTGACACTACACTTTTAGTAAGGCACAAGTTTAATTCTTATGTGTAACACTAAAATTAACAAAAATTTCATAACACTTTCAACTATGTTCTTCTAGTACACTCCCCTACTTCCCTTTTTGGAAATCAATTTTTGGTTGCTCTTTCCCCGTCTCTCTTCTAATCTTCTCCTCCTCCTTTCTCCTCTTTAGGCTTCACTTTTCTTATTTTCCTTTTTAAATTGTGTGTATTTTACCCCCTATAAGCTTAATTGCATACTCTCTGGATTCCTTGCTTTCTACCCCATCAACCTCAGTTTTAGGAAATGCTTTCTACCCCATCATCCTCAGTTTTAGTTTTTCCTATTTCTTCTTTATCATTGATTTTGCTCCTCAAAATTTTGATTCTATTTGGATATCCTTGCTTCTTCTTAACTTTCTCTTCAAGTCGATTCTCTCCCTTCTTCCCTTCTCTTCATCATTTTCTCTTGATTTTAGGTTATTAAAGATTATAACTTTTCTCAATTGATGAGATATTTCCTTTAATCTTCCTTGAGGGTGTTCTGAAGTCATCCCTTTAGTTGAAGTTCTTAAATCAGGTGCCTCTATCTAGTCCTTTAATATGGTTAGTTATTTTATAGACAAACGTCTAACCTTTCATGTAATTCAAGGGTGGGCAACTACAAATTGGAGTCGATTTACACTGGAGAAAATGCTAATTGACAAAACAAATATCTTGTTATTTAAATTCAATTGTACTATAAGTTTATTGACAATCCTTGATCTAAGTATACAAAATATAAGAGGAAAATCAATCCTTCTCTAAAAATGAAGCCTTGGAATAAATTTGGATATATTAAATTTGAAGGTTGACCCTCTTTGAATGAACTTTTACAGTATCCATTACTAGTCGACAAATGGATTGAACTACCTCTCCAGTGACATTGGAAATCATTATACGTAGACAAAAATTTAGCCTTATTAAAGAGAATTGGATGTGTTATACTATAAATTGAGGTTGATTTAGGAAAGGAACTTCCAGACACTATCAAAATCCTTAAATATGGTAATAAAGAAAATCTTATCCCTCAAGAAGTCTCTCTAAGCTATTAATAGAATCTTAATAACAAGAAGCAATCAAAATAGTGGAAATAACTAGTAAAATATTCATAATGAGGCATTATAAGGAAATAATGGTTTTAAGTCATGAACTTCCCCATGAGTTCTAAGATATTGTAACCTTACATGTTTAGAGCACTGATTGTTCACTCTTTGAAAGATCCAGATCCTAATGCACCATAATAAGTTAATCAAACTAAAAGCATAAAGCTAACATGTTCATAAGATAGCATTCATCTTGAAGAGCCCACAACAAAGGATTATGTGTTAGTGGATGTCTATACTTCTACAATTATCAAAAGAAAAGTTAGAAGAAAACAAAAAAAAAGGTTATAGCTAGCTCTCCTACTCTATTTTTATAGTGTTGATTCTTATATAAGTTTTCAAAGAACTTTTGTAATCTTGAAAACTTCATTTAGTATATCTCTTGAAAACAATAAACAAATCTCATAAGATAAGTGATTGAATCTCTTTTTTTGATAGTGTCTCCCTTAAATGATATTAGGTAACTTTAAACTCCATAATTTATTCTCATAAATAAAATAGTTTGACAAGCAGTTAAAAACTATGTAATTTAAACTTATGTTATTGCATTTCTTACTCTAGCCTTTCTGATATTAACTATGAGGGACATCAACTTACTTGGAACAATAATTAAAAATGTAGAAGACTCCTCAAGAGAAAGATGGATAGAGGAATTGTAAACTCCCCTTGGTAGAATGATCTTCTTCCTTGTGGGTGCAATTCAGCAATTCCTTATCATCTAGACGTAACATATCGAAGTTTACTTAGAACTTCTTAAATGGACCAGGCATTAATAGAACTTCTTAAAGGGACTAGGCTTTAACCATTCAAATGCAACATATAAGTTCATAGTTCTAACTCATTCAAATATATAATGAAACTGAAAGTGATCAAAAGTGAGCTCAAGCTCTTAAACTGCATATTTATAGGCAACATAGAGCCTACAATTTCAAATCAACGATGGAATTGAACATCACTTAAGGGATGGTCCTTGAAAACATTGCTCAAGGGATGCTTCTTGCAAATTCCTTAGATGATTAACTCAAACTTTAAACAAGTAGAAATTAGATAATATATCAAAGTTCTGAATGCCCATAGTTCTCTCCTTTTCAATTAAATTAGAGATTAAAATAGTAACACAAAATTCTTTCATAGTTCTATTCTTATACAAAGAAATATCAAAAAGATTTTTTTATATAGAAACAACCTAAGGAATGTTACTATTTTTCGTAAACGGATCAAACAATTGACATTTGGCTACATCAAGAATTTCTTATAAATTGTAATTACTACTTCAAATTCTTTAATGAATCTTGAATCCTTGATTCCTTACCTTGTTCTTAGGATCACTCGGACTACCTCACTATCTTTAGATTGGACATCAAATCGATTCTTTTACTTGACACAAATAAGGTACCAAGATCGATGGTCTCAATAATTTCTTTTTCTAAAAATTATGGAACTTGATTATGAATATGGTTTCTTCAACAATTTAGAGTATTTCTTTAAAGGTATAATGCTTTGTTAAATTATGAAGACATTTATCTAGCTAATCCTTAAAATACGAACTCCTATCAAGGTGCCCTTATACAGGGAAGGAGCATTGGAGATGCATCTTACTTCCTCATGAAATAGTCAAAACTTATCACAAACTTCCTAACATTAAGAGTTACATACTTAAAGTTAATTTTAAAAAGCCTTAGATATAGTTAAATGGGACTTTCTCGTCAAATATCTGGAAGCTTTTGGCTTTTCTTTACTCTTTGTCGAGTGATTGACTCAATGCTTTGTAATGACCTTCTTTAACTTTTTTGTGAATGGTGAGTGACACCTTTACCCAAAGGTTCTAAATGACCTTAACGAGGAGATCTTCTCTCTTTCTATGATTTTGCGATTGTATTGAGGTGCTCTCTTGCTTAATTTATAATAATTTTAAGTGCCACCACACATGTGATCAGTTGAAACTTTTAAATCTTTCTTTTTTCCAGATTACTTACATCCTTTTAAATGTAACATCTTGTTACCCATGCTAAGGCTAGAATAGTAGATTATGAGAAATTTATGTGAAATTAGAAAAATGCACGTCATGCATAAGTTAGTTGTGACATACACATTTATTTTGCACATTCATATGATTGTACATGCATTCATTGACATTTTCGGATAAATTGGTTTATAAATAGAAATTGTGGATTTAATCAGACTTTATTAAATGTGATTTGGTAATTTTTGTACATTTCGGATATTTTGAAATTTTTGGTGAATTATTTAAGTTGAAAATTTATTTAGAGAGTGCTATTATTATTTCAAAATTTTTGGTAAATTTTCAAAAAAAAGAGACAAATGGAAGTGTGACACGTGGCAGCCTCACATGCATGACAAATGGATTGCATGCATGGGTGTCACGTGTAAGTTAAAAAAAAGAGAGAAGAACACTTCTTCAGCTCTTTCGGTGTTCCTCACTAGACATTATCTAATTCTCTTCTTTGAACGTTTATCACCGAAACACTTGGTCAATGTTTTCTATTTTGGCAGTCCATATATTACTCTGTTTTCATTCATCTTTGATTTTCCCCAACCACCGAAACTTGTCCTTCAATATCACCGCTGGAATTTTTTTGAAATCAAGTAAGTTGTGTTTTTTGATTTTCTGGATATTGTAAATGATTTTGATGATGATTTTCTGTATAAATCAATACATGCATAAGAAGGTTGGCAGTAAAGTTTCGGTGAATAACCTTGAGGAATGAGAGATGAAGGATCGGTGAGTTAGAATAGTGCAGAAAACTAGTGTTTATTCACGTTGCTCTGTTACCTTGCCGTGTACTGCATGCATGTTTAAAAGT
>JAOSBK010000204.1:12391614-12406659 GCA_027568895.1 Erythroxylum shatona
GTGCATTTTCGTGACGTTTTGTGCACATTTCAAAAAAACGTCACAGAATGTGCATTTTTGTGACGTTTTATGCACGTTTCCAAAAAAATGTCGTAGAATGTGATTTTTGTGACGTTTCATGCACGTTTTTTGAATGTGCATTTTCATAACGTTTTATGCATGTTTCCAAAAAACGCCAAAGAATGTGCATTTTTGAGACATTTTATTCGCGTTTTTGGAATGTGCAGTTTCGTGACGTTTTATGCACGTTTCCAAACAATGTCACAGAATATGAATTTTGTAACGTTTTATGCACATTTCAAAAAAATATCACAGAATGTGCATTTTCTTGACATTTTATGCACGTTTTTTTAATGTTCAATTTCTTGACGTTTTATGCAAGTTTCCCAAAAAAACGTCTCAGAATGTTACTTTTCGTGACATTTTATGCACTTGTTTTAATGTGCGTTTTCATGACGTTTGATGGACGTTTCTAAAAAATGTCACAGAATGTGCATTTTTGTGACATTTTTTGGAAACGTTTTATGCATGTTTCCAAAAAAATGTCACAGAATGTGCATTTTCGTTACGTTTCATGCACGTTTTTTGAATGTGTGTTTTCATGACGTTTTATGCATTTTTCCAAAAAAACATCACAGAATGTGTATTTTCGTGACGTTTTATGCACGTTTTTTTTTAACATTTTATGCAAGTTTTTTTAATGTACATTTTCATGACGTTTTATGCACGTCTCCAAAAAACGTCACAGAATGTGCATTTTCGTGATGTTTTATGCACCTTTTTTTAATGTGTATTTTCGTGGCTTTTTATGAATGTTTCTAAAAAAGGTCACAGAATGTGACTTTTCGTGACATTTTATGCACGTTTTTTATATGCGTTTTCGTGACGTTTTATGCACGTTTCCCAAAAACGTCACAAAATGTGCGTTTTTGTAAAGTTTTATGCATGTTTCCAAAAAACGTCAAAGAATGTGATTTTCATGACATTTCATGCCCATTTTTTGAATGTATATTTCTTGACGTTTTATGCACGTTACGAAAAAATGTCACAGAATGTGCATTTTCGTGACGTTTTATGCATGTTTTTTGAATGTGTATTTTCGTGACGTTTTATGCGCGTTTCCAAAAAATGTCACAGAATGTGACTTTTCGTGATATTTTATGCACATTTTTTGAATGTACATTTTCGTGACATTTTATGCATGTTGTTTGGATGTATATTTTCGTGACACTTTATGTACGTTTCCAAAAAACGTCGTAGAATGTGACTTTTCGTGACATTTTTGCAAGTTTTTTTAATGTGCATTTTCGTGACGTTTTATGCACTTTTCCAAAAAATGTGCAATTTCGTGACGTTTTATGTACGTTTCTAAAAAACATCACAGAATGTGCACTTTTGTGATGTTTTATGCAAGTTTTACGAGTACACATTTTCGTGACGTTTTATGTACGTTTCAAAAAAACGTTACAGAATATGCATTTTCGAGACGTTTTATGCATGTTTTTTGAATGTGTATTTTCGTGACGTTTTTTGCACGTTTCGAAAAATGTCGCATAATGTGATTTTTCGTGACATTTGATGCACGTTTTTTGATTGTGCATTTTTGTGACATTTTATGTACGTTTCCAAAAAACGTCGCAGAATGTGCGTTTTCGTGACTTTTTATGCATGGTTTTTGAATGTGCATTTCCGTGACGTTTTATGCATGTTTCCAAAAAATGTCACAGAATGTGCATTTTCGTGACGTTTTACGCACGTCTCCAAAAAAGTCACAGAATGTGCATTTTTGCCATGTTTTATGCACCTTTTTTGAATGTATATTTTCGTGACGTTTTATGCAAGTTTCTAAAAAATGTAGCAAAATGTGACTTTTTGTGACGTTTTATGCACGATTTTTGAATGTGAAATTTCGTGACATTTTATGCATGTTTCCAAAAAACATCACAAAATGTGCATTTTCGTGACGTTTTTTGCACGTTTTTTGAATGTACATTTTTGTGACATTTTATGCACATTTCTAAAAAACGTCACAGAATGTGCATTTTCCTGACGTTTTATGCACGTTTTTTGAATGTGTATTTTCGTGACATTTTATGCACGTTTCCAAAAAACGTGGTAGAATGTGACTTTTCATGACATTTTTTGCACGTTTTTTGAATTTGCATTTTCTCGACATTTTATGCACTTTTCCAAAAAAGTCACAGAATGTGCATTTTTTGTGATGTTTTGTGCACGTTTTTTGAATGTATATTTTCGTGGCATTTTATGTACTTTTCAAAAAAATGTCACAGAATGTGCATTTTTTGTGACGTTCTATGCATAACATTCGGAGTCCTAAACCTTGAGCTTAATACCCTGTAGGGTCATAGTCAACATTTTCCCGAAGATGGTGTGCCCACATCAAACAAACACCAAAATCTCCACTTGACCTCATTAAAGAGAATCGCAGCTTTAAGTCTTTATTTAATGAGCTAAAACGTGATCATACTCCAAGCATGCTCTCTCAACTGACCTCTCACCTATCCTAATGCAACTTTCTCAAAAACATTTTGAAAGGCACAAATTCTCATGAAGAAACAGTACAAGGAGTTAGGAATCTATTGCTTCAAGAATCACTTCATTTGGGGGGTTGGATGGGGAAATTATACTGGAAGGAATCGAACATGCTTATACCATCAATCGAATTGTGTCTATCTTGGCACAAATGCCATAACTTTTGCTACAGATTTCAGATAGACTTCATTTTTAGCTCTTTTGAAAGAGAACTTCGAGATCTACAACTTTCATTAAGACTCAATGACCAATTCCCACGTTTGAAGGGTAGAAAATGGATCAGACGATGGGTGACGTCATTTTGAGACGATGGTGACATCATCAGATAATATAGATTGGGAAAATCTCCATAACTTTCACTATAGACATTGGATTAAGGTGTTCTTCATATTACTGGAAAGAGGACTTCAATATCTACAACTTTTATGAAGACCTAAAAGACCAATTCCAAAGTTTGAAGGGTAGAAAATAAAGCAGACGAATGAATGATGTCATTTTGAGATGATGATGATGTCATCAGAAGATACAGATTGGGAAAATCTTCATACCTTTCCCTATAGATATCAGATTAAGATGTTATTTATATGTTTGGAAAGAGGACTTCAATATCTACAACTTTTATGAATACCTAAAAGACCAATTCCAAAGTTTGAAAGGTAGAAAATAAAGCAGACGAATGGATGATGTCATTTTGAGATGATGATGACATCATCAGACAATATAGATTGGGAAAATCTCCATAACTTTCCCTACAGACATCGGATTAAGGTGTTCCTTATATTTTTGGAAAGAAGACTTCAATATCTACAACTTTCATGGAGACCTCAAAAACCAATTATGACGTTTGAATAGTAGAAAATAAAGCAGACGAATGGCTGATGTCATTTTGGGACGATGATGACGTCATCAGATGATACAGATTGGGAAATCTCCATAACTTTCCCTACAAACATCAGATTAAGGTGTTATTTATATGGTTGGAAAGAGGACTTCAAGATCTACAACTTTTGTGAAGACCTCAAAGACCAATTCCAACGTTTTAATGGTAGAAAATAAAGCAGACGAATGGATGATGTCATTTTTAGACGATGATGACGTCATCAGACGATACAGATTGGGAAAATCTTCATAACTTTTCCTAAAGACATCAGATTAAGGTGCTCTTTATATGGTTGGAAATAGGACTTCAAGATATACCACTTTCATGAAGACCTCAAAGAAAAATTCCAATGTTTGAAGGGTAGAAAATAAAGCAGACGCATGGATGACGTCATTTTGAGACAATGATGATGTCATCAGACAATATAGATTGGAAAAATCTCTATAACTTTCTCTACAGACATTGGATTAAGGTGTTCTTTATATGGTTGGAAAGAGGACTTCAAGATCTACAATGTTTATGAAGACCTCAAAGACCAATTCCAACGTTTGAAGGGTAGA
Source organism: Erythroxylum shatona (assembly GCA_027568895.1). Taxonomy (NCBI): domain Eukaryota; kingdom Viridiplantae; phylum Streptophyta; class Magnoliopsida; order Malpighiales; family Erythroxylaceae; genus Erythroxylum; species Erythroxylum shatona. The sequence continues at coordinate 12,395,608 of JAOSBK010000204.1, forward strand.
AAATAGATCAGAAAGTGACAATGAACAGTAACTAAGACGGTCAAACTGAGATAGAAAAAGTCAAATGAAGACGATGCTGATGTCATACTAAGACGATGATGACGTCATTTTGAGACAGAAGCAAAATGAGACGGTCAAACTGAGATGCAAAAAGTCAAACTAAGATAGAACACTAAAAAGGGCATAACTTTTGCTCAAATGTCCAAAATTTACATACTATATACCGTTGGAAAGATAAGAGAAAGATCTACAACTTCCTAGAAGAGAACTTTGCCTAAATCAGCTCAAATCAACCCAAAAATTGCCCTAAAGTTGGTACACGAATTTTCCCCCTTATGAAAACTTGCAAATCACGGAAGAAAGCAAAATCATATATCAATAGCATCAAAAGATCATAGTTTTTACAAAGCTTTAGTGGGCATTTCAAGCCCCAAATATTTCAAATACAAAAGATACTTGAACAATGAACAACTCAAAATGCAACTAAAGCCTTGGCATGAAGAGTAGCTTAAAATACAATAATATTTCAAAAGTGGAGTGATGCCCTTGGCCCTTGACTACTCAATCTCTTGCTCTTCACCTACTTGTGGGGTGGAAAGTGAGGGTGAGCTTGAAGCCCGTGTGTAACAATTTTACAATCGGTAATAAGCAAAATCATGCAAAAATCATGTTCATTGTAAAACTCACATGAATGCATAACATGAGTACATCACTATTTTCAACATATCACGAACACAATGGCACATCAAATTAGTTCAGGTGGATCCAAAACAGAACGTACTACGCATTTTCACATAATGGTCTTGCGCAGTCGTGAACTTATGGGAGTCCATGAAGGAGCTCCATGCCACTAGCGGGCAGGCGGGAGAAGCCTTTTTGTCAAAGTGCTCTTGACTTAACTTAGGGGACCACCACAAACCCACATAACATGTATTTTCTGACTTGTCAAACATATTGCCCATAAGGACATATTTTATAAACTTGTTTTCTTAAGCTTGGTACCTTTCTTTAAAATAAAACATTTTTATGAAACACAATATGCAGCACATTTTTCAAAGTAGCCAAAGAACAATGAATGCACATGTAAAAGTAGTTGGAACTCATTTATTTCCACTTTTTGTGGCTTATTACTAAATCATAAAAATGTAACCCACCTTGAAGTCCTTGACTATGGCTTGCTAAAAAATGCCTCTCCTTTTGCTCAACTTGTCCTTCTTGATTTTCTTCAACAATGACAAAAACCCCAAATCAAAAGGATTCAAATTGAAAAACCCTAAGTCGAAAGGATTTAAATCGAAAAACCCAAAGAACCACATGCATGAAATTGATCCTAGAATACCCATACCCATACCTTTCCTAAGCTCTTTGAACCAACACCCTTCGAAAAATCTAAATATTGAAAACACATCCTACCTTGAATCTCCACCAACCAAAGGGTTTCCTAGCTCTAATGGAAGCCAGAACCTTCCTCTTTCTTTTTCCTTCTTGAATCAACCCCAAAAACCCTCTTGAACACCAAGAAAAAGGAAACCCTAGCTTTTCTTCTTTTTCTCTCCTTTCCTTTCCACCAACGACACACTCTCTCTCTTTTCTCTCAATTTTCGTTTTTTTTTCTCTTTCTTCCAATGAAAGACAACCTTTTCTCTTCTCTTTTACACCACTAATGGTTGCACTATGTCCATTCTACCCTTACTTATAAGCCTTGCAACTTAAATGCTTAAGTGATCTTCCCATAATTCCCCCTTATGCAACTTATCACTTTAGTTTTAATTTAGTTCACCCATGTTACAAAATCCCATTAACGCTAACATGCTATTATCCCCTTAACCTCTAGCTAGGGTTCCCAAGTTGTATCAGGGCCATACATTTTTTGAGTAACAGTGGTAAAGTTATCATTAATAATAGTGAGCAGGGAGAGGCCCAGATAAGTGAAGTTCCAATCTCATCAACCCTATTTCATTTCTCTTCATCTCTTTCTTTAGATCAGTTTCCCTCTCATTTTAAGAAAACCATTGTAAAGTTGAAACACTAATAAATCTAACTAGGTTTAATATTTTAGCTTTGGCTTTTAACTAAGATGAGCCTTAAAATTCACAGCTAATCGAATTCAAAGCAATTTAATTTATTGTCTTAAAATCATAATGATTTTTTATTAATTGAATAAATTAATAAATTAATATTATTTTATTATTTGAAATGAGTGAAATTTTTTTAAAATCAACCTTTCCTCCGTTCTCCTGATTTGTTTATAAACTCTGAAGAAACATATCATGTCATTTCATAGTTGAACTTTTTGTTTAATATCTAAATTCTGTAGTTAAACTTTGTAGTCTTATACAAAAGATGAAACTTGAAAAAGAAGGTCATTTTATCTTAATTTTTATTTGTTGTAAGCATAACAATACAACAACCCTAAAAGTATAATTATTTATATCATTAAAAAATTAACTAATTTATTTCTAATAATAAAATGACACACTTGATAAGTTTAAAAAGTGTGAATTTTCAAATGATTAATTGTTAAAGATCAGTTAATTGAATTTTCTCTATTATGTAATTAATTGTTCTTTAACAATTAATCATTTGAAAGGTCACAGTTTTTAAAGTCATTAGGTGTGTGTTTTCATTATCATTTCCCACTCATATATAATGAGTTTAGTTACAAGATTTCTGCATTATACTTTTCTTATAACTCATATGACTAGCAGACAACGAGAGCATATTGTCATACATCTATTAGGAATATTTGACTTCTTGATTAATGAATCGATCCTTATGCTATACTCTAGATTATTTATTGCATTAATCATCATCTCATTCTCAATTTATAAATAGTATTCATAATGTCTTATACATAAAAGGTGGGCCCTTTTGAATACATCTTGATGCAAATTTGAGATTGAAATCGTCTTCATTATTTCTCATTCCTTTGACTCAAATTAACTTAATTTTCAATAATTTCCTATTATATCGAATCATTCATGATTTTCTAGTAACACTTTAAGATAGCAAATGTTAATTCAAGTATATGAATCATGTGCTACATAATTAACTCTCTTTTATTTGAGCAAATTCGTTCCTTAAATATTGCACAAATGATACTTCCATCATACCTAATATCTAATTTGAGTTCACTTGTTTATTTATTTAATCCACCCTTCAGAACTCATATTTGGCATATTAAGACAGATTGTGCAAAAATATCATTTCTTTGAGTCATTTAATTACTAATAACCTCTTACACCCTTCAATATACTTCACATCGACACTAGTGTTTTAAACTTTGGGCTCTCATTTATCACCTAGATAAATCACTTAATACTTGTCTCATATTCATTCTTACAAAATAATGGAGGCAATCACTCGTGTAGGAAGGTATCTCGTATCTATTCGACATGCTTCTTGTATTTAGAATTGATTGTTCAACACTCATTTAAAATTCATTCTACAATAAAACCTTAATTCAAAATCAAGCATTTTCATATTTCTATAATTAAATTTTCATTTAAAACTTACCCTAGAAAATATTTTTTAATTATCAGTTAAACATATATTGCCTCAAATATTTAATAACAAACAAACTGTCATCATTGATAACAAGTATTATCAATAGTCATTAGATATATTCATTTCTCTTTAATGTAGTATGTCAATATTTGATGTCTATATGTTTTATTTGAATTGATATTTGGGCTTTCTATGTCTATATGTTTCATTTGAAATTGATATTTGAGCCTTTAGTGCTTTCTTTCAATTTACTTGTTCATACATAACATAATGTAAATGAGACTATTGTTTTCTTCAAAATAAGGAACCATCTTTATCTCTTGCTCTTCCTATAATATTAGTGGATACAAAATATTGCTTAAATGCTCGCTTTTAGCATTGTAAATCATAAAAATGCTTTACTATCTTGCATGAAAAATTGTTCAAGTATTTTATGAATATATGTATGTCTATATATAACTTATAGTAGTAAGAAAACTCTACTTGAACAATACATAATGATCATAACAATAAAGGTGTATACATCCTTAGGCATATTCTTCATTTTGATCATGGCTGATAGCCAATTTGTTTTCCACTTAACGAACTAATTATTTCACTATATATGAACAAATATCATCCATATGAAATGATAAAATTACACATTTATCGTTGGATCTTTTAACATGTACTAAATGGTCTTTTCCAATCATACCACATGATTATAGTACTAATGTATTATACCACTTACTTTTGGCTCTTCTAAATGAACCTAGTGGTTGTACCATATAGAAACTACTAAGGCTATAATCAATCAAAATGATGTAGACTTCACAAAAATTGAGAATTTCTTATCATTATTGATCTCTTTGATTGTGTATATCCTTTTGCCATTAGAAACTTTTTGTATTTTTCAAAATTGCCATCAGTCTTTTAGTTAAACATTTGAAGAATACATTTGGTCTTGATGGTTACAAGTTGTTTCAAAAGATTATTCAAGTCTTATACTCAAATGAATGAATTAAAGTTCATTCTTCTTAGATTATTATAACTCATCCATTTTGAGCAAGACTAGATGGAGTATTTTCATATTCCTCAACTTATTATTTTCTTTTGCAATTACCAAAAAGGTTATTCCTTTCAACTTCAAAATTGTATAAGGAATAATTTGCTCATAATATGGATATGATGAAAATTCAGGAAATGAATATCTTTACATTCATATTGCTCCCACTCAAATTAGATAATGATAAAGATCTCCCACTAGGTTACAATTGTTATTGATCATAAACAAATTCATCATCTCCTAAACTTCTCCTAATTAGATCAATACCATTATATTAGTATAGTCTTACAAGATCATTCAAATTAAATCTCTCATATAAAGATAAGTTTTGAAGTATCTTTTCTTGTTTTGGAAAATCATTTTCTAAGAATGAGATATCTTGTGACACAAATTCAATTACTTGTTTATTGCCTTGTTCATCGTAAAACATATCCCTTCCAACTGTTCAAATATATCATTGAAAGATACTATTCTTCCTTTTGGAACCTAAATTCATGTACTTATAAGTAAGACCTTGAATTTAGGTAACAACCATACTCTAAAAAAATCAGATATGGTTAATCAACTCTCTTACCTATTTCATTTCAGGATATGATTTCATAAGCATAATATTAAGTACATACATGATCATCAATGAGACATCACTCTAATAGATGATAGGAAAACTTGCCTATGCCATTATAGACCTAGCCACGAGAAGAGTGTTATATCTCATCTATGCACCACCATCTTGTTGATGGATTCATTTGATAGTCATTTAGCTATCCTATCAATTTTTTTCACATGACCTCTTAAATCGATCAAAGAACTCTTCTTATACTTGATCAATTCTTGAAATCTTTATTGAATTTATCTTATCGATTCTTAACTAAAGTCATATACATCTTAAAAAAACATCATATTTAAAATTTTGAGAAATCAAATTAATATAACTATACTGAGTATAATTATTAATAAATGTGATAAAATAAGTACTTTCTTGTCATGCTCTCATATCTGTTTAGCTATCAATGGTTGTAATGTTATTTTATTAGCTAAATAATTTTCACAAGTAAACTACTTTACATAAGTCTTTTAAACAAAATATGCTTGACCAATTAATACAATCAAATTTATCCAATATAATGAAGTTTAGTATGCCACAAATTGGCAGGATATTACAAGAATTAAATGATGTTTTAAATAAAATAACCTAATTTTATTTGTTTAATAAACAACATTTAATATTGCAAAACCATTTAACATAAAACCATGACTATTATAATTTTAAGAAAATTATCCTTTCCACCACTATGGAAATTAACATCGAATCAAAACTAACTAAAACATGACATCCAAAATTTTTTCCTATATGGGAGGACCTTTTCCTTTCCTGTTTTAGTTGGCCTTAATTCTTCTTGGAATACTAAGAATAATGGAAGACTTTCTTTCCACTTTTCACTTAGACTCATCATAATGCTTCGTCTTCTTAGTTTTTTAACCCCTTATGAGCATAACTTAGCCATATATGTATTAGGATATGGTTTAGAAGCATTAAGATGTTTATCAATAGGTGCCTTATAGCATCCTATATCATATTGGTATTCACATTATGAGTTAACTGCATTTTTATATGCACCTAACGTGGAGGCAATAATGTGTAACAACTTACACTAGCTCAATATAAGATAAGATATGACTAATATCCTTGGTTTACTATGTTTGACATAAGCTTCACATGTCTCAACATTCAATTCTCCTATCTCATATTCTCATTTAAGATTTATTTATTTGTTATGGTACACACACACACACACACACACACACACACATGTTAAACATATCAGTAAGCAACCATTATATAGTCACCAAGTTGTCACTATAACATGTTATCACCACGGACCATATATCTTTGGCATGGTCATACCTTTTGATTTTTAGCATAACAATAATATATATATAGTATAAGCCAAATAGTTCTTCTTCTACATAAGTCATATGCCTCATGTTTTCCCTATATTGAGTCATAGTGTCCTTAAAGACTATCACTAGTTCATGAAATAAGACAAGAGCGCCTTTTGCTCTTACAATATATATTGAATTTTCATATTTCCAATTTTCTAAAATATTGCTATTAAAATTTTTACTTCTAGTGAACTCTACAATAAAATTTTAAATACAACACTCATTTTCCTTAAACACATATATCCACAAAGATACATTTAATATATAATTGTTATCAATTTCAATGAATTTGATGCAATCATCTAAATAGAAACTTTAACTTTTTTTTTGAATGTGCATTTTTGTGACGTTTTATGCACGTTTCCAAAAAATGTTACAGAATGTACATTTTTGGGACATTTTATGCACATTTTTGAAGGTCCATTTTCGTGACGGTTTATGCACGTTTCCAAAAAATGTCACAAAATATGCATTTTTGGGACGTTTTATGAACATTTTTTGATTATGCATTTTCGCGAGGATTTATGCACGTTTCTAAAAAACGTCACAGAATGTGCATTTTTGCAACGTTTTGTGCACATTTTCAAAAAAAAATCACATAATGTGTATTTTTGGGACGTTTGATGCACGTTTTTTGAATGTGCATTTTCGTGATGTTTTATGCACGTTTTCAAAAAATGTCAAAGAATGTAGTTTTTCATGAGATTTTATGCACGTTTCAAAAAAATGTCACAGCATGTGCATTTTTGTGACCTTTTATGCACTTTTTTGAATATGCATTTCCGTGACGTTTTATGCACGCTTCCGAAAAACGTCACAGAATGTGCATTTTCTTAACATTTTATGTACGTTTTTTGAATGTGCATTTTCGTGACGTTTTATGCATGTTTCCAAAAAACGTCACAGAATGTGCATTTTTGTGACGTATGCACGTTTCCAAAAAATGTCACAAAATGCGCATTTTTGTAACGTTTTATGCATGTTTTTTGAATGTGCCTTTCCATGACATTTTATGCACGTTTCCAAAAAAAGTCGCAGAATGTGCATTTTCGTGACCTTTTATGCACGTTTCGAAAAAACGTTGCAGAATAGGCATTTTTGTAACATTTTATGCACTTTTTTGATTGTGCATTTTTGTGATATTTTATGCACGTTTCCAAAAAACGTCACAGAATGTGCTTTTTCGTAACATTTTATGCACGTTTTTTGAATGTGCATTTTTGTGATGTTTTATGCATGTTTCCAAAAAATGTCACAGAATATGCATTTTTTGACATTTTATGCACGTTTCCAAAAAACGTCGCAGAATATGTATTTTTGTAACATTTTATGCACGTTTCTAAACAATGTCACAGAATGTGCATTTTTGTAACGTTTTATACACATTTCCAAAAAGACATCACTAAATGTGCATTTTTATGACGTTTTATACACTTTTTTGAATGTGCAATTTCGTGACATTTTATGCACGCTTCCAAAAAAATGTCACAATGTGCATTTTCGTGACGTTTTATGCACTTTTTTTGATTATGCGTTTTCCTGAGGTTTTATGCACGTTTCCAAAAAATGTCACAGAATGTGCATTTTTGTGACGTTTTATTCACATTTCCAAAAAACATCACATAATGTGCATTTTTGTGACGTTATATACACTTTTTTTGAATGTGCAACTTCGTGACATTTTACGCATGTTTCCAAAAATATCCCAGAATGTGCATTTTTGTGACATTTTATGCACGTTTTTTGAATGTGCATTTTCGTGACGTTTTATGCACGTTTGAAAAAAACGTTGCAAAATATGCATTTTTGTGATGTTTTATGCACATTTTTTATTGTACGTTTTCGTGAGGTTTTATGCACATTTCCAAAAAATGTCCTAGAATGTGCATTTTGTAACGTTTTATGCACGTTTCCAAAAAACAACACATAATGTGCATTTTTGTGACGTTTTGTGCATGTTTTTTGAATATGCAATTTTGTGACATACATTTCCAAAAAATATCACAGAATGTGCATTTTCGTGATGTTTTATGTACTTTTTTGAATGTTCATTTTCGTGACATTTTTTGCACATTCCCAAAAAAGTCACAGAATGTGAATTTTCGTGACGTTTTATGCACTTTTTTGAATATCCATTTTCGTGATGTTTTATACGCGTTTCCAAAAATTGTCACAGCATGTGCATTTTATAACATTTTATGCATGTTTTTTGAATGAGCATTTCCGTGATGTTTTATGCACGTTTCCAAAAAATGTCACAGAATGTGCATTTTTTGTGATATTTTATGCAAGTTTCCAAAAAATGTCACAGAATGTGCATTTTTGTGACGTTTTATGCACGTTTCCAAAATGTGCATTTTCATGACATTTTATGGACGTTTCCAAAAAATGTCATGAATGTGCATTTTTGTGACGTTTTATGCACGTTTCCAAAAAATGTCACAGAATGTGCAATTGCGTGACGTTTTATGCACGTTTTTTGAATGTGCATTTTCGTGACGTTTTATGGACGTTTTCAAAAAATGTCGTAAAATGTGCATTTTTGTGACGTTTTTTATGCACATTTCCAAAAAATGTCACAGAATGAGAGTTTTGTGACGTTTGATGTACATTTTTTGAATGTGTATTTTAATGACATTTTATGCACGTTTCTAAAAAATGTCACAAAATGTGCATTTTTGTGACGTTTTACGCATGTGTTTTTAATGTATATTTTCGAGACGTTTTATGCACGTTTCCAAAAGATGTCACAGAATGTGCATTTTTGTGACGTTTTAAGCACCTTTTTTGAATGTGTATTTTCGTGATGTTTTATGTACGTTTCCAAAAAATGTCGCATAATGTGACTTTTCGTGACATTTTATGAACATTTTTTGAATGTGCATTTTCGTGACGTTTTATACAGGTTTTCAAAAAATGTCGCAGAATGTGCATTTTCGTGACATTTTATACAAGTTTTTTTAATGTGCATTTCCGTGACGTTTTATACACGTTGCCAAAAAACGTAATAGAATTTGAATTTTTTGGACATTTTATGCACGTTTTCAAAAAACGTCACAGGATGTGCATTTCTTCAACGTTTTATGCGTGCTTCCAAAAACGTCAGAATGTGCATTTTGAAGACGTTTTACGCACGTTTCCAAAAAATGTCGCAGAATGTGGCTTTTTGTGACATTTTATGCACGTTTTTTGAATGTGCATTTTTGTAACATTTTATGCACGTTTCCAAAAATGTCACAGAATGTGCATTTTTGTGACTTTTTATTCACGTTTGCAAAAAACGTCATAGAATGTGTATTTTTTCAATTTTTTATGCACATTTCCAAAAAATTTCACAGAATGTGCATTTTGGTGACGTTTTATGCATGTTTTTTGAATGTACATTTTCATGACATTTTACGTTCGATTTCAAAAGAAGTGACAGAATGTTCATTTTGGTGACGTTTTATTCATGTTTCCAAAAAACGTCGCAAAATGTACATTTTTGTGACAATTTATGCGCTTTTTTGATTGTGCATTTTCGTGACATTTTATGCACATTTCCAAAAAATGTTGGTGAATGTGCATTTTCGTGACATTTTATGCACGTTTTTTTAATGTGTATTTTCGTGATGTTTTATGGACGTTTCCAAAAAATGTCACAGAATGTGCACTTTTGTGACGTTTTACTCACGTTTCCAAAAAAATAACAGAATGTGCATTTTCGTTAAGTTTTATGAATGTTTTTTTAATGTGCATTTTCATGATGTTTTACGCACGTTTCCATAAAATATCACAGAATGTGCATTTTCGAGACGTTTTATTCACGTTTAAAAAAAATGTCACAGAATGTCCATTTTGTGACATTTTATGCACGTTTTTTAATTGTGCACTTTCGTGACATCTTATGCACGTTTTCAAAAAACGTCGCAGAATGTACATTTTTCTTACGTTTTATGCTCATTTTTTAAATGTGCATTTTCGTGACATTTTAAGCACGTTTCCAAAAAATGTCACAGAATGTGTATTTTTCTGACGTTTTACGCACGTTTCCAAAAAAATCACTTAATGTGCATTTTCGTGATGTTTTATGCACGTTTTTTGAATGTGTATTTTGACGTTTTATGCACGTTTCCAAAAATCATCACAGAATATGACTTCTCGTAATATTTTATGCACGTTTTTTGAATGTGCATTTTGCGACGTTTTATGCACGTTTCCAAAAAAATGTCACTGAATGTGCATTTTTGTGACTTTTTATGTACATTTCCAAAAAAGTCACAGAATGTGCATTTTTCCAACGTTCTATGCGAGTTTCCAAAAATGTCACAAACTGTGTATTTTCATGACGTTTTATGCACATTTCCAAAAAATGTCACAGAATGTGACTTTTTGTGAATTTTTATGCACGTTTTTTGAATGTGCATTTTTGTAACATTTTGTGCACGTTTCCAAAAAATATCGTAGAATGTGCATTTTTGTGACTTTTTATGCGCGTTTCCAAAAAAGTCACAGAATGTGTATTTTTTCGATGTTTTATGCACATTTCCAAAAAATGTCACAGAAAGTGCATTTTT
>JAOSBK010000204.1:12428254-12444952 GCA_027568895.1 Erythroxylum shatona
TTTATGATTGAAGTTCCCTGTTTTTGCCAATTAAGTCATTTGCTGAGACCAAAAGGATTCTAAAATGGATATAACTCTTCTGTATGGATTCACAAGGCATATAAGTTGTTGTCTTTTTCTTTTATTTTTTTTACAATGATAGTAGAGCAACGGGCACCAAAAAGTTAGACACAGATGATGATAATGAAGGAACACTAGATCTCTGCCAATTCTCTTGCCCCTTTTCTTCGTGAAGGTTATGCACTCATCTTTGACGATATGTAAATAGGCAGTTACTCTTTTTAGGATTGAACAAGAGGTATGTAAAAGTTGCTCTCTGCTCCCACTCTCTCTTCCTTCTCCTTCTCCACGGCCTCCTCTTTTCGGGTATGGTTCTTGATTAATTAGTATATTTTGATTGGGTGTTTTATGGGTTTTCTGAAATTTTCGCTCTTATGGTATTATTATCATCATTATTATTATCTATTTTTAATTTTAGTACTTTTTGTATTAATTATTATATTCATTATTTACCTTTTCTGCTGTATTCTTTACAGATTTACTTTTTCAACCTGCATCCATATTATCCTTGTCACATTTGCATGTGGGTCTACTGGAAACAGTCTCTCTACAATGTAGGGGTAAGGCTGTGTACTATCAAGCCCCCCAGATCCTGCTTCATTGCAGGATTTCGGGATATGATGATGATGATGATGATTTAGATTCACCTTTAAAGTAATTTATGATTTTAGTTATAAAAAAACCATTACTATTACTCAAATGTTAAAAAGGAAAAGGATTAAATTTCAAAGTAAAAGTTTGGAAAAGCACTAAACCATTCTCAATTTTTATTATCCATAGATCGAGGTCTTTGTTCTAGCTCCCTTTAACATTTTAAAGACCATACCATATCATCAAAAAGTTGGTAAAAAGAGCAACCGAAATTGTATACCTTTTTTGTATGTCATCATGTGATAAAACATGATCTTTATGAACATACATATTTATAATTTCATCTACTTCTTTCCTGGATAAATCATTTATATATCGAATATGGAAAACCATAAATTAAAAAAATTCACTTTTGATCAATTATAGGAATAAAAAGTCAAAAAGAAGGCTAAATGTAATTATATTAATGTTATCCCACCTCGTTTAGTAGCAAGGATTTCTCCTCTGTGGCTCTCTCAAGAGAAGTTATGACAGAGCTAAAAAGGGAAGCAATTGAACTCAAAGTGGGATTTACGACAATAGGAGAATGGTAATTGTTTGAATTCTGAAGAAACTTGTCACACAATGTGTCAATCATACAAGTCTTTATTCTTTCTTGGGATCAAAAACATTGGTTTGCAGAGGGACATAAAGGATAACCCCCCTCAAGGTGTATATATACCCGAAGTCTCAGAGATTTCCTTGTAACTAGAAATTAGAGATAGGAACTCAAACTGAAGCATAGCCTAGACGTGTAGAGTTCTGACTTCCTTTTACCTTGACCATTTACATAAAAGAATAATTAGTATCAGATACAATCATGAAATTATCTCATTCCTTGTGATGGAGATCTCCTCACATGAAACATGAGCATACCTTAGAAGACTGTAACGGTCTGACGAAAGCAATATCATCTAACTCATAAGCAAAAAGAGCAAGTGTCATACTAAAGAGCCCTTGAACAAAACCAAACTCGTTATTCTCTTTATAAGGCCATACCAACAAAGACATAATAAAGAACAATTTTAAACCAACTGAGGAGCACAAAAAGAGCTATTGAAAGAACACTCTTGTAACTTGTACCAAGAAGCATAGTCTAGACTCCATAAATGTTTCGAATCCTGGCCATCCCTTAAAATTTTGTTAAGACTTTCTCTATTTATAGGTCATTTGCCTACTCCATTAAATGATAATATAAAAGTTTCCATTATTTTTTGAAATGATAAAAATTGATATGATATGGTATAATCAAATCGGGTTTCTCTTTCTATCTCATCATACTAGATAGTTTTTGAAATTTATTAAATTTTTAGCAAGTACACGAGGGATGAAAGCACCTCAACATAAGCAGTATAAAATAGTACGCTTAGAAATATATTTCCTATTAAATGGCTGTAATTTAACTTATAGAACAGGCCCCAGGTAAAAAGATGTAATTCATATCGACACTGTGGGAAAGGGTTAGAATGAAAGCAAAACTGAAAAGGGTAAAAAATGTACTATTAAACTTCAACAGCTAATTTAGCCATCACTTTTACTACATGGCTTTTGACATTGATGTCTTTTGACTCAAGCAGTTGCAATATCTTTTGTAATCCAAGTATCAAACAATTTTATGAAAATTTTTTTTATAAGAAACACATGAATTGGATCTTAGTTATCTTACAACTCCATACATAAAATTTGTTTACCTTTCTCGAAAAGAGAGGCCATTGGTGGCTTGTACCCATTGGTCGATTCACTAAGGTTGGACTGCCTATATTGAGACATAAGGGAATCTAAGGAAGTGAAGCCATTTTCAGATCCACCTCTGTCAATATGACGTAAAATATAAAAATTACGTCAACATAGAAGATCTTAAACCCAACCTCATATGTTTGGAACCAACAACAGTATAAAGAGAAGAGGAAGAAGCATCAACAACAACAATCATTTCTCACCAAAAGAGAGTCACGATACAAAGTCAATTTTTCGGTTCCAAAAAGAAAACTATAACGTAGTCTATCCAAAATAGATATAGAAACCAAATTCCTCCTAATAAAAGGTAAATAAGTGACATCATGTAACACCAAAAGATGTCCTGTATTGAGGGCACATCAATAATATTGGAATCTAAACTAACTGTCACAAGATAATTACCTTTCTTCTGTATGTGAGCTTTGAGCTTTCAACAGTCAGCTTTCTTACTTTAATTTGAAAAATTTATTCTTCTGACTAACAGAAGATGAGCCCGCCTATTCACTTCCTTTAGGACTAATAGCTTTCTTTTTGAAAGGCTTTTGATCACTTGAGCTATTAGAAGTGAACTTTCATTTTTTTGAGAATTTATGGTTTGTCATCATGGGGTTACTTCTTGCCCTTCCCTTTTTTATGTCATCCTCTTCTTTAGCAAGAATAGTAGTCATCTCCTCAATAGTCCATTACTCTTTCTAAGCATTATAGCTTGATCTGATTGAATCAAATTTGGAAGGAAGAGTCCCTGATAAGTGTAAATTGCATCGTATTTTAGGGCTTAGTTTGATATATATTTAATTGTTGAATGAAATGTATTTAATTGTTAATTGATATGTATTTAATTGTTAATTCAATCGTTTAGTATGTGTTTAGGTTAGAATTGTGTTAGTTTGTTAATTATTTACATTTTAAGTATTTTATGAGTTAGTACAAGTCTTTGAGTTTAAATATTATATTTTTGAGATACCTTGATGTGTTTGTTAGTATTTTAGGGTCAACATCAAAGAACAGAGAAGTTTCAGATACATTCAGACTGAAACAACAGCCTACGATCATGACACAATAGGCTATAATCGTGACAAAAGCCCAAGACATGGCCCACGATCATGGCTTGCATGCCACGATCATGGCAGAAGGCACATATTTGATCCACAATCATGGCCTGCACCAGGCAGACGTGTAGACATTCAAAAATCTTAAGTTTCAAGAGATTTTTTATATCTTTCAAACTCTGAAAAAAAACCCTAGGGTTGCTCAAAATACAAAGAATATTTAAAGAACAAGAAAAAGCGCAGAAAAGAAGCTTTTGCATTAGCTACTTTTAGAGAAACCCTAGAGAGAATTAGCAAGAGATAGAGAAAGAGAAGGAAGAGAGAAGAGGAGAAGAAGCCGACTCAACGTACTTCTCAGATCAGGAGTAGAAGTTGACTCGACATACTTCTCAGATCAAGAGTTTCCAGATGTTGCAGACTCTCATCATCCATTCAATTCGTATTTTCTGTTATTTTCAGTTTTATTATTGTATAGAATTGGAATAACATTTGATGATAGGATTTTTGGATGCTGATGCTGTTTCTAAACTCGCCTTCGGGGTTTTATCTTTGATTTAATAAAATTTGACTGTTTATATTTGTTATTGGATTTATTGTGATTTAATTCTAGACATACATAATTCGATAATATATTGAGAGGGTGAATCGAGTGAAAATAATTAAATTGGCCTAACGAGAGTTAGGTGATTTAATAGAACAAGAATTAAATCAAACCAGTAAATTGTGGGAAGAGAGATCTTGTATAGGTTTCCGATAGTTTATTAGACAACTTCAGATCTAATTAGGGTTTTAGATAGGTTATTAATTGAGAAATTGCAACTTTTATAATTTGATTAGAGTTTATAATTTAGAGTTAATGGTTATAACTCAAGAGAAAGTAATCAACTTTAGATCATCTAGAACCAATAATCAGATAATTCATAATCAATTAGGTTAATGCTAAGGATTAATAAAATCTCTTTTCTCTCAATTGTTAATTCCTTAGGTTGATTCTTGAGTTTGTGTTGCAACTGCTAAATTGTTAATATTCTTGTGATTGATTTTTGAATTGATTTACTCAATTGAATTGAGTTCTCATTTTAGTTTTGTTACGTTTTGAGTTTATGTGAATTGTTTTGGCCTTAGATTTTAGGATTAGATTATCCATCCTCATGGAATCGACACCTTAGGTACTAAGCAAATGGCCTGTGCATAAACATATGAAAAGATAGAATTAAAAGAATGGAGCAAAATGATGAAAAAAGGTCCAAAAATGACCTTTTACATGCCCCCACGTGCCACTGTACAAATTTTTTATTTCTTAAAATTTAAATATAAAATGGTGATTCGACCAACCATATTGTATGGGGCAGAATGCTGGCCTACCAAACAGAGACATATAAGACAGTTGCTGGTAGTAAAAATACATATACTTAGGTGGATGTGTAAATTTACCAAAAAAGATAGGGTCCAAAATAGGGTGGTGAGAGATAGGCTACGAGTGGCTAACATTGCCAACAAGTTAAGGGAGACTAAGTTGAGGTGATTTGGCCATATGCGCAAGAAGCCCTTAGGTGATCCGGTTCAGCGCTGTGAGAATATAACTATTACTGACTACAAGAGAAGAAAAGAGAGGCCTTATAAGAATTGGAAAGAAGTGATCAAGAAAGATATGTCAGAGTTGGCCCTTACGTAAGTAGTGGCTAATAACGAAAAAGTTTGGCGTGATCAAATAAGGGTAAATGATACCCTTTAAAGCTCTCCCACTGTAGTTGAGTAAGTAGTTAGAAGATGTTTATTCTACGCTTACACCACGTATTTATCGCATAGGCAGCCTAACTCGGATGTCCTTTTTAGTAGATGCTAATTGTAAGGCATAGACAAGGTTTTCAGACCCATAACTTGGTTTTTTAGGACAAGTATGTAGGGGAAAGATCCCATAAAATAGTCTAAAATCTTAGGATTGTTGTACCCTTAGGGCTTCTAAACAAAGACCCTAGCTTATCTAGCAACATGAAGAGCCGATCTTTGCAGCATATCAGGTACTAGTAGATCTATACACCATCAGGTATATCCTTTTGGCTATATCAATTTGTTTATTTATTTATGTATTGTTTTGGTAATTTTATTTACAAAACTAGTTAGCGTGCCAGTTTTACTTATCTACGCTTGTACATGCATCACTCTTTTATTGTCACATCTACATGTGGATCTACTGAAAATAGCCTCTCTACTATGTAGGAGTAAGACTGCGTACTATCAAACCTCCCAGACTTTGCTTTGTTGCAGGATTTCAGTTTTGGAGATGATGATAATGATGATGATGATGATGATATATATATATGGATGACGCCATATGGGTTGTCCCTGAAGCTGAGTCGAGTTCGCAGGTCTGACTTGCCTACAACATCCTCCCTGCTCTGCGATTTCATATGAGATTTGAGGGTTTTTTTTTTTTCATTTTCATGCTCTATGAATTTTCAATACCCATTTTAGCAAAAAATGTTCCAAAAACCTGAAAGTTTTTAACCCATTTCAACTATTAATGAAAACCCCAAAATTTTTCAAAAAACTCACCCAAAGACCTTGATTCATTTGTCCAAAACAGAGGTAAAAGGCAACAACAACAACCAATAATATTTTCTGCACCTCAATGCATCATTTCAAAGTCATTTATGTCAAAAACCGATTTGAGAAAAATAGGTTTATACCCAAATACAAACCCTAAAATCAAATGACCATGGAGCTCTGATCCCAATTATAATCCATAAATGCAATCATCAATGACCACATTGCCAAGATCTACATTTTATTTAGAGCATTAACTACACAATAAGATTAACATATCTCCAATGTTTGACATGGAATCTTGATGCATTCTCTCCATTGTAAACACCACAACCTATCAATATCAACAAATCTTGTGCAAGAGAGGAAGCTTGTGGTAGAAGACCCTAAAATTACACACACCCATGCTACATCCCCACAATCTCACCATATGTTATTCTTTATAACATGTTCTACCCTAAGGGATAAAAAAGGATAATTGTGTCATTTCGAGGATGTGATGAACTATAATTTAATGAGCTAACATATAGTTATTAAGGTACTACTTCAGGTACAATTAGTCAATTATTAACTATCCCATTATAGTTATTAAACATATATTAAGCAATTTGATTAATGGTTGTGAATATGAAATTAATGTTGTGATTATATTAGTCCATATATTTCTAACATTACGAACTCGTTTTCTTTCACCAAATCGCAATGAAAGAGTATAAAAATAATGCTAAATCTTAAAATTTGTCTTTCTATTCCATGCACTCTTTATTCTTTAATCCATCATCTATTAGTTATTAGTCTCCAATTCTTCGGTTATGTTATTTTTCTTCACAGGATGCACAAATCCGTTAACAAGACTGCAGTAAATTATAACAAATTTTATTGTTCATATCGCTTGAGTAGGCTTGAAGTCGTCCTACTAACGAAAGAAACCACTAATCAATTATTTTCGCAACAACAGTATTGATAAAGTGGTGGGAAACATTTTCCTCCTTGAAAACCAGCTCTGCTACAAAAGCCATCACAGTCGGGAATGTCTTCGCATTTCCCTTGGCAAACATAGGCAGCCTCTCCTGCAGTGCAATAAACTTCAGATATTAATCTCATGCTTCAAACAGAAGTTCATACATTGGTTAACTTATAGCGCCGTAATTAATACATTGTAGCCATAATTAAACAAAAGTGCTCGAGTTCCAGACTTACGTACCCAAAGAACAGAAGACAAGAATGGTTGCTATGAATGCGCAGATTACTATAATGCCAAAGAAAGACAGTCGTTCATAACGAAGAGCCATTTCATTCAGAGTATTCTATCATATTGTGATGGGATGGATGTGAACCACCTTAAATAGTTGACAGATTATGTCCGATTCTCATACCCTGATTCTATTGTATTAAATTAGTTTACCGTTTCAGATTTGAAGAATTAATGCTTTCTCTTTTTCCCAAAAATGCAGCAAAGAAGCCTTTCTAAGATGTAAATCCCGAAATCAACGTTGCCTGTGTGTTAAGTCAGATGTATAATAAAGATATCCTTATTTGGAAAGCATATTATAACTTTTTGTTGTTATTTGTTAATATATGAAATATGTAAGATAGTTGACAATCGACGGTTCGATTTACTATCTAACGAGAAAAAAATGTGAGTATTAAAATGAAATCAAAATTTCTCTTGATAATGCCAAATCGTCAATTTTTTTTTTGTTTTTGGAAAAATTGATTAATAGAAGTCTCCCAGAAGAGTAGCCATCCGGCAGCAAAGTAAATACAAGGCGAAATCATGGCGTAACTGGCTCTAACTACTATAAGGAACCATTTCATACAAAACAATGCAGAATTATTTCTTGCTTAATGATTTCTCCATTTTCCCCTTTAATTCTTTTTCGTAGTTAATGTTGCATACTGGGCGGGCGCTCTAGATTACTCCTTGGATGTCCTGCTCTGCTCCTTTCTAGGACTTGCTTCTTCTTTTTGACTGCTGTAAAAGGGAAAAGATTAGCGTCGAAAGTCATCTTTGCCGAGTAAGTTAGTAGATTGTTGGGAAAAGGTGACAAGATAGTTGCACTGTTGTAAGTTACGTTCACTTTGTCACTGATACAGCCTAAATGCTCAGCCCAACGTAGTCAGACCCAAGTAATTGAGAGGATAACTACAGAAGGGACCAAGGCTTTCTGAAGTCACCCCTTCCCATTATTATTAGATTATTCTCATATGATGGGCCTATGGTACAAGTTACAACCATGAACTTTCAACTTGCACAGGGTTAAATTTGTCAGGAAGAACATTATAGGAAATATTCACAACAAACAAAGAAGCAGAAGTTTACTATGTCATGAGTTGGGATACTATTGTATCAGCATTATAATGTCTTCCCATGTTGATAGGATTGGATGAGCGTTACAGTGTGTCTTCCCTATCCCATAAACTATTAAATAGCTATCATATTTTTAAAAGCTTGAGAGGTAGAGTCACGTTGGTATCCATCTTTCTAATAGCTCCTTACAAAAAAAGAGCGGTCCAGCGTTAAAGTAATTGAAGGAAATAAAAGAAAGAATCGATCCTAACAAAGAACGGACAGAGAAGTTATTATACTTATTTCGTTTGTCAAGCTTGCTTAAATAACTACAAGAAATATATACAATCCGCACATTTTACTAAAGAGAAATTATAAGACTTGTTTACAAACATTATTGTAAATCCATTGGCACTACGTATATATATCCTTTTCTCTTTTTTATTTTGATTTTTGTTGTTTTTCTTTCTTTCTTGTTTCTTGTTTCTTGTTTTTTCTATTTTTGAATCACAATATTCAGTACCATAATAAACATACTGGACTTCTAAAAAATTTCAAGTCTCAACAAGTAAACAATGTAAACAACCTTCAAGATTCAAAACAATAAAAAGGTCTTCATCAAAAAATAAAATAAAGGTTAATATATGGGTTAAGTCAATGAAAATGGCTAAAACTTAACTTAGTTATTCCTACAGGTAAACTAAAGGGTGATTAGGCTCAAAAGCTCACAAAAAACAAAATGGATATGTATATATGTAAATATTATGAAGTTTCATTCAACTTGAATATTTCAATAAATATAACCTAAAAAACTAATTTAACCATTATCCTTCTACATACCAATTCAATCAAATATTCAACAATGAAACATAGTATTGATAGACAAATTTATCAATTCAGAATATCAGTTAATAAGATTCATAATCAAGATTATGATAAGCTTTAAAATTTTGTTAGAAATTAATAAACTTGAAAAAAATTGTTAAATTTTCATTAAACTCATTACACTACTTAAAGTTGTACATTGTCTCCGATGTACACAATATAAGGATATATGAAAGTGAGAGGGTTTTTGGTACTTTCCTAATTATGGAGATTTTGTTCTGATTTTAATCCATCCAATAGTAACTACATCCTTGCAAAATATAAAAGGAAATGATAAAAAGAAACAAAAGAAATAATATAATAGAGAATAAAATCCTATACTAACATGAAAGTAAAAAGAAAAGGAATTGAATTAAAAGTAAAACTAACTTATGGGTTGCTTCCCATATAGCGCTTCTTTAACGTCAATAGCTTGACGTGCTTGCATGTTTAACGTCATCTTGGATCAATAATCAACGGCTTACTTCCACTCTTTTCTCTATAAAGTAGTTTGCGGCTTGTAAATAAGCCACTTGTTGTAAGATAATCATCAATATATAATTTATAAAATTAATCAATCCAGTCATGCATTAATGCCCTTTTTAATGACAAAATATTAATAAAATAAGGGATAAGAAAACTCCATGAATCATTGACTAACTCGAACAATTTGTTTTTGAGGAAGTGAGAACCCTCCGTACTTAAGGTTACTACTAACATCTCATCAGTAGTTTCCGTACTTGGTTCCTCCACCTGTTCTTCCTCAACCACCTCTATCTACTCTTCTTCTTCTTAGACAAAGGTTTTCGACTCATCTTATTCAATTATTTCTTGACACTTTTTTGGTTTATCTTCTTGGATGGAGATTTCTTCATCTTTTCCTTCAAGAATTTCTTCTTGGAATGTCGATCCATTAACGAAGCTAACCTTTATATTGTCTTTACTCTCCAATTCGAGTCAGTTAGCTTTCATTTCAGTAAGGATTTCCATTAATTTATCTCTAAGACTTGCTTCCTCTTCTTCTTCATCTTCTTTTAGAAGCTTGTTTCCACTCATAAGGGTGATTGCCTCTAAGTAGACAACATCAGTTTCATTTGAGTTGGGCATACTCCTTTGCATCTAATTAGACATTATCTCCACCATTTAGCCCATCTAATTCACCATATTTTGTATACAAGCCTCTGTTTGTTGATGCTTCATGATTGATTCTTGAATGAAATCAATCATTATATCTTCTAGAGTTAGCTCATTAATTAGAGGTGCTTGGTGTCATAAATATCCAGCTGTAACATAATTGCTCCATCCATAGGCGTAAGAGTTGCTCCATTCTGAATTATAGTCATTCTTATATAGTGCATTTTGAAGTTGGTTGTACATGCTCGGCTACTCCCACATATATGCTAATGCTCGACATTCATGATTATAGTGATAACTCCCACCAATGGCATGACACGGTCTAGATATTGATTAAACCTCCAAAAACATATAAAAACACCTTTCTCTCTCATTTGATGATAATATAGATTATGAAGATGTATTCTGGTTCCTATAAAATTATTGTATATTCCATCCTTCCATGATGAGTTGTGGCTATAATAATGAATTTTAAATCCTATAATAAACCACAAACTTAAGATCAAGTAGAGAATTTCAAAAGATAATTAAACGAATAAGCCACAATTACAATAAAATACAACAAGAAATAAATAAAAAATCTCAATTAAAATAAAAAATAAAAACAAAAATATAACAATATAAAATAAAATAAAATAAAGAAAAATGGATAGAGTAATAAAATAGAGGTTTTCCTAATATCATTATCCCAAGCAATGATGCTAAAAACTTGATTGACTTATTGTATGACTTGGTTAATTATGTACTACCACAAATGCACGACATAGTTGTAGTTAGTACTGGCATGTATGGTCAATTTTGTACTACCGCAAATGCACGACATAGCTATAGTTAGTGTCGGTATGTACAGGTCAATCTCACAAGGACAATGAGTACTAATGATTATCTTTTTATTATTATTTAGCCTATAGATTAATTTTGGATTTTAATAAAGAACATAAAAACTAAAGCAAGTAAAATAAAATATGCAACAATATTGAACAGAGAACTAAGATTTCACTTAGAAAATTACCAATATCAAATAGTTAGTATCTGTGTTTCGAATCCCTCTAAGCTTTAACAGATTGATCTTTTATTTCTCAATTGTTTTATTAATTTATTAGATTATGGAGATTCCTATGGTATGTTAATAGTTGACTTTGAGTCTACTAACAATTAATCTTAAAGTTTTCAACCGAATTACTTAGGTTAAAGTTTATAGGATTGCTTTACTGATTTATGAATCCCTCTATTAGGTTTTACCCTAATATAGAAGATTTATATCATCCTATCTCTAGGCTTGTAATCGACTCCTTCCAATTATAGTAAATCTATTCAAAATTAGGATCTCTTAATCTCTGCGTATGAAATTAGATTATGATATAATATTCTTGGGTTTGTTAGAACATATATTAAACACGTAATCGAATCGTAATATATCAATCAACCCAATTTCATTAATAAAATAATCAAAATATATTAAAGTATCAACATAGGGTTCATCTAACCTAAACACTAACAAGACGTTTAGTTACACATTATCAAATACCAAATCAAACATAAATAGAAGAATAACAAATTAAAAACAATGGGATCATAATGCTAAATTTGCCAAAAAAAAAAAGCCTGCAACTTCAGATTTAAACATGAGAAAACAAATCCAACACATAGGAGTGAAATCATCAATAAAGATTTTGTAATATTTACTCCCCTTATTAAAGGAGTTCTCTGAGGTCTTGCAAGATTAGTGTGGATAAGTTGAAACTTCTATGTTGCTCTCTAAAAAGATTTTTGAAGTGGAACTCTTGCTTGCTTGTTATATTGATAAGCCTTGTAACCTTGTAATTCTGATTCCAGTTGAGATATCCCTTAAGCAAGCTCTTTTCTTTGCAAGTTCAACACTATAATATGGTGGAAATGGCCCAATCTTTTGTGTCAGGATCTAATAACTATGGAATAAGCTGCCTACTCCTTTTATAATGGATCAAGAGAAAAATTCTTGCCCTTCATTTTAACTTTAAACATTTCTTCATATGCTGTATCTTTGATCAAGCATTGATTACCTTCAAAGATGAATTTGAAGTCTTTTTCAAGTAGTTGTCCCACACTCCTAACAAATTTTGATTAATATCAGGCATAAATAATACATTCTTAGTCAATTTTGTAACTAAGAAACTTTCAATTGCTATAGTTCCTTTCCCTTTGATATCCATGTATTCTCTATTAGCAATCTTCACTTTGGAGATAACTAATGTATCTAGCTCTTTGAAAATATCAAAATCAAAAGTCATATGGTTGGTGCATCCATTATCTATAAGCCAATTTTCACTTAAGCTACTAGTTGCAAAACAAGTTGCTACAAAGAGTTGGTCTTCTTTTACTGGTTTGCAATTTGGGCAACATTTTTTTGCTGCAAATTAACCTGAGTCTCGTTCTTTCACTTAAAAATTTTATAGTGGTGCCCATTTTATAACACTTCCCACACTAAGCATTAGGTCTTCTCCAACATTTAAAGGGTGGATATCCCTTAATACCCTTAATTCCACAATGTTTATAAGGAGGATACTCATTTTTTCTTCCTCCTCTTGTATTAGTAGAATTTTTCCTCAAGGATTCCTTCTTATTCTTCTTCTTTTTCCTATTTCCTCCTTGGTTTGTTTGCACTTTTTTTGGTAGTGCCTATTCAATAGAACCTTCAAACCTTTATGAACCTTCGTTGTTCTTGAGCCTATAAGGCAATTAATAATTATGCCAAACTAATCTTTAACAAATCCTTAGTGTTTTCTAATGAGGAAATGGTTGCTTCAAACCTTTTAGGGACTATTACAAAAATTTTATAAACCAATCTAGAATTATGAAATTCATAGCCAAGTAATCTTACTTTCTTGGTAATTTTGAGTAATACGTCAAAATACTCTTTGAAAATATACGAATCCTTTATCTTTTGAATGTTAAATTCTCTTATCAAATTAAAAACCTACATTCTCTTGACTTTTTCATCTCCTTCAAATTTCTTTTTCAGAGAATTCTAGACCTCAAATGTTGTTTTCATTGTCTTAATCCTAATAAAGATTTTTGGTGAGACTGTAACAAATATTGTAGCTCTAGCCTTAGACTTTCTTGTTTTCTTCTCCTTGTGATTCTTAATATATGCCATAATTAGATTTATAGGTAAGGAAGGAACTTCATAGTCCTCCTTAATAGCTTCCCAGAGATCATTTGCCTCTAGATGTGCATCCATCCTAGTTGCCTAGATGTGATAGCCTTCATCATTGAAGACAAGTGATGCAAGTATAATGAAAAGAGATTCTAAATCCATAGAAAAATGTTACTTATAGGTCCCTTAAGAAAAGTGCTTTATAACCATTTTCAAGGAAATAAAGAAAGAACAAATATTAACAAAGAATGGGCAAAGAACTTATTATACTTTCATATATCAAGGTTGCTTAAATACAAAACTTTGTAACTAAAACTTGAGAAAAACATGGAAAAACTAAGCAAAAATGAGCAAAATATTAGGAATCATAACTTAGTCTATGGATTCCTAAAAGACAGCAAAAAATAGCAATAATTATTCTAAAGACTTTATCTTCAAAGTTGGACATATTTGACATGTTTAGTGGCTTCTAAGACATAATTCTAAAAGAAACACATGCATTCGTACATGTTATTTAAAACTAGCATCCCCTTTTATCGTTTCGAGCATTAGAGTAATTCACAGAAGTAACTTTGATACTTCTAACACTATCTTTTTACTAGCTTATTAGCCCAAACAAGAATTTTTAACCTATTCAGATTTCATATAGAACCCCACCCTCACAAGACACATGCCCGACATCTTGAGTGATGTCCGAGTGCGAATCCCACAAGGATGGCATGCTAGAACAGTCAAACACTCGAAACTCGATGCAAATTTGTTTACAAATTTATTTACACGTATACATAAATCAATAATCAATTTCGGGCCCATTCTTTTCTTTCATAACATCAAAATCACATTTATTATTACACTCAATATCATTCTCATTTACAAACCTTTCTACTTTGGAAAGTTATTACAAAACAAAATATTCAAATATATATATTACAATAATTGTGGGAAACTTAATTTGATACAAAAATAAGAAAATACAAATGTAGACGCAATCTAATTCCGACCTCTATCTCTTACTCGAATGTAGTGCTTATACTCCCGTTAGCCTAACGAGGTAACTCTTCTAAGCCTGAAAAATATTGCAAATTTAGGGTGAGTTTTACAAACTCAGTGAGTGACCTTCCTCGATGGCTCACTCAATCACATAACACATGCAATTCACATTCAACACATACCACATTCCAAAATCATTCAAACCATTATAATCCTTCATATTATGCATATGCAGTGCACATGAGACTCACTTTCAATTTATTACTTCGTTGTGACCAAGTGCCTATAACTGTCCCGTATCTATTGTGGATACTGGGTCCATTGATAACTGCCCCGTATCTGTTGGGAATATTGGGCTCATTTTACATCGTGAGCCTTTGGCACTTAATCACTTTCTGAGCTTTAATCTCTTTTTCACAGTCTGAGCTTTAAGCTCTTTTTCGATGGCTAATCTGGTCACAATTACTTTTATGTTTCATGCATTCATGTAATAAAATGCATCACATTCTCATAATTTTAGTCTATCACATGCTTTTCTGATTCACATGCACTCTCATGTTCATCATCAGACCTTGGTCCAACATTCAACAATTTAAGTTGAGAAAACACATATTTCTTTTCATTCGCTTACCAGTAACACTTCAATATCATATTTATACATCAGGTCTCAAACCTTCATTGTCCAACATCAACATAAACAAATCACATTCATATCAATTATATTCACATTGTATAATAATCATAACTGTAGTCATTTAATGCAGAAATTGAAATCAGAACAAATAATAAAATGAGTCCATTTAGTTTGACTCACAGCATGCTTCAGATTAGCATTAGCTTCCATAATCTAGAACGTCTGGATGTGAGCATTTGTCTTGCACATCAACATTATGCAATACACATATTGTGCACACACATTAATAACTTTGCATAATTATAAGCATTTATTTATACACAAATGTTTATATGGACTATGTACAATACATGCTCAATAACAATCTTGGGTATCATTCCATTATTCTCTCCATGTAAACATTCATACTTCCAAACTCATATAAGTATCATTCATACTTATGGTTTATACCTTAATAAAACCATTAAAATCAAAATTCATAACTCATTTGGTCAAATACAGATTTTTCTTGAAGCATACTTTCGGGTCAACTTTACATGTTCTTTCTAACCCAGATAATGAAGAAATTTGATAACACTTTCTTCTAGAAAACTGTTCTCCTATGTCTTATTCTAATGACACTAAGATCATACAAACTGTTTCATTATTTCGAAAGATATTCTCCAATATTCTGAAATTGTACATTATACTCAAATTCCATCCAGAAATTGAAATTCTTAGAGAATGAATTAACATTCGATTTCTTCATACAATTTGTAGCCCTATCTCTCTAGTTTACTCCAAATCAAAAATCATTCCATACAGAACAAGATATTGTCACAATACAAAAGCCTGATCAATGAAACCTTTCTGGTTATCATATTCTAGCACAATCAACATTTTCATCTTAAATCCATTAACCCAACTAAATTAAGTCACAACCGTGCAGCATCAATGCATGGCCGTGCATCCCAACACATTTGAGTCACGGATGTGCAACCATAATGCATGCCTGTGCACACCAACATAATGCACACTCGTGCAACTTAACGCATGGTTATGCACTCTCAACCCAGATTTTTCCTCATCTTTTCTGTCCTAATTTTATCACTCAATCTCTCCCAAATGATTTTAGATGGCTCAGATTTTTGGTAGAGATGTAGATAAATGTGTTATGAATCTTTTGGTTCAAATCCCATGTCATTTGGAGGCCAGGAGAAGGAGATATAGCCAAAATACTGTTCAACTTTTCTCCAACCAAGGAAGTCATGATCGTGTATGAGGACGATCACGAGTATTCACTCGAAGCATGATCCCAACTTTCCTCTAGTGGCTGGAGACTCGTGACTGTGCTTGTAACACCCACATACCCCCTTAAAGGATATGTGAATGCCACACAAAATAGTACAAACAGATAATATCGAACCGAAACCAAATCCCAAAACACACGAAACATAACTTACGTGCATACCCAAAATCTCAAGCAAACATACAATACATAACATGTCATTCATATTGTGTCTATCATATTACATACCATAAATTCGAAGACCAACATGTATTAAGGTTAATACAAACCTTCAAACAAAAATCCAAAGTTATATACAAGCCCAAAACAAACTCAACAAAATACATTTTAGAGCAATAC
>JAOSBK010000204.1:12445052-12467879 GCA_027568895.1 Erythroxylum shatona
AAGTTTCTCCCGAAGCTAATGCCTGGAAGATCCAGCAACGTCTGGAGGTTGACGTTCCAGTGGCTCCTCTATAACAAATAACATACACATATATCACAATTTGAACAATTATAAGTGTTTAATAATGCACATGAATGAAATGAAATATGTACAATGCATATTCATGACTATCCCGGGTATTAATCCATCAATTTCATCACAAAACATTCAATTATCAAACTCACGTAACTAGCATCAGTCCGTAGGATTTAAACCTCCATAACCCATTTGAATCCAATTTCATAGCCCAATGAACCATTTCAGATCTTTCTCCAAACACTAACTTTCGGGTCCACTGTTCACGTTTAATTAGAAGGCAAAAATTGTATAATTTGATCATACTTTCTTCTAGAGAAGTGTTCCTCTATCTTTTATCTTTCCATTGACACTAAAATCACTCAATTTGGTTTAATAATTTGGAAGATATGCCTCAAACATTTTCAGACTGCTCTTATCTAAAACAGTGTACTATACCCAACTTCCATCTAAAAGTAGAACATTTTAGATACTGAATCAAGATTCAACTTCTTCCTATGATTTTTAGCCTTATAACTCTACTTTTCTCAAAATCAAGAATCATCTCAATTGGAATCGTATAGATCAAGATATCATCAAAATAATGAAACTTGTTTAGTAAAATATCCAGTTCACACTACTTAAGAGCACAATCACTGTACCTATCCCATGTTTTTCACTCAATCATTTTCAATTCAACACCAATTACTACAAATTTTCATGGAGATAAAGGGAAAAGGGTTAGGAATCTATTTATTTAAGAATCAAGTCATTTGGAGGTCTAGAAAAGAAGTTATGACCAAAAGAATCCAACATCTTCATGTCTTTACTCATATTGTACATGTTTTGGAGAAAATGCCATAACTTTTAATCTAGATGTCGGATTGACTTCTGTTTTTGTTAGTTAGAAAGTTGACTTCTAGATCTACAACTTTGGTGAAGACCACAAAGAGAGATTCTACCTCTAACAGGATCGAAAATTGGACCGAAGATGACACTACAAACTAAGAAGAAGCAAAAATGAGACGGTCAAACTGAGACGTAAAAAGTCAAACTAAGACGAAGTGATGTCATACTAAGACAAAGTGACGTCATATTAAGACGAAGTGACGTCATACTAAGACAAAGCAAAACTAAGACGAAGTGACATCATACTAAGACGAAGTGACATCATACTAAGACAAAGCAAAACTAAGACGAAATGACGTCATACTAAGATAAAGCAAAACTAAGACGAAGTGACATAATACTAAGACGAAGTGATGTCATACTAAGACGAAGTGACATCATACTAAGACAAAGCAAAACTAAGACGAAGTGACATCATACTAAGACAAAGCAAAACTAAGACGAAGTGACGTCATACTAAGACAAAGCTAAACGAAGACGAAATGACGTCATACTAAGTCAAAGCAAAACTAAGACGAAGTGACATGATATTAAGATGAAGTGACGTCATACTAAGATAAAGCAAAACTAAGACCAAGTGACGTCATACTAAGACGAAGTAACGTCATACTAAGACAAAGCAAAACTAAGACCAAGTGACGTCATGCTAAGACAAAGCAAAACTAAAACGAAGTGACGTCATACTAATACAAAGCAAAACTAAAACGAAGTGACGTCATACTAAGACAAAGCAAAACTAAGACGAAGTTGGGAAAACTAAGACTGAAGCAATCAAAATAGCATAACTTTCACTACAAAAATTGGATTAAGGTCATTCTTAGACCAATTTAAAGTAGACTTCAAGGGCTACAACTTTCTTGAAGACCTAAACGACAAATTCTATCTAAATTATATCTAAAATTTCTCCCAAAGTCAGAACACGAATTTTACAATCAGCTTTCAATGCCCTGCACCATACTCTCAACTTCATGACAACTTTTGAGACTCTTAGAAACAAAACTGAAATTCGATGTCTTCATACAAAATGTAGCCATATATATCTAGTTTAATCCAAATCAATAATCCTTTAATTTGGGCATCTATAGAAAATGCTATGGCTAAAAGACTAAAGTGTACATAGTGAAAATTTTCCAGATTTTCAAACTCTCAACATCTTTACAACACCTAATAGTTAATAATCTTTCAAAACACGAAATCAACACTACAACCAAATTTTTCATCCCCAACAACAAAATATTTATGAACAAACACGTAAATGCCATTTTCATGTAGATGACAAAATTCCATTTGTTGCTTTCGAATAACTCTAACAATTTAGCTACTATTTACTCGTTGAAAACTCCTGGAAGCTCCAACTATCTTCAAGCGCTATTCCATGTAAGACTTACGTTCCTCTGTGAACACTAATCAACCTCTATGCTTTAAGAAACTTCTAAGGGGGTGATAACAAGGAAAGAAACTTAAGAAATATCAAACCCCTCTTTAAACTCTCGGATATCGAGACTTACTTTTTACAAAAGTACAAAAAGCAACTTAACACTTGTCACTTTCCTATGGTCTAATCTCTAACTTAGTTTCTTTTGAAAATAACTCCATTTAGCTCTCCTCTTCACAATACAACTATCCTCTATACAATCTAATTATACCCGAAATTATTCATGAATGCATGTACAATTATTTTCATGTGCAATTAAATTCACTATTCACATGTATGTGTATGTCACTTTATGCATGTGCATATAAATGCATTTCTAAACTCTTATCGAATACTCAAAATTACTATTCTATCCTTCCCATAAGTAATGGGATGTTACATTTCAATTGATATAAAGTTGGTAATTTTTGGATATTGTAATTGACAGATATGAGTTGTACAACTTGAATGCATGATCATGCTCTAGCCAAAATTTCAAATATACTTTGTCTGTGACATTTTGAGCATAAATCATAGAATAATGAACCAAATTGAATGATTTCAGTGTTATTAGAAACTTAAGACACAGAGAAACAATTTTCTAGAAAAAAGTATTACAGAAATACATCATTTTCTTGATCTTATTGATTATGCGAAGTTGACCTAAATGAGGTGCTTTCAGCAAAAACTGGAATAGTGAATGAGTGCGTGAATTTTGGCATAATTGGAGTGCATCAATTTGTTACAAAAATATACCCAAGCATTTGTCATTGCACTTGCATGATACATGATTCACTTATACATATGTTTACTCAATTACATAAGCAGTGATATATGATGAATATGTACTAATTGTGTACTGAATTCCAGACAATACCTGGCTAAGGCCTTTGATGCATGTGAATATCATTGGAAGTGCTAATTGTATGTGAATGAGACTGCCTAAATGATTATCAACTAAAAGTGACTGAATGTTATGACTAACTATATTGACTGAGACAATGTGAATGAAAGTGATTGACTGTATTGAATGAATTGTGGCATGCATTTCATTTCAATACAAGTAATATAAAGGCAGTTGTGACTGATGTTACTACTGACTGAGACTGCTACTGAAAAGAGTTTAAAACTCAAACATATGTGGTTAGAGCCTAAGTCTCGCTGTGATCAATGAGCCCTATATCCACAACAGATAAGGGACAGTATAAAGAGCCCGGTATCTACAATGGATACGAGACAATGAAAAAGCATACAGTCACAACAATGTAAAAAAAAAAGAATGTGAGTCTCATACATATAGCATTCACATATGATTTGAATTCATTGAATGATTTGCAAAGTTGTAAGAATGTTACATGTTTGAATACATGGTATTAAACCAATGATTGTGTTTTATTCAAGTGTAATGAATCAATAGATTGATTGAATTGTTTGACTAAAATATAATTTGTTTATGATAGAACTTAATGCTAATCAAGTTGATATGAACTACGTGACAATATGTTTATGATTGATTGTGTTTTATTACAAGAGTGAATCACTGAGGATGGTTACTCTACTGAGTTTGCATAACTCACAAAATTGCAATGTTGACGATTTCAGGTTCTAGAGAGAGGCGCCCTAGCTTCTAAGACTATATAGAAGCAATTTTGTACAACTTTTGGAGTTCAGATATGACTCAAAAGTTGGTTAGCTGAGACTGAAGAAATGGTTTATGTTATATGTTGTAATTCCTCATTTATGTAGCATACTGTATAGACTGAGCTGTTGATGCTCATAGGATGATGTTGTGTAAATATGATATTGAACAAAATGCTACATTGTAAATTATGGTTTGTGAAATAAAATGAGGAAATTTTGATTTTAGAAAATGTGTCTTTTGTGATTTTAATTATGATGCCATGTGATAAAGTGAAGATGAGATAGTTAACACATCATTTTTGTCAGGCATGTGGACGTGTGATCGAAGGGCGCACCTACATGTGTCAGATGGGAGTAGGGTGTTACAGTTTCCTTTTTAGGATGATGTCATCTAACCATATAAGATGAAAAAGATTATATACTAGTTAATCAAATTGTAATTGGTTTCACTACTTCATTAGTTTAACTAACTTGAATTAGACTATTCCAACAAGAGAACTATTAAATAATTAAATAATATTAGGAAAAGATAAATATAAATATAAATTTTTAAATATTAAATAATCAAGTTTTAATGCATGATTACAAAACCATCTTAAGCAGATTTGGAGAAGAATAAAAAATCTAGAGAAAAACTTCTTAAACATGAAAATAAAAAAGAGAGAAAAGAGAGAGTTAGGGATAAAATAAAATGGTTGCAAGTTAGGCTTCGGTGGAATGATAGAAAAGAGTTCTAAATTAACAAGGTCATTATAAAAAATAATGATACTTTTCTATTCACTAAATTTGACAAGTTTAAGATAACATTTCAGAAACATGTGTGTGTTAAATAAAAAAATATTAGTATGAACGTTTCCTTTTAGAGTTGCATATTTACTGTGAATAAGAAATTTATTAAATATCTTGTATGAAATTACTGTTTGTTTATATATAATAATTTAAGAAAATGCTGCTACATTTTGGTAACAAAAGAACTATTAAATAATTAAATAATATTAGAAAAAGATAAATATAAATTTATAAATATTAAATAATCAAGTTTTAATGCATGATTACGAAACCATCTTAACAAGATTTGGAGAAGAATAAAATATTTTCAAAATGAATCTTAGTTTTGTAAAATTCCATCAATAACGTACATCAACAAAAATTAAGGACAACAGATATACGCTGATCACTTGGCTCATTTCCTAAAGTTCGGGAACATATATCATGAGTTTCTTTATAATCTATTATTTGGCACTAAACAAGCGCACATTATGAATCTCTCTTGATATCTACTTAGGTTACCTCTTGATACAATTTTCTCCTTAATACATTCTTGTTATAGAATGTTTACCATGCTTAAGAACAAACCACTAAAGTTTACCATGCTTAAGAACAAACCACTAAAATTTGACATATACGATACTTATTTGAGATTTCTATTCATCATACATATTATGTAAACATAAACCTTTCAAAAACAAGTAGTAGAAATATATTACTTTGCTTTATATCTTTCTTGAAGACTATATTTAGCAGAGTGATTATATAATAATTTAAGAAAATACTACTTCATTTTGGTAACAAAAGAACTATTAAATAATTAATAATATTAGAAAATGATAAATATAAACAAATCTAAATTTTTATAACATTTCAGAAACATAAATTTATAGAGGAGGATTATGATTACAGACATTATAGCACTTTTTTCTTCTTTGCTTTTATTTCTTCTTTCGATCTCCTGTAGCCATTATCAAAATCACAATTCTCCGGCTCAATCTGTTCATCGTCATTCATTCTATTTATACAACGTACCAAATAACATAAGCCATATAACCTAATGAAAACTACTAGTAAGGAACAACTAACGATGATGAATGAGAACAACTAACAATGGTGACTAACAACTGTTTAAGGAAGAATAGTCTTTACAACCTGTAAAGACTCTACTTGATTAGTGGAAAAACATAGCATGTTATGTTACACTTGCGAGAATAATAAGACATAATTCCTGAAAAAGCAATAACATTAAATAAAAGCAGTTTGTATCATATATATGGGAGAAAGTGAAGTATTTTGCCTAGCTTGATGATTCCGAAGAACCTGATGACTGGAAAAAAAGCAAGTTGTAAAGATTAACAAGTAATAATTTTGTTGAGCTTTTCTATTTTAAAGGTGAAAAAGAGATGATGGGGCAGATGTGAATAATAAATGGAGTTAAATGTAATAAATACAAAGAGTAGCTATAACTCCCACGAAATTAATGCAGCTTTCTACAATATACTTCATTGACACAGTAAAGACTGCAACAAATCCATATTTATCTAAACTATTATCAGATTTCATTTAATGAAACTAAATCAGTCTCAAATATACTTTCATTAAATCTCATATTTAGTTTCAGACTGGTCCCAAAAAGGAACTGCAGACACTGATGTTTCATTAAATTAATAAATAGCTACAACTAGATAGTTTGTAGGATAAACTACATAATTATAATGGACAGATAGTTACAATAGAGTTATAGCTAGATAACTTGTGAATATTATTCAAAAATGTTTCGTAAAATCAATATATAGTTCTAAGGAAAGATTGCAGGATAAGTTATCTGTTAGGTTGAGGTGAGTGGACATGCATTTTTGCTCCCACTTTACCCAAACCTGACTTGCAAAATTATCAAACAACCACTAGAAATGAATCATCTGAGCATCTGAGTAGACGATAGTAAAAATACACATGAATGAGCATGCTTCTATTTTCTAATACATGAAAAAAAAACATTGATCAAGATACTTAATCACTGTAAATAGGAAACATATGTCCTTTAGTTTTAATTCACAATAACTAATTCTGAAAGTTACTTCTCAGTAAAAATATTGATGAAACAATGATAAAAATGCCTAATTGCAATTTAATTATGATAAACTATACCCTGCTTAACATGCAATAAGACAACTACTGTCCATATGTTGAAACAAAACTATATAATTGGTTTCTTAGTCAATAATAAACTGCAAACATTGGTTAACCAATGATCACAATATAATAATCCATAAATACCTTGGGATTGAGATCCGCTGAAGCCACCTTGAAGCGTCCCCTACACATTATAGCTCCTTCTGATGTATCATCTACTACATAAATTGATTAAGCAAAAGTAGAATTGGAATCAATATAGACACAACATAAAAGAAACAAGTAAGAAGTTGGTACAAGAATAGCATACCAAATGAAATGTTGTTGCTCTCCCTTTCTTTTGATACAACAATAGACCACTGTAATTTCTATCTGACTGACCTTTTTGCTAAAGATAATCCCTAAAGATGTAGGAAGCTACGATGAGCAATTGATTACAAAAATGAGTAGCTCTTCCACTAAGATACTTTTTGAGAAAAATACCATTCATATAGTAGTGTATAACTCAAGATCTCGTATGAGTTATATCATACAAAATTTTGGAGATTCTAAGTTCTACAAAGCTCCATAACACTTTCACAAAATTAACTTAATATATTAGTTGCATTCTCAAGATTACAAAAAATATAAACAAACTATGAAGAAAATGAGACATTTTACTAAATGAACAACTTCAAGTATTCTTAAATAGAGCCATAAAATTTTTCAGTCTTTATGCTTTGCTAATAGATACGTGAATCTAAACCCTATTTAGTGGCAACAATTTATTTTAGAGAAGTTAATTGTTGATCTAAGACTAGTTTGACTAGGTACAAGAGGTGTCCTTTGGTAGGGTTGATCATTTAGCAGCATTTGACGAGGCACAACAATCATAAAACAGTGTGTCAAAGTTTTAAGAGTGGACTTAAATAGTAAATAATGTCAAACACAAGCACCTGGCCAAACATACTTCAGGACAAGAAGATGGGAAATCCATTTGCATTCACCAAACTTTCTCATTCTCAAACACACGTCTAAAATAAGCAATGGCATTTGCCCCCTAGTTAATGTCAATGGTGGAGCTCTTCACACAATATGGAAGATGACACTTATGGGCATGAACTTCATACATTGTACATATGCTGGCCCTAGTTTTTTATTCATCATTCAGGGTTTTCATGCACTTCTAAACGTTATAGATATCAAACTTTTCAACGAAGACAACAACTTAGAGTATAGATAATCCCCATAACTCACCTGTGATAACTGCTCTTTATCACCATAAAGAGTCTTATTCTGCACAAGAAGATCAGACTCTTTTGCTTGAGGAAAAAAGGATGTTAACTTCAGGATCCTTATGAAAATGTTTACCAAAAAAGATGTAGTTATTAAAAAACAGGAGACCTTCAATTGTCGAAATTGTTCCCCGAGCATATTCATAACAGCGCAAATGTTTAAAGAAATGATGTTTCATAAATAGACATGGGAGATTTAACGAATGAGCATAAGAATATTTAGGCATAGTTCTATCGATAATTTTATGGTGAGTAAGATCGAAAAAGAAGAAGAACAATAAAAAGCTTAAACTTGTGAGAGTGGGCCTGTAGAAAACACACTTGAACGAATAATCCCTTAGAAGAAGCTACAAAACAAACTGAACAAAGATTTTCAAAAATTGTCGAACACACCAGAAAAGCATGATGTACATCTGAACGAAAAGAAAGAAAGGTGTAAAATATAAGGGAAATTGGAAACAAGAAAAGAGAAACAAAAGAGTATGATCTGTCGTCTAAGATCTGACTCTCTGGAGATGTCGTCTAAGATCTGGTGCTTACCTTGTTGATTACCTATCTTCTGAGGATCTACTTTCTCATGAACTTTATTACAAGAATCATTCTAATTCTCATGCAATCTACACAGATTTGCAAACACATTCGTAAACCGATGACTGGTGATCTGGTGGAGATGTGAGAGCTAAGAGATGTGAAAGATGCAGGAAAGAGCTAAGGAGATGAACGAGATTATAGAGAAAACAAGAAGTGAGATGGTCAAGAGTAAAGAGTAAAATGAGGGCAAATTTGACATTAAACTAAAATGTTATTAGCTGATTACCCTAAACCCTCCTATAGAGGAGCTTCTAAAAAATCAGTTGGTTGTGTTGAATCAAGCAACCCAACTAGTTCATAATCAAACAAGTTTAATAGCTTTTTTCATAAAATCAACCAACTGATTTGGGTCAATCAGCTAAAAAATAATTTATTAGTTGTTTACTAAACGAGCCCTATTACTTGATTTATTAGCTGTTTACCAAACGAGCCCTATTAGGAATTGATCATAACATTTATATGATCATCTCATAAAGCATGACTGATGCAGAACGGAAGTATGAATAGAACAAGAACGTTTAGACTCCGTTCAGGAGTTTAATCAATGTCGTTTGATTGGACAAAAAGATGAATAAAAAAGACAAAGCCAAATTCTGGAATGAAATTTGTGTTCCGAAAATTGAAGATGTTCCGAAAACATAAATAAGGCCTATTTATAATGGTCAAAACATAAATAGTATTTTTTTGGCGGCCCCTAAATAGAATTTAGGTCTTTTTTCTCATCCTACCGCAAACCTTGCCACGGTCAAGATCTTCCATGTAATCCAAAGCTAACTGGTCTGCATAAAAAATGTAACGGATGATTACTTATAAAACCAATACCTTGCTTTAATCATCATCATATTCATCTTCTTGCTTTGATCTTCCAGTTGTTGTTTTTTCTCTTCTAACATGGAACTAGAACAACCCATCTTGGAAGAAAGTGTCCAGAAACTGAGCACAGCCTCGGTTATAGGACCAGGTTCATCATCAACTTCAAAGGGTAGGTCTGGTTCTTCTTCATCCTCCAGCAGTCACCTCTGTTCTTCTCGCTCAGAGTCGTTCAGGACACTTGACATGGGAGTGCCTAAGAGCAATTCAGCAGAGGAGAAACTCTCCTGGTTACGTTCCCAGATCATTGGGGATGATGTTGAGTTTGATACACCGTTTGGAAAACGCACACTTACATATGCTGATCACACTGCATCTGCTCGATCTATTCATTATATCGAAAACTTTGTCACTGCCAACGTTCTTCCCTTTTATGGTCAGTTTCTGATATAATAATCATATGTTACAAGTTTCTTATCCTTTTAAGCTTAGCTTGCTTGAATTCACCAATCTATAATCTTTCTTAGACAATTGGTATGATTCTTCTATGTTTAGAACACCAGAATATGAAACCTGTTAAGGATCAAAAGTAGGAACAGTGGCTCTAATGGATGATTGTATGTATTGATGGTAGGGAACACTCATACTTGCGACAGTTACGTGGGGCATAGGACCACCAAAATGGCACGTGAAGCTATTAACTACATTAAAAGCTGCTTAGGAGGTGGACGTGACGATGCAATCATGTTCTGTGGCTCAGGTTCTACCGCCGCCATTAAAAGGTTACAAGAAGTGATGGGGATTTCCGTGCCATCAACTTTAAGAGAGAGAGTTTTGAAATGTGAGCAATGAAGAGAGATGGGTTGTCTTTGTTGGACCATATGAGCACCACTCGAACATCCTTTCATGGCGTCAAAGTTTGGCTGAAGTGATAGAGATTGGTCTGGACGAAAGTGGACTAATAGACATTGAAGATTTAAAGCGAAAGCTTGACATGTACAAGTACGCGAATAGACCAATTCTGGGCTCATTCTCCGCTTGCAGTAATGTCAGTGGAATTTGTTCTAATACTCGAACGATTGCTAGGCTTCTTCATCAGTTTGGAGGTTTTGCTTGCTTTGATTTTGCAGCCAGGTATATGCATTAAGAACATTCACTACTCCTGAACTTGAATTTCCAATTTCTGAATCCTGACGATTAGATGCTGACTAAAACTTTGTCTGTTCCTGAAGCGGTCCTTACGTTGAGATTGACATGAGATCAGGAGAAGTTGATGGTTATGATGCTATTTTCCTTAGTCCTCACAAGTTCTTGGGAGGCCCTGGATCACCAGGAATACTTCTGATGAGCAAAGTTCTTTACCAATTGAAGTCTTCACCTCCATCTACTTGTGGTGGTGGAACTGTTGATTATGTTAACGGATTCGACGAAAAGGTATGTGTAATCTATGCCAATTCAGGTATCAGAACAGGACAGTTAGTACTTTTAACATTTTTATGACATTGAATTAGAGATGCAAAAAGGGTCAGGCCCAACTTTGCGGCTTGATAGTGTTTCAAGCCAAGTTCGGATTTAAATCAAAAGATTCGGGTTTCATAGTCTATTATAAGTTTGACACTATCAACTTCAATTGCAGGACACCCTTTACTTGGAAGACGTAGAGGAAAGAGAGAATGGTGGAACTCCTCAAATTATCCAAACAATCAGAGCAGCATTGGCTTTCTGGGTGAAAGAATTCATCGGTTTCGGAGTAATCGAAAGACAGGAAGATAAGTACATAACCAGAGCAATTGACAGACTTCTTCCTAACAAAAACATACAGATTCTAGGCAGCACAAGTGCCAAGAGACAAGCTATCATGTCTTTCCTGATATGGTCTACAAGTAACAGCCCAAATGGAAGTCCAATTGATGGTAAGGATCCAGAAGATAAGAAGAGTCTTTACATGTGGGGAGAGACAGGGAGTAAGAGGGACAAGCCTCTTCATGGACCTTTTGTGGCAGTTCTGCTGAATGATCTCTTTGGTATTCAGGCTAGAGGAGGTTGTGCTTGTGCAGGACCCTATGGTCATAAATTGCTCAACATCGATAAAGCCACCTCTCTATCCATAAAATCTGCCATAGAGAAGGTAAGCGAGTCTGAAATTCTCTGTAACTTTTCCAATTTGACTGAGTTTCAGACCGAGCTTAAAAAACTTCAGATTTCGAAACCTAATGTCATTTGCCACCTAATGTCACTGGGTTATGTTGGGTTGAAGCCAGGATGGACAGGAGTTAGCTTTCCATACTACATGTCAAATGAGACATTTGCGTACATTCTTGGTGCTATAGAGTTTTTAGCAATCTACTGCCAGAGATTTCTTCCATTGTATAGCTTCAACTGAGAATATGGCAGCTGGTGTTTGAAGAAGGAGGCATTCCAGGACCTGAAAGGCAAAGAAACAAGATGTGTCCAGGATAGTCTCAGGCCATTGTTAACTACAACTCAAGCAAAAGTAATGGCAGATAATAAGATCAAAGCAAATGTCAGGCCTGAAACGAACTTTAGCAATTATGATTCCTACCTGGATTTTGCTAAATCTATTTCAATCCTGCTTCCCAAGTTTCCTGACCGTCGAAGAATTCCCAAAGACATTGATATTAATCTCTTGCATTTTCGAGTTTAGTTTTTGGGGTTCTCTTTATAAAGGAATTAGTGCAAGTTTAGGGGCTTTTTTGTTTTACTTCTGTTTTTTATTGTAGTTTTCAATTTTTTGTTTCTATTTTTTAAAAAACAAAAACTTGTTTGGTTAATAATGTTAAAATAGTTATATTTTTTACCGACAATAATTACATTATATATATAATTTAAAGATAAATTATTTTTAATTAAATAAATCTCATATATAATATTTATTAAGAAACTATTAATAAAATTATGTTATTTTAATAAAATAAATAATTTAAAAATCAAAATGTTATTTAAAAATTAATATTTATAGAGACACGTATAGAGAAATGTACTTGGACAAGGAAGTCTTGGAAGCTTGGGAAACATTAATGGTGACGCATTATTGTGTTGTCACTTAGTAATAACTCCCAAGTCAAGCATGCATAGAGACATGTACTTGGAGAAGGAAGTCATGGAAGCTTGGGAAACATTAATGGTCGTATTATGTATGACCCTATGATTAGTATGTTCAAGACTGAAAGACCTCAAAAAATGCATTGCCTCAAGAATTGCTTTTACTAGTACTGTAGATATTTATGGTCTCATTATACTTGAATTAAAGGTAAAAAATTGTGTAACAGAAGAGAAGAGGTTTAACTTTTAAAGTTTCATAATAATTAACGTTTTATTCTAGTTACTAATTCTTCAAATTTGCTCCCTCCATCGAAATTTTATTTATTTTATATATTTATTAACAAATGAAACACTTATTGCTAAAATACATATTACAAATACCTGTTATAAACACGATGTATCATTTATTTTCATTTTGTTTAAAATATAATTTATTCTTTTGAATAAAATAATAATTTTCATTTATTATAAAGGGTTATTTATGGAATTAATTAGATTTCAAGATATTAAATTGATTAATTTTTATATAATTATCTTAAATATGATTACATAATTAGTGATTCTTATGTATTTATAAGATAAGCAAGTTAAAGTAATTATATATATATATGTATATAGTCTATTTTTTTTCTAAAATACACATTACAAATGCCTGTTATAAATACAATGTATCGTTATTTTCATTTTGTTTAAAATATAATTTATTCTTTTGAATGAAATAATAATTTTATTTAATAAATTTTATTAAATAAAAAAACAAAATATTAAACAAGACATAGACTTAGTTGCATACTCTGTTTTGAAAACCGGACCGGACCGGCCGATCCGACCGGTCGGCTATCTGGTTCGGTTCACCCTTAAAAATTGGTTCTCAATTGAATCAGTGAGAACCGGTCAAAATCGGTCAATTAACCGGTTGGATCGGTCCGGACCACTGGTTCAATAAATTTTTTTTATTTTTTATCTTTTGGTATATTTTTGTATTTTTTTAATATTATTAATATTATATATAATTAAATATAATTATTACATAATTATGACGTCACACCGGTTAGATCGGTGGTTGAACCGGTTGAACTGATGACCAATAAGGCCTCCAGTTTGATGACCGATTCAGGTTTCAAAACACTGGTTGCACATCACATGCATTTCAGCCTATAGAAGAATATGGAAAAACCAACTTCTCTTGACAATTCATGGTTAAACATACCAACTTCTTTTGACTATTCATGGTTAAACATACCAACTTCTTGTTAAGTATACTGATTGAAAGGTCACATATGGATTGGTACAACCATT
Organism: Erythroxylum shatona; assembly: GCA_027568895.1. Taxonomy (NCBI): domain Eukaryota; kingdom Viridiplantae; phylum Streptophyta; class Magnoliopsida; order Malpighiales; family Erythroxylaceae; genus Erythroxylum; species Erythroxylum shatona. The sequence goes on from JAOSBK010000204.1 coordinate 12,459,012, forward strand.
ATTTTTTTGTATATCTTTTTTATTATTTATCTTTTTTTAAATTCCTTTTTATCATAATAATATTTTATAACTTATTTTTATTGGTTTAAAATTATTATTTCGAAATTCTATCCGCCGAGTTATTACACAGTGATTTTACTTTAACCTATATTAGTGACTTACTTGGCAAAGGGAGTCTGTTTCAATAGCTTATCCCGAACCATCAGATTACTCTTAAATTTCTTAGTATTATATTAAAAAAAGTAATAATTGCCTTCTTGTGCGTGTCGATACATATATATATACTAGACTTATAAATAAATGAGATAATAAAAATATGAACTTAATATTTAAAAAGCATTAAAATATTTAAATTCATCTAAATAAAAATATACTCTAAAATTTCTCCCACTTTTTTAATTTCTAAAAGTTTTTTTTATAAATATTTCAAGTCCTTCTTTTCCGGTTAGTACTGAGTAAATTATTTATTTTCTTATATAATTTTTTAAAGTCTGTCTTTTCCTATCAATCCATATATGTATACACTTTTTCTTTTATAAATTATTACCGTACGGTGTCAAATAAGTAATTTTATTGAAGAATAGTAGTAGTAGTATATATATACGACTACATATATACACATATACATATTATTTGACTTTTTTATCTCATAAATTATAAAAAATTAATTAGTTTAATTTCTTGAACTTTTAGTAATTAATATAACGAAAGCCTCTTATGCTAAATGACACTCTTTATATTGCTTAATATTAAAATATTTGTTAATGATAGGAACATTTTAACAAAACAGGAGATCTCATTCCTAACCTTTTGGTGTCAATATTTGACTATTGCTATTATTATGGTTTATATTATTTTAAATTAAAATTAAAATCATATTATTTTATCTGTCGCGGCCACTTGCCGTTGTTAACTTGTTATTCAGGCAACTCCTTTCATTTTTTCAACAGCTTCGATATTCTATGTAGAAAGGTTAATGTATGGAAGGTGACAAAGATGGGCAAGACCAAGTCATATCCAAGAGGACCACCTCCTTCCACGTACTTAATACCTACATTTTATATATCTCTTCTTCATCGTCGAACTTACAAGCCAAAACCCCCTAAGAAACTCTCGAGTCCCTGCAATGGACACTACTCATAGTAGCGCCGGTGCTGATCACGTACCCAGATGGACACCAAGTTCAATCACCAAAACATTAGCTTCAGAGGATGATCATGGTCATTGTCCTTCTTCCAATAACTCTAAATTCCCCTTCAATATTAGCAGCTTTCGTCGTAGTACCAGTTCTGAAATTTCACGTTCAACGAGTAATCTAAGCAGATTACCGTCGGTGACGATAGAAATGGAGCAGTTCGCTGGCCGGAAAGATGACGATGTTTTAAAGGGAGAGCCCACCTATAATTATAATAATAATAACAAAGATGGCATCTGTTTGACATGGCAGGATTTGTGGGTTATTGTAGCCGATCAGAAAAGTGATCACCGGCCAATCTTGCAAGGGCTGACGGGATTTGTTCATTCAGGGCAAGTTTTGGCTATAATGGGTCCTTCAGGCTCCGGCAAGTCTACACTTCTCAACGCGTTAGCAGGTATGCACTATGCGCATGGCCTCCTCTTGCTCCTCAGTTTTATTTATATACATATATATTCTATATGTCATAATTCATTATTTAACATGTAAATGAAATAATGAATACTATATTTTAATTTGGAGAAAAGAAAAGAAATATAATTATTTGAGATATATGATATAATATTATTATAAAAGGTTCCGTAATAAATGTGTATGGAACAGCTTATCCTCTATCTAGCAATTACAGCCACTTTGGGTCCTTTGTCCAAAATAACGTTGTTTTGGGTATTGGATATGATTGGACTGAGTTATTTTAGATAGAGGATTTGAGCATTAAATAGGATTTGACAGTTTCTACACTTAACTCTTATGTTTAAAACGACGACTGAGTTATTTTAGATAGAGGATCTGAGTATTAAATAGGATTTGACAGATTTTAAACTTTATCTGTAATGTTTAAAACGACGTCGTTTTAACAAAGTTGTTTTCACAGAGCATCCGAATTCATCAACAAAGCTGACATTTGAGTTAATTTCCAATTTTTGAAATTGCATTTTTTTTTATATAATTAGGACCTAAATTTTCAAAAAAAAAATTACAAACCTTTAATTTATTATTTTAATAAAAACGATATATAATTATAATTTACAAGTTTATAAAGTTAATTAATAATAATTGAGTTATGAGCAATTAAGTGTACTTTGCCATAAAATTCAAGGGCCTTAGAGAGTCTTGTTTCCTTTACCTACATATTTATCATAAGGAATTTTTTTTAAATTACATTAACTTAAACTCTATATTTATTTAATAATGGTAGGCAGATAACCAACCAGACTATTTATATATTTATTTATTATATTGTAAAAAAATCTATTTGTTTGATCTTTATATTTAATAATTTTCAATGTTTCTCGGGGGATTTGTATTTGTAAGCTTGGCAACAGGGTGGGTCAAACCCAAAGTTGTGAATACCGTACTGGATAAGGTTTTAGTACGGTATTATATAGGTAGCAGTCAATATTGAGTACCATTTTGGATAATTTTTTAAATTTATAAAATAGTCCTTAAATTTTTTAAAATTTGAAAAATAGTTCATTAGTACATTATACAGTTGTATTGTATATTTTACAAGTTTACATCAACCCAATTTCTAAAAATCATAATAATAAATAATAATAACAATTAATATAAAATAACAATAATTTTTAAATATTTTTTATATAAATAATAATCATAATTAATATGAAAAAGACAATCATCATCGTAAAAATATTAAATTAAGAATAATACACAGTATTTAAAATATTACAATAATATAATTTTATCATTTTAATAAATAATAATTATATCAAAACATTCAATAAAAAGAACAATAAATATTCCTAACTATTACAATTTATATCAAGAGTTCATGACTAAGAAATAATCAAGTAGAAGTTAAACCTTAAACAAAATATTTACAATTACATTATATATATAGAATTTAACATAAACATTAAATATAAGTAAAATTAAAAGAAGAGGAAAAACAAAAATCTGGAATGAAATTCAATCGTCAACAGGAAGTTACCCGTTATAATTGCATTGATCTCAGTTATCATTTGGTACAAAATCCTCATTATTGAGAGGAACTTTATCATCATTATCATTCAAATTTAATGCACCAAATCACAAGTTAATGTTTTTCATCCAAGATTATCTTCCAAATAATTGATATCTACCAAACTTGATTCTTTAGAAGCTCAATATGCCAAAAGGTCAATATTATCAATGGAAACTGGATCAGTTGAACTACTTATGCTATTAAGACTCATAGTAAACAATAAAATTTAATTATTAGAAAATTATATCGAAATTGATAATGATAATAATGATAATAATAATATACATTTTTTAAAGCTTTAAAATGTAATGAACAAAAACCAAGTCATTCAACCTTTTATGCTCCAATTTATTCCTTTTTTTGGAGTGGATAAATTCAAATGTGTCCAGTTTTGTTCACAGTCTGTTGAACTCACGCATTGACTTAAAATTCGAATTGCAATCTTTTCAATTCTGGAACACCATTTTCGAATTGATCCCACCAAGAAATAGTAAGTCATAAGATAACAAAAGTAGCTTTATAAATAAAATAAAGTGATAATTAATTTTTCACAAATAAGAAAAAGGAAATAACTAATACCTAGAGAAAGTTTTTCTTTTGTCGGATAGTAATTGACATTCCAAAATTTCCATAAGACAACTTATAAAGCTTCATTTGTGAGCTTAAGAGATCTTGCACTGCGTCAATGTTAACAATTGTTGTAATAGTTAAAAGCATTCCTCTATTAACTTCAGCTTGCTTAGTAAGATCTAGTCTAAAATAGACATTAAGATTCAAAAACACCCCAGCTACAAATAACGGAAAAAAAAGTTATCTTTCTCTTCTCTTATTAATGATTGAAAGATATGGTGTATACAAAGAAGACTTATGTTTCATAAATATAACTCATTATTGGCCTTTCTTCACTATCAGTCAAGCGAATCACCTTCACCAAATGCTCACAAATTCTGATAACAAATTGACATTGAGACCAAAATTCTCTATCTTCCAGTATAATATTACAAACCTCCACTCTAGCGTTAAACCTAGTATGCTGAAATGTAATCCACTTATCACTTGTAAACATTTGTTTTAACTCTTTCTTCATCGAAACAAAAGACTAAAGTGATAAGAAATTTGTTGCATAGTAGGACAACACAAATTCCTACCATTGGTAAATTCCTTTCTCATCAAATTCAATACCAATGCGTGATTATAAATCAACTTTGTCACCTTTTTACCTTTCTACATAGTCTCATCAATAATAGGAAAATATCTAGGATCTCCTATATTCTCCTACATTAACTCAATGCAATGTGCAGCAAAAGGAGTCCCAAAAAAGAATTATACATATTCTAAAATATTTTTCCTGTAGTTTTACAAGTGAAATCATTGTCAGTAATAAACTAAACAATGTTTTATGGCCCTAATTCATTCACAACTTCATCAAAATTACAAACAAAGTCTCAGTATTTCTAAGAAGGCCAGATGTATCAATAGATTTTAAAAACATAGAGCCATTTGTAGAATAAACTAAAAAATTAATAATAGACTCTTGTTTTCTATTTGTCCAACCATCACACATGATTGAACATCTATAAGTACCCCAATTCACTCTTCTTTATGCCAAATAACTTCTAATTTTAGAAACAGAATAACTGAAAAGTTTACCTCTTAAGTCATCAATTCAAGAACCTTTGTATCCCAAATTATAAGAGGCTATTGCATCCATCATAGGTTGATAATAATAATATTGAGAAGCATTGAATGATAAAACTATATCACACCACCATCTAGCTACTGTCACATCGACATTGTGAGCTGCATCTCTTGATTGCATTACACTACGAATTGAAGGTTAGGCTCCAGCAGTTATTCGTGGTGTAAAGAAACTAGTTACTTGTCTTTTTCTCTTCCTCACATCAAGTTCAAGTACTTCTTCTTAGGCCTGAGATGGAACACTATCAGTACCAATACTACTACCACCTTCAACATTTCTGCAATCATCATGGAAACTAGAAAACAAACTTCTACTACCAATTTAAAAATTAAACCTTTCCCTTCTATCTTTCTAATATTGATATTCTTCAAGCAATGTTTTCATTTGACACTTCACATCATGGTTTACTTTTTTATAGGGTTCTATATCTTCTTTAACCCCAGCTAAATGCTTCTTCAATCAGGAGATTCTTTCACCTTTCAAATACTTGTTACAAAATAAACAAATTGTATGATTCTTCATACCTGAGACTAATGCAGTATGAGCTCAAGCTGGATTATTATATCTTCCTGAAGTAGTTTAATCAGGAGTAGTTAAACTTTCTTCCATTTATCTGCAACAAAAAATGATGTTAGTTTTGTAAGAAATAAATCCTTTAGTAGTTTCATCAACAAAATGAGCAGTGCTAACGCTAAGTCCTTCATGAGGCAACACAGCAAAAAAAATGTCTTTAAATCTTTATATTAAGCCTAAAGAAGTAAAGATGCATGGAACTAAAGTAAAATTTAGAAATAGATAGACTTTCCTATTAGAAAATAGTAAATCCTGTGAGTATGAGAGTTAAGATTTAAAGAGTGTATGTCTTGCGTTATCTTGTTTCAATGACTTCATGTAAGACTTATAATATCCAAAAGGTATCCAGTTGTTGATATGTAAAGAACCTCCCATAGGTAAGACTTATAATGTCCAAAAGGTATCCAACTGATGATATGTAAAGAACCTCCCACATTCAATATAATTCATTTGTTGATATGTAAATAACCTCCCACATTCAATATAATTCACTGGCTGATATGTAAAGAACCTATCACATTCAATATAATTCACTACTTTCACTATTTTTTCAACAAACTCTTTTATGGTAATTGCATGTTTAGACAACAAGTAACCCAATGGGTTGAAAGATCCATCATTTTGTACATGGAAGACAATGATACATTATATTATTATTATCCTCAATTAATTATTTACCCAATATCAAAATACCATTTCAATAATTTTAAGATTATGTCAATTAATTACTTACTTGAATTCTTTCCAATTTACATTCTTGTCTTGTTAGTTTTAAGTTAAGTTGAAACTTTAAATCTTTCTAATTTTTAAATCATGCATCATAAAGTTAAGTTGAAACTTGAATTTTGAATTGAAATTCAAAATCCTTTTGAAAGTTTTAACACCTGCCGTGAATGACCAAAAAATTGAACATAAATCAAGTCATCAATTATCAAACCACAAATAAACCAAAACCAACCGAACCATAAATGAACCAAAACCAACCGAACCACAATTCTTTCATTCCATTCAACTCCAAATCCAATTCACTATCCATCTCCAACCAACGACACGCAAAGTCACAAATGCTTCAGAATTTGATTACAACTTCCCATTCACAATCACAACACAAATGCAATTAGAAAAATTCTATCAAAAAGTGAAATAAACACACCCAAAGTCCAAACATAAATTCACAATTGGTGGGTATTATTCCAGAGGAGGCCAGGTCAGGTTTGGATCAGGGTATTATTCCCAGATTCGATAGATGCGACGTGGGTGACGAAGGACAGCTGAAGGCTGATGGAGGTCCAGATGAGGCTCGATGGTGACTGGTTCACGTGGTGGAGGAAGATCCGAAGATGACGGCCGAAGAGGTCGGACGCACGAGCACCGTCGAAGAGTCACGTAGGTGGAGCACCGCTAGAGAGAAGCGTAGGTGGAGCTAGAACACCGTCGAGGAGTGGAGAGCACGAGAGTGTGGGTGAGATAGAGAGAGGATCAGGTGAGTTTGAGAGAGAAATATAAAAATGAAAAAGAGAGGCAGAGGTAGATGAGCAGATGTTGGGGTGGGGGTTAGTTTAGGGTTTTTTTTTGAAAAATAGTCGTCGATCTTTCATAAATTTACGTTATCGGTTGGTATATGGCTGGTATTTTCAGTATCGGTAGATACCAGCCGGTACCAGGTGAAAACACCCGATACTAGCCGATACTTGTGACCGATACCAAAGATTTTGGTACCATTCCATTTTTCGGCTGGTACATAACGGTATCCAAAGCCTGGTCAAACCTAGCCAACCCTAGCCATAGCTTAATTAAAAGTTTCTCCGACCCCAACAAGACTTAACAATCAAAAGTTCGACTTAACCCATTTTTAATTTTTTAAATTAAGAATAGAAAACTAGATAATTTTCCCATAACTTTTGAACTTTTGGTTAGATTAGGGTTAGATAGTCAAAACTCGAGTTCAGTATGAAACTTAAAATTTCAACATGAAAAGTTCAAATCTTGTCAAACTGAATTCAATGAGTAGGGATGACAATGAGTTAAGTTGGGAGGGGCTTGGCTGATTAAAGCCTAACAAACCTGAGTCCGATCCCATTTTAGCCTGGGTCAATCTAATTTCTTATTTTTTAAATTAAAAATAGAAAACAATATCTTTTTTCTTATTGTTGTCGGACCTTGGGCTAGGTAAGGCCCAAGCAATTTGAGTTTGGGCATCCCGAACCTATGCGCTTGCCTTATCCAAGTCACAATTTTTGAATAAATCAGGCCTCAGGCACTAGCGTGGCCGGTTCATCTTAGGGTGGATGGACTGGATCTTGTCGGGCCGACTTCAGACTCAAATGCCAGACGTAGATTTGGGCTTAACCGACACCCTAGAGATTTGACCCAAATGCCATCCATAGATTCGGGATTAACTGACACTCCTGAGATTTGTAGTAAATAAATATTTCATATCCAGATAGATCAAGCTCTTATAAATTTTAATGCTTATTGAAGTATTTGTAGTAAATAACAATTTCACATCCAGGTAGATTGAGATCCAGCGAGCGGCAAAAGGGGAAGATCCTGGTCAACGGTCGCAAAGCGGCACTGGCTTTTGGAACTTCGGTACAATTTGACTGATTAAGCCAATCATCTCTTAAAGTCCCTAAATTATTAGTCTCTGTTTTTTTTTTTTTTTCAAATTTCATAAAATTTAACAACTATTAGATATATTGATTTTTTAATCTTGTCTGATGGTGACAGGCCTATGTAACGCAAGAAGATACTTTGATGACAACCTTAACAGTAAGGGAAGCAGTATACTACTCAGCTCAGCTTCAGCTGCCAGATGCCATGTCCACATCTGAGAAGAAAGAGACAGCAGACAACACAATATTTGAGATGGGGTTGCAGGACTCCGTCGATACTAGGATCGGAGGGTGGAGCGTAAAAGGTCTGAGCGGCGGACAGAAGAGGAGAGTTAGCATTTGCATGGAAATCTTGACGCGTCCAAAGCTTCTCTTCCTCGACGAGCCCACCAGTGGACTCGACAGTGCAGCTTCTTACCATGTCATGAACCGCATCGTCAAGCTCGCTCACCAACATGGAAGGACTGTAATTGCATCTATTCATCAACCTAGCAGTGAAGTCTTCGAGCTCTTCAACAATCTCTGCCTTCTCTCTTCTGGTAGGACTGTGTTCTTTGGTCCTGTTTCTGCAGTGGAAGAGGTATAGTGTGATCCCTAACACGCAAAAGCGTGAATTAAACTTTTTGTAATTTTTTGGAATACTGCCTTTTGATTTTATTTTATTCTTGCATTCCCCACAGTTCTTCTCTTCAAATGGATTTCCCTGCCCTAATCTCACAAACCCATCTGATCACTACCTCAGAACCATAAACAAGGATTTTGATACGGTGAGTGAACTCCAATGAAGCGCAAAAGTTCGATC
>JAOSBK010000204.1:12475102-12485250 GCA_027568895.1 Erythroxylum shatona
TAGCCATTTTAAAGATAAATGAAGAGAGTCTCATTTATTGGCAATTTTATGATTGATTAATGAAAGAAGTGATGCATGCCTCTCTCTTCTTCCATTCATGCATAACCGAAATTGGGAGGTAAGAAAAACATCTTGCATGTTCTTGACACCTTCTCTCCTTTCATGCAAGGTAGAACCGAAAATACTAATTGAAAGAGTTTCATTTTCGGTTCATCTTCTTCTAAGAAAATCTCCTCCAAACATTTCTTCTCCTTTCCCACCAAAGGATTTTGTTAACTTAGTTGTCCTTGAAGAACAAGAGGTAAATAAAATTGGTTGAGGATACAACAACAAGGATAAGATAGATTGCTAAAGGAAAATATTCAAAAGCAAAGGATTTAGATACAAGAAGAATGAAATAGTGAGGATTTAAAGCTGTAGCAAAGGAGTCGGTAATACTCTTCATCTTGTTTATGTTTTTTATTATCCTTATACCATATCATGTATGGATTGGCATGATGATTTGGATTTGTTGCTTCCACTGGAAAACTGATTTCTTAAAAGTTTTGAAATCTATCGTTTCTCCAAATATAGCATGTTTTCTTTTTCCGATCCAACACAATAGAAAGTTGAAGTAGAAGAACAACAGAGAGTTAAAAATAGGGAGAGTCTTCAATTATCTGGGGGAGAACAAGTAGAAGCAGATGGCGAGAGCTAATGTAGAAAACCTGAGATCCCTCATCTAAAAACTTGTTTGCTCATTCTATTTACATTTTTGTTTTGATTGTATGGTTATGGATACGGTTAGGAGTATGATGAGTCATTATTCTCTATCATCAGTATTGTGGATGCATACATTAAAAATTGCCATGTATTTATTAAATAGGGTTCCTAGTAAAGCAGTTCTAAAGACACCTTTTGAACTGCGGATAGGAAGGAAACGTAGTTTAAGACACCTTCATATTTGAGGTTGGTTGGCAGAAGTACGGATATACAATCCACATGAAAGGAAATTGGATTCAAGAACAACTAGTAGTTTTTTCATTGGTTATCCAGAAAAGGGTATATATTTTATTTTCCTAATCATAGTACAAGAATTGTTAAAACTGGGAATGCTAGACTTATCGAAAATGGAGAAATGAGTAGGAGTTCAAAGTCACGAAAAGTCAACATTCAAGAAGTTAAAGCGCAAGTTTTCTTACCTATAACTCCTTCTCAAGTGTTTGTTCCTAGAGTTGTTGAAAATTTTAACAACTTACAAGAACAACAAATGCATGATCAAGAACCGCAAATGCATGACGAAGCTCCAAATAATGAAGTCACTAATGAACCTGTTGTAAATGAGCCATATGAAGTTGCATTAAGAAGATCTTAAAGATAAAAGAGATTGGCAATTTCGAATGATTATGTAATTTATTTACAAGAAGTAGAAGGTGATTTAGGTATTGATAACAATCCAATTTCATTTTCACAAGCTATTGAAAGTGAAAATTCTAATAAATGGTTAGACGTCATGAAAGAAGAGTTAAAACCTATAGATGACAATCAAGTTTGGGATCTTGTTGAATTATCAAAAGGTTGTAAAAGAGTCGGATGTAAATGGGTCTTTAGGACCAAATGTGACTCTAATGGTAATACTGAGAGATATAATACTGGTAGCTCATTATGATTTAGATCTCCATATATGGATGTGAAAGCTGCCTTTTTGAATGAGAATCTAGAGGAAGAAATCTGTATGGATCAACTTGAGGGTTTTCTAGTTGAAGGAAAACAAAATGTTGTGTATAAACTTAAGAAATCAATATATGGACTTAAGCAAGCCTCCCAATAATGGTTCTCAAATTTAATGATACCATTACTTCTTTTAGTTTTAAAGAAAACACTGTTGATTGGTATACATATCTGAAGATCAATGGAAGCAAATTTCATATTTCTAGTCCTATTATGTTGATGATATCTTACTTGCTGCTAATGATCTTGGATTGTTACATGAGACTAAGATGTTTCTCTCTAAAAATTTCAAAATGAAAGATATGGGTGAGGCATCTTATATGATAGGAATTGAAATATTCCATAATCGATCACAAGGAATCTTAAGGTTGTCTCAAAAAGCATATATCAAAAAGTTTTTAGAGAGATTCAATAAGGACAAATGCTCCGTAAGTGTTGTTCCAATTCAAAAAGGAGACAAATTTATTAAGCAATGCCCAAAGAATGAATTGGAACGTACAAAAATGGAAAGAATTCCTTATGCATCTATTGTTGGGAGTTTAATTTATGCTCAAACCTATACTAGGCCAGACATCAGTTTTGCTATTGGAATGCTAGGCAGATACCAGAGTAATCCTGGATTAGAACATTAGAAAGCTGCAAAGAAAGTTTTAAGACACTTACAAAGAACAAAAGATCATATGCTCACTTATAGAAGATCCGATCATCTTGAAGTGATTGGATAATCAGATTCAGATTATGTTGGATGTGTTGACACGAGACAATCAACATTTGGCAATCTGTTTCTTCTAATTGGAGGAGCAATCTCGTGGAAGAGTGTGAAGCAGTCTGTCATTGCTGCATCCTTATGGAAGTTGAGTTTGTGGCATGCTTTGAAGCCATACTTAATGGTTTATGGTTGCAAAATTTTATTTTAAGACTTGGAATTGTCGACAATATTACCAAGCCGTTGAAAATTTATTGTGATAGTTCTGCAGCAGTCTTCTTTTCAAAAAACAACAAGTATTCAAAGGGTGCTAAACATATAGAAATCAAATACTTTGTCATTAAAGAAGAAGTTTAGAAACAAAGAGTGTCAATCAAACATATTAGCACTGATTTTATGATAGCAAATCTATTAACAAAAAGATTGCCACCGAAGACATTTAATAAACATGTCGAAAGAATGGGAATCATTCAGTACCATGATGTTATTATTTATGTATTTTATGTATTTGATACTCTGAGCTCATTTATATATATTGTTTCTGATATTGTATCCTGTTATTTATTGTTAGTATATATACATGAATGGTTATGTGAATGTTAACAGGATTTGTTGTTTACAAAGACATTATTGTTGAACCATTAAGATATATATCATATTAAGTTATGAACTAGTTTTGTGATGCATAGAAGGAAGTATGTCACATTAAAAGATATACAACCGCTATGATCCTTTCTAGTTTTTTACTTAATTATGATTAATGTTGCACCTAAAGAAAATAAAGGGGATTTAAGTTTTATTATATGCATATTATGTTATATTGTTAAACCATGATTAAGTTATATGGACCAAGTGGGAGACTGTTAGATAATTTCATTATATGTGGCCCATATATTTTGATTTAATCATTTAAGTATATTAAATCTCATTAGTTATTTGAGTAAGAGATATTAGGTTTAATTAAAATAAATAATATGATGTATTTACGTTGATGAAACGTAAAGATAAGGACAATGAAAAGAGGTGTCATTTGAATTTTTTTTTAAAGGGATAACTACTTCCTCTCTCTCTCTCTACCTATAAAGTCTTTCATGTATCTCTCCATCAAACATATATAGAAAATAACAAAACAAAGGCTAAGAGAGAGAAAATAAAACCTAAAGGATATCTTGTTGAAGATTATTAAAGATTATCTGTTCAGAAAGTATCGGAAAAACGATAGACTAAGGTATGCTTATGTTATTGTGAAAATTTATTAAATTATAAGATTTTGCAATTTAGTATGTAAGAAAGATAAACAAATGGAAGAGGTGGCATCAGTCCATTAACTTAATAGATTAATAGTGAAAGTAAGTAGTTTAGCTCAATTGGTTATTAAGTTCTTCTAAGTCTACGTAAAGGCATCCAATGTAAGTCATTTAGAATGTTTTACATCTGCTTAGAAAGATTTTGTGAATTTTAAAAGAAAATATCATTTTAAAATAGCTTTAATGAAGTATTTCTTGTATATTCTTTATAAAGTGATTAGAGGAGGAACTATCTGAAGTCCTTTATATTGTTTATTACGAGCACAGTTGAACAAAAGGTTGATTTTGTATTTTTTTCTTAACCATCTATTTCAATTTAATTGTAGAAACACCTGTGTACATGAGAGTGAGTGAGACATTTAAAATTAAAAAAAAAGTTATTTATCAACTATCACAAAAGAAAAAGAAAGGTGAGTTAAATTTTGACAAACGTAAGCTTAGCTATGTACGAGGACTTTGATTATTTTATTTTATTTTATTCAGTTGTACTTTTAAAGGAGTTCCCTTCAAAGTAACCAGAGTGATCCGTTCAAGCTTAGTCTGATAAATACTAAAATGCAATTTTATTTTGTTTTATTTAATTATAATGCACTGTATGTGTTATATACACTAAAATTGGGTTTAGTTGCCAAAAATATATAAGCTTGGGGTTATACAATTTTAAGGAGTTAAGTGCTCACTTAGAGGTTTTTTTTTTAATTAAAAGAGACTTTCTTTATTTTTAAAGAAAATAAAATATGTTTTCTTTATTTAAAGCTATATTGCATATGATCATCATCAGATTCATTCTCCTAACATTGAACATAAAAAACTTTACCAGAAAGATAAAATTAAATGAATCTTTTTTGAAATTTAAAATAAATTAATTTAAAATTAAATGAATCTTGCATGAGCTCTTTTAAAGAAACAATTTTTTATAAAGATCCTTCGTAGATGATTGCTTATTTAATCCTCAGGTTTACACCCTCAATCAATTTGAAATGTTTCAGTTTCTTAATGAATTTTTATAATCTTCTTCACCCTTTGAGGCGTGTTAATAACATTTCTATTTCTATATTTTATAATGTTAGGCCTTCTACAATTCCCAATTTTGGCATTAAATTACATTGCATATAATTTCGAGAAGAAAGTTAATCTATCAACAATATAAATATAACACGATCCTCATTCAATTTGAACATCAACGTTTCAAATCATATATCTTTTTATATGGTCGGCAGATAATATGGTGAATCTTGACTCATAAAACATTGTCCATGTCTCCAATAGCTATAAAGTAGGCGAAATTGTTGCTGGAGCATTTGCGCTAACTAGACATAAACAAAAAAAAAAATCATCAAGCGTGCAAATTAATCCATAGAGATACAGGTCACTGGCCCAAATAGCACTCCGAAGTCCCATTTTTGGTCCCAACATTCTCACTAACTTATTTTACTAGTGCAAATGCATAAAACACCCAGGTTTTATAGAGGGGTGGTTCATACACGGTAAAACTTATTATCGTTACCTGTTCTTTAACCGACTTAACCAACCATCTCCTAATGTTCTCAAACTCTGGAGCTTCCATAATTAACATTTGCGACAATTGTCTTGTAATGTAAAGGCACAACCTTCTGGGTCAAACATAACCCTTAATCCCTTCTCAAACCACCCCATAAACATACTACAATGTCAAACTTTACTTAATTACCAAAAAAAATGTTAAAGGTTCACTAACACCATAACTATACATGGTGTAATTTCGACTGGCGGCATGTAACCATGTTTATAAATCAAAATACAAACTGATTTTTATCTAATAGTTTATTGTGATGCTATGACTTCAATATTGAATTTCTTGGAGGAATAATTTTTATAAGAACAAAAATTGATTAAATTTTATTGTTTAATATTTAAATATATCAAATCTTTAATAAAATTTGTCAAAATTTAATTTGAATATGAATATTTTAAAATGTCAAATTAAACTTCAATATTTGGCCACTGCTTCCGGCAAATCTTATTTTAACATAAGCTTATTAGTGTCATTAAATTTTATTAATGACATTATTAATCACGGAGAGGTTTTTAAAATGAAACTTGATTTAAACTTTTACTCTAATCGTAGTGGAGACTAGGGTTGAAATTCCTAATTTTTCAAATATCCTACAAGCACAAAACTCTCCTTAAATGCATAAAAAACTGTCCATAAAGCATATAGTGATGATAAGTATCAGATAAAATATGCTTAAAGGAAGACAGAGAAAAGAATCACGATGCCCTCGAAGACACTTTTGAAGACGTCCCTGCACGGCGGTTCATGTAAGACTGGATAGCTTCCTGGGGTACGTCTCATACTCCTATTCTTCTTCTTCTTCTTCTTCTACTACAACTACTGCTCTCTTTCCAACCATATTCCTCCTCCTCGGCTGATATCTCTTCGGGGCATTAGATTCTGTAAGGGGTATTTCTGTCCCTCTAGATTACAAACCTTTTCCCGCGTACTTTCCTTTCCGTTTCACCATTACCTTTTTAGACTTTCTGTCATGCTAAAACTGTTATATCCTCTTCTACATTTACTTTCCAACCATGCAGCCTTTACCTGAAAAACGGAAGGAGGATTTCCTAGCTCCCTCTTGCCTCCTTCCTAAACTTGAAACAAACAACACCACCACCACCACCACCCACCCTCTAGCAGCTTTGAACTCCTAGAAAAGCTGGAAGCAAGTTGTAAGGGACAGCCATACCTCAACTCTCAATTTCAAGCCCCCTAAGGAAACGATTCATCATCTGTCCGGAGATATAAGTCTTAGAAGAAGGGGCACATAGCTGAGAAGCTACCTTAGTTGGTTTTTCCTTTGATAAACGTCCCCCTTCCCAAGCATCCACAGATAGGCTCACCTAGTAAGGCGTAGTAAAGGCCTGAAAGATGTCTTACTAACTGAGGAAAACCTCATTTTATTCACCTTTAATTCAGCCTCCCAAGCAAATAAATGTTAGAAGAATGTCCATGGTATGTTGGAAACTTACCAATATTTTTGTATAAGTGGAAACTGGGGTTGAAGTTATAATTTATAAAGGTTCAGAGCATTCCACTATAAATAATTTCCATATTGTACCATTGGAGTATTGGACTACACATAGGTTAAGTGCCTTTGCCAGTTTCATTGGAAAACCTCTATGTTTTGATGAAAATACATCAAAGAAAAAGAGAATGGGATATGCTTGTATATGTGTTAGTGTGGAGCTCTCCAAAGAACTACTATCTGAAATCCTAGTTATGCGGCTAAGTGAGGAAAACAAACTATGGGAAGATAGTGTTGCTATATCTTACCAATGGAAGCCACTTCCAAAACACTAAGGAAAAATATGGAAAGCCATCGGTAAAACCTTCAAAACATGTAGTTATTTGGAGCTAATGGGGAACGAGTTCATAGAGGATGCATGGATAAACAACAATACTGAGGCTGTTGCAAATGATGAGAATTTAATTCTAGCTGAGAGTCCAATTAACCTAGGAACATATGTAAATTTGGATATAGACATAGTGTCCTCCCCTGTCTTTCACAACCTATAGCTCATACAATTGAGAACTCTCTATCAGATGAACAAACAAAAACAGAGCTTTCTTATGAAACTAATAGCCTTGATGGTTCACCAAACTCTCAAATCAGACCGGACACTCCAACTACTACTCATCAATCACCATGCAACAAGCCGGTAAGGAAATTGATGATGGACATGAGGAAGTAAGTCATTAAAACAGTTGAAAAGAAATGATCACACAGGAGCAAGAGTAAGGGCTCCACACACAAGAACTTTTAATTGTGTCCATCGAAGTATGGAATGTCAGAGGGTTAAATTGCCCTACAAAGCAAGCTGTTTTAAGGGATTTTGTCGAGAGGGAAAGGCCTCTAATCATAGGTTTACTTGAGACAAAAATAAAACAACAAAATTTTGGCAAGTTGAACATACTAGGATCAGGTTGGGAGCAGATATTAAACCATTCACACAATGCTTTTGGGATAATTACTATCAGCAATAAGGCAGACCGCAGATGAAGTTAGAGGAGTAACGCTCCACTGCATAGATCAACTTATGCACTTTCATGTATCTTTTTTGTACAAACAAACTGATATCATTGTCTCTTTTATCTATGCAAGTAATTTTGGTTTTCAAAGATCACTGTTATGGATTGATCTAATCAATCTCAGTGGAGGGATCACTTTGCCTTGGCTAATTTGTGGGGATTTTAACTCTACTCTCCATAGGTCAGAGGCTCGTAGAAACAGCAACTTCCAAAATTATACTAAGGATTTCAAACAATGTGTCGACAAATTGGTTATGATAGACCTGAAACACACAAGCCACATATTCTCATGGTCCAATAAACAATCCTCTCGATGGAGCATCAAAAAGAAAATTGATCGTGCTTTGGTTAATACCAAATGGCTAACTCAATTCCCCAGTGACTCTGCTATTTTCCAAGACCCTTTATTTTCTGATCATAGTCCCATCAAAATTGAGCAACTATTTTGGAAAACTACTAGATTCCATCCTTTTCGGCTCAACAATTATTTGGCTCAGGATCTAGGATACTCTGATGCTTATGGAAAAGGTATAACCTGTCTTTTCAGAGGAACCAAACAATATAAATGCTTCCAAAAGTTGAAGGCAATCAAACATGAACTTAAAGTGCTACATTCTTCTAAGGGATCAACTGATGAAGTAGCATTGAAAGCTAAGGATGAGCTCTCTGCTATCTAAGCCATCCTTGCAATCTCATAAGACAATGCTACACTTCTTGCAAAAGAGAAACAAATTCTCTCTACTTATTTGCTTACAGTTAAGAATCATAACTCCTTTCTTCAGCAAAGAGCAAAGGTAAATTGGTTGAAGGATGGTGATAGAAACTCAAATTTTTTCTCCAATTTAATTCTTGCTCAGAAAAATGTAAACATAATTAGCTCAATTAAAAGCCATTAGGGGTTGCCTCTTTAGAACCAAACTAATATACAAAATGAGGTTGTAAAGCATTTTAGTAAACTACTGGGATCCCTAAGTGTAGGTTTAACTTCTACTACAGATTTCTCACCACTCAAGTTGAAGCAAATTACATTAGTGGACAATGAATTATTAATAAAGGCTACAGAAGATAAGGAGATTGAGGAGGGAATTTTCCGAAAAGATGGGAAAAAAGAACCAGGTTTGAATGGACTGAATGACTATTTTTTCCAACAATCTTGGAGCATTATGTGTTTTGTTGTATAATGAAACTTGGAACATCTATATGAGTGTTTCGTGTCCACCACATACATCGGGAGGGTAACCAGTGCGCTGATCAGCTGGCTGCTGTGGCAGGTTGGAAGACCCCAGGCCTCCATCTACTTCGAGAGCCTCCGTTGATAGTCCAGGACCTCCTCCGACGGGACCGGCAAGGCACCGAGTACCGCAGAGTTTTGCGGGAATTAGCTTAATTGTGTTTTAGTTCCTTGTACTCAAAAAAAAGAAGAAGAAGTCAACAAGACTTTCCTATACTTGCTACTGAAAGGTCCTACTCCCTCAAACTTAATGAATTCTGACCCATTTCTTGTACAAACTTTCTATATAAGATCATATCTAACATTCTGGCATCAAGAATGAAGAAAGTGATTGATTGACTCATTAGTGACAATCAAAAGGCTTTTATGAGAAACAGAAAGATAGGGGACAACATCTTAATTATGCAAGAGCTTCTCAAAGGCTATGCAAGAGCTAATTTGGTCCCCAATTTCACTATAAAAATCGACTTTCATAAGGTGCATGATAGTATTAGCTGAAATTTTTATGGGAAATGATGGATGCTTTCGGCTTTCTCAGAACTTATACTAGATGGATCAAAGAATATATCTCTATGACAAGCTATTCAATCCTTATCAATGCCAGTCCTTCCAAATATTTCAAAATTTTAAAAGGATTAAGGCAGGGGGACCCTTCTCCCCCTATTTGTTCATCATATGTATGGAAGTGCTTCATTGTATAATGAAACTTGAAGTGGACGCTAATGCAAAATTCATACACCACTTAAAATGTAAGAGGATCAAAGGAGTATAGCCATAAAAGACAAAGGAGGGGCATAATTGGAAGAATAAGTTAAAATGGTGTCTTAAAATTAGAAGAAGGAGAAGAAAGCAACGTGAGATAGAGAAGAAGAGAGGAAAACGTGGGAGAGAAAAAGAAGAAGAAGAAAAATCGTTGGAATGCTTGGAAGGAAGAAGAAAGGAGGAGAAAAAGAAGAGAAATCATCTTGGCAAGGTAAGTTTAATTTCTTCTTCTTGCTTTGTTAGAGAAAGAGTTAGGAAGAGAAAGTGTTTGTGTAGAGAATGGGTATTGGATTGGAAGAATATGATTTAAGGAACCCATTTGATTTTTAGGGTTTCTAAGCTAGGTTTTGGGTTTTCTAACCT
>JAOSBK010000204.1:12489124-12500199 GCA_027568895.1 Erythroxylum shatona
TTCGTTCTTGTTAATTAGTAATTGATTTATAATTGAAATTTGAAAACTCCTTTTCAAATATCAATTCACTCTGGCTAAAGAATTCCTTAAATCATTACTAAACAAGAACAACATAATATTCTCTCTAATTACTTTAGAGTGACGAATCCAATATTGACTTACTCAACTATCTATATATGGTTCATATTGTATCCAATTACTACCAACTGAACTACCCTAGGACGATTCATAAGTAGCATCAAAACACAGTAATTCTCACATTAGATACCTTGGTAATCTCAAGTCTGAGGATTAATTATACAACCATCATTATGAGAGAATCTATAGACACATAAGTAATATTCCATTTGGAATTCTCATAATCGGGTCAGTTCAATGACTTATTCTCTAATAATCTCCCATACATTAGTTTAAGTATCTCTATACTTTAATTTATGAGATCAATTATTTTCTTCATAAGAAAGAAACATAATGTGTGCTAGTTTTATTGTTTCAACAATATCCAGTCTTGATGAAACTACAACTAGCAATATTTACGAATAACACGTAAGTGTAAATCTAATCTCATAATTATGATCACATCATAATTTCAATTACACAATAATTATTCCAAGGATTTTATCTTTAGTATTAAAATATAAAATATTAATTAGATTAATACACAAAGATAAATAACGTCTTTTCATTAATTAAAATATAATGTTAAACATTAATCTGCATCCAATTAATTGGCTATAAGGGTATAAACTAACACCTTAGACCTACGTATGTTCCTTTTAAAAACAAAAGACGCCCCTCTCTTATTTTCTGAATTATTTTTTGGTCCACTGCATTGTTCACTCTCTTAAAACCTACGCACATTCATCTCAACCAACAACTATGTTTTGTTGCTGCATTGCTTCTTCATCTGCTGTTGCGTCGTTTTCTCTTCTTCTCCTACTACTGTGTTGTCATTTTCTCTCTTGTTATTTCTGTTGGCTTTGCTACGTCGTTCTCCTTACTACTATGTTTCTTTATTGTGGACTGCTATTGTGGTCTCTTTTAATTGCTGCACATTTAACTGCTGGCTGTGCTACTATCATTTTATCTATGGAGTCTTTTAACTGCTACCAGTGTTGTATATTTTCTGCTCTTATTTAGCTATTTTTTTTCCAAAGCAACCCCACATTTCCTAACCTCCAAAAACATTGTAAAAACACCCTAATCATAACAATATTCATCAATATGGCCCAAAATTGCCCCAAATTAATATGTAAATTATTAATCTATCAAAAAGGAACATGCCCATGTTAGACATTGTTTACTACTCCTTATCTTCCGCAAAGAAAAATATAAGCGTTAATATGTTTATGTTTTAGGGTATGGTAAGCAATAAAAGAGTTAATATGTTTATGTTTTAGGGTATGATAAGCAACAAAAGACTATATAAAACCATATATGTTGATCTATTAAAAACCTTTAATTAATTAAGGTACTTGTAAGTGTATAGAATAGTCTTTATATAAAATTATTAACATAAATTAATAAAATATATTATGAATAAATAATGAATAACATATTGCATACAATCTTTGGTAGTATAATTCATAATTCCAATAACAATTTGAGGGATATAAATTTAGTTGTCATAAATTTTCTTTCATTTAAACCTTTAATTATACTTTTCATAACTCGCCTATCAAAATATTAAATCAACCATCATAAACTTGGTAGTTAAGTATACCATCCACTTATAAGATTGTCTATAGACATCAGTATCTCAATATAAATCGTAGAAATTGAGCCTATAACATGTTTAACTTTTAGAAACAAAATTTCTATTAGAAACAGATATATTAGTACTTCTATACATTGTCTATTCCAAACATTTATAACAATCTTCTCTTACATATTACCAAATCAAATAATGTATTTGTTTCTATTGATTAAATGGAAAGAAATTACAGTTTATATATCCAACCCTTAGTGTTGAATGTACCAAACTTTCCCTCCTCATCCTTAGCCACACCTAACTAACAACATTCAAATAAGAAAATATTTTATATAATTAATCACTTAGTAATACCATAAAAATTAAAAACACATTCAGTTTGTGAAGTTATCACTATCAATATATATCTTTAATAAGTAACCTCCTTCCTTTTATGTTTTTTCTTTTGGAACTCCTTCGTTAGATAATTTAACCTCCTTATTCTTGGCCTACCACATGGTGTAAAGATAAATGGGTCTTTCAACCTAACATCTCCATGAAAGGATTTAGTAGATCTACAACTTTAATTAACATTGTTTGAATCAATTGTAGTTGCACTTTTAAATGTTTCATTTGCTTATTCTAGCATATTATACAAGCAATTAAATTTTGATTTTATTTTTTCTATGTAATCAAAGGCCTTATAGAAACTTTATTCCAATTTCCTTGTCTTACTAACACTAATATCATCATCATCCCAAATATTTCTAACCTTTATTTTTCATATGCTACTCAATGGCATCCTGATGCCACCTTTTAATAAATAGATAATTTAGAATATACTTTATATTAACCCTTGATATGTATTTAAATTTTGATTCATTTAATATACTACACTTAGTGATTAATGACTAATCGTGTTGTTCAAGCTTTAAAATTTATAAGCCCTTAAATACCACAAGCGCACAGGTCGCGATTGCAGTATAAGAGGTGTCGATCCTACGAGGAGGGGAATTAATCTAATCCTAAAATTCTAAGGCTGAAAAGATATGAAACTAAAAATAAACAATGCAAGGGGAAGTAAATACAAGAATTGAATTCAACCAATTAAATCAGAAGTTAAACACGAAGGAATTAACAATTAAGCAGTAAGCATGCACAATGAAAATTACCCAAAGAATTTACAGAGTTATAAGAAAGGGGATTTTACCTATCATCAGTTCTAGACGATCTTAGGGCTAATTAATCTCTCTTGAGTTATAACCATTAAACCCTAATTTATAAACCCTAATTAGATTATGAAATTCGTAATCTCTTAATTCACGAATTATCCAACCCTAATTAGATCTGAAGCACTCTAATAAACTATCAGAATATCACGCGGGATCTCTCTCCATATAATTACTAATATGATTCATCATGGTTTCTATTAAATCACCCTTTCAATTTATTACCGAAATATACAAGAATGCAATTAAATCGCAACATTTATCCAATAAACATAATCGACTAAATTATCATTAAATCAAATTAAAATCCCAAAGAAGAGTTAGAACACCATAAACATTATACCATCTATCATCATATAATCCATCCCAATTTTATATATGGATAAAATTGAAATAAAAAGGAAATAGAAACTTAAAATGGATAAACTGGGAAGGTAGCAACGTTGAGAAACCTCTTGATCTAGGAAGCACGTCGAGACCACTCTTTCTTCCTCTTTCTTCCTCTTCCTCCTCTCTATCTCTCCCTCTTTCTCTCTTAGGGTTTCCAAAAGTGGATGCATGAAAAATCTCCCTCTTCTCTTTACTTATTGTTCTTTAAATAGTCTTTTATGTTTTGGGTAACCCTAGGGTTTTTTCAGAGTCCAAAAAGTTCCTTGAAACGTGAAGTTTGTAAGCGTCTGTGAGTATGCCCGATGTAGGCCACGATCGCGACTCACATCTAAGTCTTCTGTTATGATTGCGGCATGTAGGCCATGGTCATGGGCAAAACCTGGAGCTTCTGTCATGATCATGGCAGGCATTATGGCCCAGTTTCCATCCAAAACTCCTCCATTCTTCGATATTGACCCTGAAACACTAGCAAAAAAATCATTGTACCTCAAAAACATAATATTTATGCTCAAAAACTTGTACTAACCCATAAAACACTTAAAACACAAATAATTAACAAACTAACACATTTCTAAGTTAAAAATATACTAAATGATCGAATTAACAGCTAAACACATATTAAAATGTGCCCTAAAATCCGATGCAATTTACACTTATCAATGCCTTTGAAATGCTTAGAATACTTACTTTGAGTTATATTTGATTTTAGGTATAGTTTGGAAGTGAAGGAGTCAAACTGACCCGAAAGCATATGAATTAAGTCATCTTCTCGATGTTGACACTCATTTGTCCTCATGTAATAAGAAGGAGAAGAATTAGAGAAAAAAAGGGAAGACTTGGAGAAGGTTAAAGCAAGAGCCCAGCGTCATAATCATGGCTTAATTAGCCATAATTGTGATAGAAGCATGACGGAGTGCCACGATTGTAGTATAATTGGCCACAATCTTGACAGAAGCTTATCACATAGGTTATAATCATGTCGTGGCCTGCACAATGATAGCTTGGGAACTGGTTCTGAACTCAACTTATCAAGGGTTATTTCGAACATTTTGGGTTGGGTAAAACCTAGTTTTTACCCTAACTGGAATGAACTATAAAAAGAAAAAAATGAAACCCTGAAAAGGGGCCTACATTCTTGCTACATTTGGGAGAAAATTCAAGGAGAGAATATAAGCAAGAGGTCTTCAACAGGGACATTCGTTGGGGGCTGAAGCATTATTTTTGGGAGCAAGCTCTCAACCTTAAAAGACCTATGGAAGGGTAACTTCTTGATGCTAGTTCAGAGGCAACATCGACACCAGTGACCTAGTTAAGTGCATTTCTCCTTGTATTTGTTGTTTTTTCTCTCTTTGGAAATTGCTTATGTTATCCTATGTTTAATGTTTGGATGCTATGTGAGAATGATTGAATGTTATATTTGACTATTTTTATGTAAGACCCCATTGTTAGAATTCAATACAATATGTAATCGTTGTTTTTTCTATTCATTTGTAGTCACTGATAGTTTGTAATCATTAGGGATAACATAACTGAGATTAAATAACCCGAGCTTGTGTTATTAATGCTTAGATTGGTCTATCTGATAGCTAGGGTTAATTAACAAGCTCTTCTTAATTAATTAGGACCTAAGGAAAAACTGGGATTAACAGAGCTTGTTGTTAATCTACACCCAATTGTTCAAGGAGAGGTAAAAGAAAAAAAAATCAATGAAATATTTCTAATTAAGGTTTACGTCGAGATTGAACCAAAGAATCAAGTCGCTATAGAATTCCCCACTTTTATCATTTTTAATGTTTTCTTGTATTTGTTTTCACTAGGTTAGTGTTACTTTATTTTGATATCAAAACAAAACCCCATAAACCTAAGCACCAATTAATTTCATTTCAAAAACTAACTGAACAATCTCCATGGGATCGACCTAGACTTGCCACTGCTACAGTAGTAAGTCTAGTTTATTTTGTGTAGTGTTATGACACACTATCAATTTTGGTTCTGATGTTGGGGAGTTTCGTGTTTTTGCTTTTGTTTTTTATTTTAATTGGTTTTTGTACATATTTGTTTGTAATTAGTTTCTTTTCAACTATTTCTTGATCTTTTCATTTTTTGTTTCATGTTTGTGATAAAAAAAAAAATTGACATAGATGGAAGTCATTTCTTTTATAACTTATATTCTCAATCCTATAACCATGTTTGGACTGGTCAACCTAACTTTATTTATGGATGGGATAATTAATAGAATTACTTTCATTTTCATAATAGTTTGTAGGATGCACAACAATTCCCGTATAAACCAGAAGTTTCTTATCAAGACTTAGGTATATCTCTGGAAGATTTGCTTAATATTATGATTGCTAACAATATTCAACTTCAACAGAGTGTATAAGAGTTCTAGTGGGAAGTAAAGCAATTTTTGCAAGATATAGGGTCTAGCGTCCAATATTTGGAAAAACCAACAAAACTCATGTACTTCTCAGGAATAATTATTTAATGTTTATGATGCTAATACTTTGCGATTACAGCAGGAAGAGATGCAATTACAACAAAAAAAAATGGTCCTATGATCCAGATGATCCGAGCATTATTCCATACCCTTATAGGTCAAATCAAAGATATAATCCAAGGATTGCAATATAAGATGCAACCTCGGGTAATCTCACTTGATCGGAACCCAAATGAATGGACCTAAGCTAACCTATATGTTATGAAATGCAAGCTAAATTGGTAAGGAGGGGGGTTTTTGATCTTTGGAAATTTTAACTGAATTAGAAGGAATTGTAAGAAAATTGCGTTAAATGTATTTTTGGATTTTTGGGAATGGAAAAATAAAAGGATAAAGACAATGATCAAATGGTGATGATTTCCTCTTAAAAATGAGCTTGGGCTATCATAGTTTGAAATCAATTTTCGATGGGAGAGGGAATCATTAAGTTTCAAATGGGTAAACCTTAAACAATTCTTTAAGTCTAAGGTCTTAATCAATGAACTCCATTTCTTAATACCTTAATAAATGCCCTTAGTGTGTGTAGTGGGTAAATCAATGCAATAAGTCATCTTGGGATCTTAAATTAACTCATTATCAAACACAACTATGTAAGATAAAAGAGATTTAACAAGATCGCAAATAGACATTTGAGGCTTCATATATTTAAGCTCAAAGTTCTATATCAGTAAATCCCAACCACACATTGAATATCCAACACTTAATTAAACTCTAATTAAGAATGTTCAACTACAAATTACAATTCCTAAACCTAGGAGTTCATAAATCATAGCTAAACATGGATTAAGCTACTCCCCTTTTAAGCCCATTGTGTTACATCTTCAAAATGATATAGATGCCTAGCCATGCATAGCTCCAAGAGACTTCACAACCGAGAACCCACTGGAGATACCCATGGTAGCAAATGACAATGGAAAAGTGGAAGAAAATGGTACGAAGAGAGAAGATGATGGCATCATCGACGGAGATGAATGAGATGATGGTATATGTATATAAAGTGTGTCAGCTTTCTTCCCCCCGTTGTTACTTAGCCTAAAATAGGTCTTTTTCGTAAAATGGGTTGATGGATTGGATTGCATAGTTGGTCAGTTTGCCAAAAATGGTCCAGGTCTACACCAATTTGAAGGTTTCGTTGCGGCAAGAGGATGAGTTTGCTGCATCGAACTTTTCCCGAAAGATTTATTAAGTCAACTTCAGCTTTCGCCGCAGCGCAAACATTATCTTTGCCGCGGCAAAATTTTCCCGAAAGGTCTCTTTAGTAAGTCTTCAGACTTCGCCATGGTGAAATATCAACGTCGTTGCAGTTAACTTGTCTGTTGCCCTCGTTGACCTATTGACTTGTCATTCACTCCTTGGCTCTACTTCTTCAATCTCCTACAATGAAAAATAGTAGTTTATAGTATCAATTGTTCTAAAAAAACAATCTAGTGCAATTACTAATTATTTGTGACAATTTTATCCTCAAACTACATAAATTCAAGGCAAGCACTCAAGAGTTAAATTAAGCACAAAATCTGAAAATAAGAGCTAAAAAGTATAATAAAAACCACGAAATTGTCACCAATTGATATAAGAAACTTAGGTTCAATCAAATTCCCCCACACTTGGACCTTTGTACTCCTAAACAAAGTTTATAAAAGTCAAAGACACAAGTGTAAAAAAAATTCCCATCATGCTTAAAAATGAGAGTAGAAAATCAATTAAGTCACTTCCTCATAAATCAACCCAAGCAGACTGAAAGACCGTTGAGAAAATAATCACTATAAGCATTTAATCCAAGAGATTGGGAAAAATAGATTTCTCTCAAGGTAATGTGTTTAATCTCTCCACTTACTTGTCTAGGGATAATTTCACTCTACAATCTACTTAGTCCATTCTCTTCCATAAGCTTGTGATAATTCTACCTTTCTACCACAAGAACTTTAATTTCAAAAATCAAGAGAACTTTTCAAGGTTGTAATGTACGGAAGGCTAAATGAAATGGATTGAATAAAAGAAGGAAAAATGAGTACATACACCAAAATTATTTGTCTCATGAAACAAACTCCAACTATAAGAAAATATTTACACAAACAACAATCATAATTTAACACATTTTTATTACATTTCTCTTTTGAGAAAACTTTCTATTTTTTTTCACATTTTTGGAACTTTTGGAACTCTTTTTCTTTCTTTTATTTTGTATAGAAACCTTTTTTTATCAGCTTTAACTAAAGATGAGATACTCATATTAATTGTGAAATATGCATGCACTTAAAAGAAGGCTCAAAGGGGTTAACAAAGGTTAAGTGTTTGGGGTTTGTGTTTGGGTAAGTAGGGTTTGGAAAGAAATGCCTCTATCATATTAAAAAAAAATTAATTCATCAAGCTTTGATCAAGAATTAAAACAAGTTCTAGAGAGATATGAAATTAAGCAGATACACACAAAAATGAAAGAGTTCAAGCCCAAATATCCTTCCAACAAGGTTACTATCTCAATTAAGCAATCTCAAGGTTTAAAAACACATAATGTTACTCTCTTAGCATACCCTCACTTGCTTCTCGTGAAAACATTAAAAATGAAATTCACCGAAATCAAATATCATTTAAAAACATAGATGGTGTTTTCAAAAACACAAGGACAACTTTGAAATTTATAAAATATTCAAGACACAGGAGTGAAAAGAATCTAATTTGGAAGAATTATTGAAATGAGGGAATTTTCAAATAGTTTCTTCTATGATGGATAGTGTCGTCATGGCGCAACCCCCCAGTACTTGAAACATGCGATTTTTCTCAATTACAAAGTTTAAAAATTTACGTATGGCACACAAATGACTTTCACAAGTGATTAAATGGCCAAAAATGATGCATAAATAATAATTGCCAAAATGTAACAACCTCACCCACACTTAAACATCATATTGTCCTTAATGTGAAGAACAATTAAAACACATTGTGCATTGAAAAGGAAGTGGAAGGCTATTGAATAACAACACATCAGAAAAAGCACAAAGAGAATTATATAAATAACTAGCCATTAATTTTGTACATGATTAAAAAGAAACTGACCATCCAACAAATTGAAAACTAAAATAGAACTAGGTAAACACACAGAACAAGTGACTCGAGCTACTCCATAGGATGATCATCCCCAGAGCTAGAGGGACCTACTCCCGATGTGCCAACGCCGCTCAAGGGGGTCATCTTCATCAGATGGAAGCTGGAAGTGCAAGTGTTTAACGAGCAATGCATTCATATACCCGCGATACTGCCTATCTCAGTCATATAATGCCCCTCGCTCCTTCTGCCTGGCTATCTCCTGAAGGAGAGTGGCCCAGAGATAAGCGAGATCTGCACAAAGTCCGTCGACTCTACCAGTGAGGGTCTGTAATGTCACGATCTCAGGAGCATCCTGAGCTAAAGGATCGTCCTCATCTAGTGCCACAGCTATAGAGGTTGCATCAATATCTTAAACCTGGGTGGAGGGCTGAGGTGGGTGAATTATGGGTTGCTTTAGGTGGGTATACCTAAAGAGTGAGGCCAGGTCAAAATAGCTGCCATTGTCTAATTTTGGGACATTGTGTGCCAGAATATGTCGGTGATGAGATAGGGAAAGGTAATAGTGTTGGTGAATTTGGCAGTGGTGATGGAGTCAAGTAAGGCGGAGGCAATAGCATCAGCTATATCGACTAGGCAACCAATCATTAGGGAGTTTATATAGAGGGGTTGTTGTTTAGTGACATAGGCAAGCTGGGTGGTTGGGATGATATTATTGCAAACGAGATAGAGCCAAGGACGAGTTGCGGTCAGAGATCAGATCTTTTTAGGCATAATTGGTAGTATCTGGGTCGATGCCATTCGGCGCCCTCTTGACAAAGGGTGCGAATAACATCATCAGAGGGATAGTTATGAATAAGCTGATCGTAGTGGCAATAGAGAATGGGAGGAAGGTTAAAACGGCGGCGAATGCTAACGGTGGTGAATGCATTGGGTGGTTTAACACCACGGAAGTTAATTTCCATAGTGTTATGGAATCTGGCATAATTGTAGAAATGACGAATGAATTTATCGCTACCTTGGTTTCGGGGTTTGACTAATCCTGTAAGTTGAGAGTTTACAAGTTGTTAGACAAAGGGATTGTCGGGGGGAGCTAAAGAAAAAGGTTGCTCTTTGATAAATGGCCTAGTATCTACTTTTTCAGCTATTTTTGCAAAAGTAAAACTATCTAAAGAATCAAAATCACTAGTAGGATTAGGAGGGGCGGTAAGGGTACTACGGTTTAGAAGCTTAACACGAGGCATTGTTTTGCAAAAATGCATATTGAAATATAACTTAAACAAACGATTTAAACGAACTATCCTAAAGAAAATGAAACTAAAAGGAAAAATGGAAAAGAGAACAAAATAATAAACTTAACCTATCCTAAACAATACAAAAACTAAGAAAAAATAATGAAGAGAAGAAAAGACTTACGAAGAGTGAAGAAAAATAGCAAAAAGAGTCGGAACAGAGGAAACATTAGGAGCGCTACAGCGAAGAAAGAGGGGTAAAGATGAGGGGGTCAAGGGTGTTATTTAGGGTTTTGGGTTGAAAATGACGAAAAGGGACAAAGGGAATACAAAAGGTTAAGAGAAAATAAGGGTGGAAGGGTAATGTCACCACATCAATTTTGCACACATTAAACTTTCACCGCAGCGAATGCTGAAATTCATCACAATGAATTTAACCCTAGTCGCAAAATCTAGCGAAATATCGATGTTTCTCCACGGAGACACAAACTCACGCCGCAGCAAAATTAAACTAAAAGGAACAAAGAAAAATGCTGGGAGGTTCGCATGGTAACATGGAATGCATACTGCGGCGAAATAAACCCAAGAGGAATAGAAAGAAATAAGGTTTGTTCACCGCGACGAACTTTACCCGAGAGAAATAGGGAAATTGTAAGGAATTTTAGGAAAACAACGTAAGTTCGTCGTGGTGACGAGGACTTCACGCCGTGGCAAAAGTTACTCGAAAGGAAAACAAACAAAGATAAAAATGAAAAAAAACTTGATTTACAATCATGCAAAAGACATAAGTTGGATACTCAGTTCACTTAGAAATCATATACAAAGTCTTTAGGCCAATGTTCTGAATACCGTACCGGGTTCGGTACCGGATTGAGCTCTGGAACGGAACTGTACCGGTACCGGTTGGTACCGGATACCGTTTCGGAAAATTTTTTAAATTTATGAAATAGTCCCTAAAATTTTTAAAAATTGCAAAATAGTCCATATTGGTATAT
>JAOSBK010000204.1:12512839-12537838 GCA_027568895.1 Erythroxylum shatona
TAAATATAATATTTTTAACACAGATCCAAAATTTTTTTATTATTTTCCTTATTACGTTATAATGAATAAATATCTTTTAGCCCTTTATTAATAACAAACTTAATCAATAACAAAACATTTAACATTTTTCATTCACTCTTCACAATTGTAATATAACTTTATAAAATTTACCTACTATTTCCTTATATTATAACCCCACTAAATTTACTAGGTATTATCACTGTGCATCGCGCAGTTTTACTCTGCTAGTTCTTATAATATAGTTTAGATGAGTCGAGTGTTGATCTCATAAAAATTGTGACTACTAATAGTGACTATCTTACCATTATTTAATATAATAAAATGATTGATTTAGTTGAAGAAAACAAACAAAACAATTCATAATCACCTATTAAAACAATAAACAAGATTAAAATAACTTATGAATAAACTAGATCTAGGTAAAATCTTTCCCCATAACCCTTTATATGTTTTGACTACATCTCTAACTTATTGATCAATTTTATCTCCTTGAGCTAGTAGGAATTCCTAAGCTATAATTATATTCTTTCTCAACCAATACAATCCTTATTCTTAAATTACTTTGATCAAAATATATTTATAATTAAAATAACCTAAGAAGCATGAACTTGCTTCTTAAATTCCTATGATAAGTTTCAATCTAATCTAGAAAGATCATGTAGTTCTATATTTATCAACCCATATAATCCTCATCATTCATATGTTGATCTTCTTATATGCATCATCTCTCAACTTTAGTGTATGAATCTGATTGTTAAATCTTCAACTCTCATTTGTTTAATTCAATATAATATAGAACAAATCTCAAGAAAACTAGAAATTTTATTAAATCAAAGCATCTATTCAAAACATCAAGTTATAGGGGTAAGCTCACCTAGATATATATCCCAAATAGTTTATGATAAAATAAGAAAAAATCATATAAAATTTTGAAAGGAAAAAAAGAAACGTCCTCATAATTCTTGTATCTATAAAGTTCTTGTTGGATTCTGATAGATTTCTTGTTTCTACTTTTAAGGTTATGTTTCTCTTCTCTCCACTTATTTTAAGTGGTCCTAATTCTTTTTCCCCCCAAATTATTCTTTCTTTTCAACTATATCCCAAAAAACAAAACCTTAATCTTTTGCCAAATATAACCCAAAACATGGGATCATGTTGGGCTCTTATGTTGCTTTAGTCATTGTTATAAAACTTTTATGTAATAAATCACTACCAACATAGGGAAAGACATGGTATCGTGTTTCCTCCGTATTGGTGAACATAGGTTATATACAGTTGCATGTTGTGAATGCTTAGAGAAATATCATGCTTCTATGTTACACATGACTTAAACATGAGGATGTGTTAATGTTGTATTACTTACTAGATAATTTTGAAGAAATAGTATACATGGTAGTGGAATATGAGGAGCAACACAGTATAGCAATATTATGTTTTGAGTCATTCATTTAAAACCTACCAAAATTGCTCCAAATTGACTTAAAATTTTCTAAATGATGTCATTTTAGATACCAAATCCTATAAAAACATTAGGCATAATATTTTAACTAATCATGATAAAAATATAGTATATTTAGCACATATCACAAAGATTGGGTTCTCAAGATATTAAGAGTTACGATTGAAGTTAAAGGTGAATAAAATGCAATGTTTTAACAAAAAAAGTGCTTAAAGAGTTATAGAATGCTTATAGAAAACATCATTGTCTCATTTGACATTAATTCAACTATTCCAACTTATATGTGGCATATTTTCATTTGTCCACATGTATAAGCTATCTTGGTCATTTATTTTGAATTGGTGGTTGAGATTTAGATCTAAAATCAATGATAAAGATTAAAATTTTCTAAAATAAATTATTAGATTTAGCTTAGTTGCATGGTAAATAAATCAAAGTGTGAAGGTATTTAATAACTTTAAATTAAAGAAGAAGAAGATGCCACTTCAAAAAACAAATAACAACTAATTTCTTTCAATTTATGGCTCAAGGGCAAAACCAATCAAAGTTTGATCTTCTTTGGAAAGAAATAGAAATGAGACATGTTATAAGGTGTTAGATGAATTGTATCTTATAACTAAAAAATAACAATCTAAGTGAAATGGAGAAGCGAGAATCTAGAACAAACACCTAGAAAGGGGAAGGTATATGGACACTTAGGGTGACACCGACATTCCCTATACTTTCCAAAAAAATTTTGAAAACCAGGGAGTTTATGTAAGCTCACATTAGACATAGGATTAGAAATGGCTTTGGGACATATTTTTGGTTTGATAATTGGTTATCTATTGATCTTCTCTACAAACTTAGGGATTTAACTCTTTAAGAGCCATTGTCCACCCTTTAACCAAGGTTGGTGATCTCTTATAGAATGAAGTATGGCATTGACCATTTCATTTAACACGTGAATTCCAAAACATCTTGCTAATGATTTTTCAATGTATACCTGATACCAATAAAATGGATTACATTTATTAGACATAGGACAATAGCCTAAGTTTATAACCAGCTACTATAAAAAACTTCTATATGGTACTACTACTAAAATGCTTTAATGTGATTTAGTTTGGAACTCTTATATAGATCCCTCCCATTCCTTCATAGTCTCATAGGCAGTTTGTCAAAGTCTAGCAATAAAGACATGATCAAATTCATGATAGACTGCTAAGATTATGTGTTATGTTGGACTAAATAGGAAAATCATGAACATCTCTTCTTTGAATGCCCTTCCTTTTAGTTCTCGTGGAGGTCCTTTTTTAGGACTTTTGAGATCCATTGCAATCATAGGTAATGGCCAATAATAATGGAATGGGCTTCTACTCTTAACTTGAGACATAAGATAAATAAAAGCTATTTAAGATAGGATTTGGAATGATTGTGTACCAGGCAAGATAGGAACAACATAATATTCAGAGGAAGTAGGAGTGACACTAAAGTTATCCTAAATATATTTGCATTAAAACTTTGATTAGCTGCCATGGCCAAAGGAATTGTTACAAATTTGTCTCCTTCACTGTAATAGAAACTTGCCTTAGAATAATAGTTTTCCAAAACCTAGGTAGTAAATTGATGAATGTGTAGTAGGTTGTAATATCCTTTCTCAAATGGAGGTTTCAGAATTAGTAAAATAGATACCTTGGTCAATTATATTAGTTTATAGAGAATTTGATGTACATTTGTTTATCAATAAATGAATTTACATAATCAACTTTAAAAAAATGGAAAGGGGATGGGTGAAAATCTTTTTACTTGTGTTATGCAACAAATAGTGCATTTTGCTAGAACATTCATTCTTCATCATTCACATTTTATGTCTTCCTTTATTTCGTTTTAGTATTCCTATCTTCCCAATTGTGTCATTTTGAGCCTCCTCCTAATTGGTTTGTTCCATCTTTGTTTCACTTTCTTTCTTGTTGTATTAGTTATTTTCCTATGTTACGCTAAGGGATGTCAAAAACAAAGTCCAATCTAGCTCGGCCCAACTTGATTCAATTTGTTCCGAAGTCAACGGACTTGGTCAAAGTTGATTAAGTTTCAAGTTGAGCTCGAACTTTTTTATTTAAATTTTAGGTTTCAAGCTAGCCTAAAATTTTAACATAAAACCATGTCGTTTTGAATTTTTAAAATTAAAAAATAGGAATTGGGGATGCTCGAGCCCAAATGACTCAAGCTCCAAAACAAATTTTAGGCCAAGCTTAGAGTTGCCATTGCCATACCTGGTTGCCTTATTTTGGCTCTTTTTCTTAATTCTTTCAATTTATGGCTTTCCCAAACTAGTTCCTTATTCTTCATGTGCAATTTAGTCCTCACCCCACTTTACAATTTGATTTCTTTGAAATTTTCTTTCATTTTTAGCCCAAACATTTCTCAATCTCTAAATTTTAATCGAAATTTTGATTATGCTTTGAAAAGGACTCAAAGTTTAAAACTATTTTATGATAAACAGAAGATTAATTGTAATTTAAATTAATTGAGACAAAAGATTAAGACACAAGATTAAAAGATTAAAATGAAAGTAATAAAAATTAATAACACATGAAACTAATAATTAAAAAGTGGATTATTATTATTATATAGTTTCATTTTACAAATAATAATTACAAATACAATAAACAAAATTACGTGTCTACAAATATTTTATAAACTACTTCTAATTTCAATCATTTCAACTTGTGTATATAGTTTAGGCAATCCTTTCATAAACTTGTACCCCGGAAACAATAATAGTTACATTCTTGTTTGGCTTTGTTCTATAATTATTATTTAATTCTTACTTACACTTTATGCAATTGTTCATAAATTAATGTCGCCTTCAATCACATGACAACAAATTCGAGCATTGCAATCTTGGCATTGGTTTCATTTTAAGAATCTCTCATAATTTATTTAATCAAATTCCATGTGATATTCTGAAACTGCCCGCTTGTATCTTTAATTTCTCCCTTTCTAAAAATTGCAAACCCCAAACAGTTGACATTTTGGTGGTGCATATCAAAAGACAAAAATCATTTACGAGTTTTTAAACTTCACGTTAAGATTCTCCAAACTTTTTTTTTTTTGAAAAAAGGAAATTAGAATAAATAAAATTAAAAATACAACTCCAAACTACATTAACCGTCACATGCAAAGAATAATTTTCGTTATGCAAATCATTGCTCAGTTAGGTAATTTGGTACAAATTCAATTTGCAGCTAAATTCAACAAAATTAGACCATTTTGTTGATTGAAATCCTCACCGGCACTCTCCGCCTCTCAGCTTAAAGGATCCGCAAAATACAAGTTTTGTTCGGTTTCGTGGTTGGCTTTAACCCAACTTGTTTCCTGGACCATCAAGCCATCAAGAATTAAAAATAATAAGCCTAGTACAGAAATTTTAGCAGCAGATAACAAAGCCTCTCGCCCACTACTATAAACCACACAAAATTTAAGCTCACGGATTCTGGGTCCTTCCATTTCTTCTTTCTCCACTCCTCACTAAACAAATCAAAACCAAAAAGAAAATGTTATTACTCTCCTTGGCGCCTCGTCCTCCTCTTCTCTCTTTTCCCGCCAATTCCATTTCCAGTTTTACCATCAGAAAGCCCCAGAGATCTGTGCGAGCAGCGGTACCTAGCGAGGTTCATTCCTTCACCGAGAAGTCCAGCTACTTGTTCGACCTCACCGCCCGCGAAGCCGATTCTTTAATAGACTACGATGTTAAGAAGATTGCCGCAATTTATCGCAGGAAGCCGTTGATTTTAATTCGCAGATTATTTCAGATTGGAACTACGTTTGGGATGTGGTTTGGAGCTCGCTACCTCGATAGCTACACTGAGAAAGCTGACCAGATGTTTCAGGTTAAGATCACATTTGCTGAGTTGACGTTATTCTGATTGAAATTCCAATTCCAATTCCAAGTCTATCTGACTTCTTGTGCTTTCTTTTCCCGACTTATTCTTATCTGTTTGCAGATTAGAGCTGCACAGCTTCGGAAAATCTTGCTGGAACTGGGTCCTGTACGTCTTGTTTGATAATATTGTTCAGAGTAAATTTTTCTTTTATTTTCTAATTCAAAGTAAAGAAATGAATAAAGCGACGTGATTTAATGTTAAATATTTCATTAAGCTGCATTTGGTTTCTTTTCTCAGGCATACGTCAAAATTGCTCAGGCTGTGTCCTCCCGACCTGTAAGTTCATCGAATGTAATAGAGAATTAAGACCAACTCCAATCCTCCTCCAAAATGGAGGAAAAACCGGCTCCAATCCAGAGCTTTTTCCCCCTCCATTTTGGAGAGGAGTTACACTGCCATATCAAATTTGGTGTGGTAGCTCCTCTTTGTTACTATTCATCTTTTTTTTTCTCTGAACTTTTTAGTAATTTTTTCTTTTTTTTCTTTCTCTTTCAACCTTCCAAGCCGTTTTCTTTCTTTCTTTCTTTCTTTCCTTTGTAATTTTTTCCTTCTTTGTTTTGTTATTTAAACATCATTCTAATATTTTCATTATATTTTTAACTGAGTAATTATAACTTTATAGTAATTTTATAATTTAGTAGTCTCTTGTTTATAAATATTTTCATTACATGCTTATAATTTTATAATTACGTACTTATGAATAAATATTTTAAATGAATAATTTAAAAAATATCCATTAGAAAACATCAAATAAGTGAACCACAAATACATTGACATCAATAACTGAATAACATAATAAATTACAAAGATAAACTAAAATGCATGTACATGAATATTAATAGTCAACTAGTAGAACTAAATTAAAAAAACATAAGCAAAAATATAATTAACTACTAATATAGAGTCAAAAATTTTAATAATTAGTAGATCGGTTCCATCCCTACTAATATTAGTAAAATATTTGACAAAAATAGTATTTGAAAAATTTCGTTGTCAAATAATTAAGTTCCCAAATAAAAGTATATAATCCATCCAACGACTGAGATGATGATGAAATCCAATCAGATGGTTGAGATTTGGATGAAATCCATCAATTTTATCTAATGTGGATAAGATTGATGATAAGTTTCAAAATGATTAAGAGTATTTCACTTTTCTTCATCCTAAACATTACATTCTTACTAATACATCAACTCTTGAAGAAAAATGGCTTCTTGAACTGCTGGATACAGCACTAGTGAAGATATGCTCATATATCAGATTTATGTGGAGATTTTGGAAGATTCGGTTATTGAAAAGCATCAAAATTTTACCACTTTTGTAGCTGAATTGAAGAGGCATATAATAACGAGGTGATTGATGAAAATAGGGAGCGTATTGAGTTACTGAAAAAACAAAGCGAAGATAGATAAGTTGCACTTAAAATGAATAAATAGAAGATGAAGATTCAGAGACAGAAGTTGGGTTTGAAGCAATGGAAAGAAGAAATTAAAATTATGTCTCTGGACTTGAATCAAATTAGAGATTCTAGTCATCATGCTTGTATTGCAACTGAACAAGCATGAATTCTCGAACAAAGATCACATTAAACCCATTAGCCACAGCCACAACCAAATTCGTCAAATACTATTGTTGGCGAATATTATACTAATATTGGTAGAGATGGAACTGATCTACCTGATTATTAATTTTTTGGACTTCGTATTAGTAGTTAATTATATTTTGTTTGTTTTTTTAATTTAGTTCTAATGCTTGACTATTAATATTTATGTATGTGTGTTTTAGTTTATCTTTGTTTGTAATTTATTATGCTATTTGGCTATTGCTGTCAATGTATTTGTGGTTTACTTATTTGATATTTTCTAATGGATATTTTTTAAATTATTTATTTAAAATACTTAGTCATAAGTAAATAATTATAAAGTTATAAACATATAATAAAAATATTTATGAACATGAAACTAAATAATAAAATTACTATAAAGTTATAATTATTTAAATAAACATATAATGAAAATATTAGAATATTGTTTAAATAACAAAACAAAGAAAAAAGAATTAAAAAAAGAAGAAAGAAAACGGCTTGGAAGGTTGAAAGAGAAAAACAAGAAAAAAGAAAGAAAAACGGTTGGAAAGTTGAAAGGAAAAAAAAAAGAAAAGGATGAACAGTAATGGAGAGGATCTACAGTGTCACGCTAAATTGGTGTGGCACTATAGCTCCTCTCCAAAATGTAGGAAAAAGCACTGGATTGGAACCAGTTTTTAATATAGCTCGTCTCCAAAATGGAGGGAAAAGAAGAGTTGGATTGGAGTCTGTTTTCCTCCAATTTGGTGTTTTTCTTCCATTTTGGAGGAGGATTGGAGTTGGTCTAAGTAAGCATTGTTGTATTTTAATTGTTTTGCATGTCACTTGGTAGAATCTTGATCTCTGTTGTTTGTTTTCATTTTCAATTTTCTTCTGTTCCGACCATACATTAAATATCCACTCCAACGATTGTGTAAAATTGTATAACACATAAATTGAAGTTAATTGCAATCCTTACATGATAATAACAAAATTTGGACTAACCATCGAATTATTACTTTTGTCCAAATTCTTGGCCAAGTCTAAATATCATCAACGTGCAAGCCTATCATAGGATTATGAAGTTTCCTGAGAAGCTTTTCCCGCAGTTTTTCTATTTGATTGCACCAAGATCGTGAATATCTGAGCCAATGATGTGCTGTTTAAATGGTCCTACCAAAGCTAATAATGAGGGTAAAACAAGTCCAACCATAGTGAAACATCACATCTTTATAGCAGCAAGGAGAGAGGGAATGTTCTTGCTTTGTTTTTCCAGCACCATTTTGAAATTTGTAGTCGATGCTGTGACTTTCAAATCTTGGATACAATATGGTTCACTCAATAAGGTCTAAAATGACGGTACTCCAAAAGAAAAGCTTTTAGTTTCATTTTATCTTTCTTGCAGGATTTGATTCCACCTTCATATATTGATGAACTTGCACTGTTGCAAGATAGAATAACTCCATTTTCAACTGAACTTGCTATAAGCACTATAGAACAAGAACTTGGATTACCAATAGACACTCTTTTCTCAGAAATTTCTCCTGAGCCTGTAGCTGCAGCATCCCTTGGGCAGGTTGGTAGAAAATCATTGACTATTCTGATGGTGGTTGAATTGTGATGCTCTTTTTTCGTAGAATCTTTACTTTTGTGCTGAGCACATGAACATGTAAATAATTGTTCTCTCTCCCTCTCTGTCTCCATACATATGGATGCATTCACTGCATTGGTATAGGTCTACCAAGCACGGCTACGTAATAGTGGGAAAGTTGTTGCTGTTAAAGTGCAGAGGCCTGGTGTTCAAGCTGCTATTTCCTTGGACATACTAATTTTGCGTTTCTTAGCAGGAGTGTTGAAGAAGGCAGGAAAATTCAACTCTGATCTGCAGGTTAATTTTTTTGTTTTAGTTGAAGAAAATTAGTAATTAGGCATTGACAACCGTGGCTAAAATGTTTCTTTGTCATAAAAATACAATTCATGAGTACTAAGAAATACTTTGATTTGCAGGCAGTTGTTGATGAGTGGGCATCAAGTCTTTTTCGGGTATTTTGGTTTCCTTACCCTTGAATTGTGAAAGACAAAATTTTTCTCATTTATATTGCTCTAGTTACATCTTATGCTCAAGATAGCAGAAAGAATATAGGCATAATAT
The DNA here is from genome assembly GCA_027568895.1 of Erythroxylum shatona. Lineage (NCBI taxonomy): Eukaryota > Viridiplantae > Streptophyta > Magnoliopsida > Malpighiales > Erythroxylaceae > Erythroxylum > Erythroxylum shatona. The sequence continues at coordinate 12,521,965 of JAOSBK010000204.1, forward strand.
ATTTGAATATTGGGATGATAATTATATTTTTTAATGTAAACCTGTAATATATTTTCTTTTAGGTTATTGAGAACTATTCTTAGAGATTTATATTGAATACAGGTAAATCACATTGAATGCAGGAGATGGATTATGTTAAGGAAGCAAATAATGGATTCAAGTTTAGGTAAGAGCATCATCATTTATTAATTTGAGTGCAAAATAGTGAGTTGAATAGAAATTTTAGTCACAAAGACCGGAAAAGGAAATGCACTGGAAAATGATCCGGAAGAACTTTTTGCTATCATATGGAACTTTTACTTCCTAGATAAGCAATTTTCATTTTATTTCTTGTTCGGTTAAATGATTAAAACTTGCCTTTGAGCATTGTATAGCGGAAATCCAAAACTTTTGTTTCTTTCTACCCACTATTAACTTCTCATAATTTGCCCTTTTGAGTAGGCTTGCAGTAAGACAATGCCTTTTGGTGACTTTTATTTCTTTGCATATAATAAAAATGAATCCTTTCCCTTTTTATTTTAAAAATAAGAATAGAATCCAATTCAAGAATTGGCTACTCTCTGTAATTTCTCTCAGAAAAAGATAAATTAGAAAAACTTAATGTGGATTTTGCTTGTAACAAGCATAAGAACTACTAGACCATATGACTGATAAAGAATGCTTATAATAGATTTTAAGTCTGGGTGTTGTTCTATACACTGAAGTTTTCCACTTCGAACCTCTTATAATTTGATGCTGCTATTCCCTGAATTTATGTTCCTAATTTGTCCACTTATTTATCACTCTTATATGCTTAGAAAGCTCTACGGTGGTATAGAAGATGTTAAGGTTCCAGACATGTACATGGAGCACACAACTCGTAGAGTTCTTGTAATGGAATGGGTTGAGGTACATACTCTATTTTATATACTACGCGTAAGTAGATTCTCTGCCTAGAAGTTTTACTAACTATAAAGTAGACTAGTGAGTCTGCAATGATTAGCTTATGCCACTGTGCTGTATTCCAACACACCATTTCTTTAAAAGAAAGCAAAATGCTAATGTTTTTCTCCTTCAATGATTGCCTGCCTGAGCATGGCATGCATCACATGGGGTTCCTCTTTGAAAATGATAAACGGTAAGTGTACTAACTATAAAGTAGACTAATGAGTCTGCAACGATTAGATTATGCCACTGTGCAGTATTCCAACACATTAGTGCTTACTGTAAACAAATGCTATTGTTTTTCTCCTTTAGTGAGTGCTAGCCTGAGCATGGCATGCATCATATGGGGTTCCTCTTTGAAAAAGATAAAGGATAAGCATTGTCACAAAGCATATTATTGAAAAATTATTTTAAAATTGCTTCATATTGCCATATAAAATGGCAGTTGATATGAATTTCTTCTTTTATGACGATGGAGATTAGGCAATATATGTCTATTATTTATGCAATTTTCTTTTATTTTCATTGGTTAGTACTAATAGACTAGGTCTTTATTTTCATTGGTTAGTACTAATAGACTAGGTCAATTTAATCATTCTAGTAAATTTTTTGTTAATGCCTATGTTTAAATATTATAGCTTAGGTTTTTAAAGGTTGTTGATCACCAAGGAATTCTGGTAGTTTTAGATTTGAAGGTATGAAACTTTCTTTTCCCACTAATTCTTAGATAAGGCTGTTATACCTCAGGTTTCAAGCGATTCTTAAACTTATTTTTTATTCTAATTCCATCAATTCTTTTATCAAGATCCATATCAACTCAATGGCAATGTGCGTATTCATTCATTTAAAGGTTTATTCTTTTGTAATGCAACCCTCATTAACGTTGTTAACGGTACGGTGTTCCATTCACTTTTTGTTTCAAAACATTGCAATAAATAACTTATGGAGCATGGGATCTAGTTTCTATGTTGTGTGCACTTAACCATATGGCAGTGTAACGGTCTTCTTTGGGATCTTTTTAATCCACATGGCAGTGTAACGGTCTTCTTTGGGATCTTTTTAATAGTCTGTTTTAGTTAATTTTCTTTAATTGATAGTTTTCCTTACTATAAGCTGAATAAAATAAGTTTGTTTTAAGGTTTTGTTGTTTATGCTAGCACTCAGTGGCTATTAGGGAAAAAAGAGTTGATTCCTTTCATTAATTAGATTAATTGGACCAGTCTATATATTCATTGTACATTCAGCTTATAAGAAGCGGAATAAGGGTGATTTTGTGTGGAATTATGAAATTTGTAAGTGAGAAGTGTGATTCCTAAAAGTGATGTTGAATCTAGGAATGATTTCTAAACTCTTAAAGTAATTTCTAGGAACCTATTGGCGTAACACTAACGGTTTTATATATTCAAATCCTGGGAGTGATTCCTAACTCTTGCTATAAATCTTGTGAGTTATTCTTGAAATGATCTTATCCTCTTTTTGTAGATTTAAAGTTAAATTCAGACACCCTAAAATTATAATTATATTATTTTTGTCAAATACTTTTGTCTTTGTCCATCCTATATTGACATTTTAACATGTTTATTTCACTCCGTATGTTCTTCACGGGGAATCACTGTTTAAGCTATTGCCTTATCTTAGATGCTTAGTTTACGCTTTGTTATAATTTTTGCCTATGATCACTTATTTTGTTTTGCAGGGCCACAAGTTGTCTGAAGTTAAAGATCTTTATTTGGTTGAGGTCTTTTTTAAACCAACCAAACCCTGTCATTCTTGAATGGTTGATCTTTATGTACTTTTCTTTTTTTGTGGTTGATTTGACTGATTTTTCCCTGGTTTTTCCTAGGTAGGAGTTTATTGCTCGTTCAATCAACTTTTGGAGAAAGGTTTCTACCATGCCGATCCACACCCTGGAAATTTGCTCCGTACCTATGATGGGAAACTAGCTTATTTGGGTAAGAGCTGCATCGCTTGGAAAATGCCATAATAAATGAATTAAACTCTATATATGCATAGGAAATTTATAAGGTCTTACGTGCTATTGGCCAACATGATTTTCTAATACTTCCTTTGAATTTAAGTTACTGTTTACTTTTCATTGTGTGTAACATAAAAAGTCTAGGGGAAGCATAATGTTTCTCTTTCTAAATAATGATTCAGTCAGCCAATCTCTTTCCCACGCACTTAAGTATGAAGTGTTTATGAGTCTATTTTGGGTGGCTCCCTCCTATAAGTTTGAGCTTTTCCAAATGGAAGGATGTGTGGGAGTCTGATTTATAAATTGAGTGTTTCCTTGTTGCTGAGTTAAATGGTCGTATAACATGATGTTGGTGTTTTCTTGATCAAGAGGCATAGATACCTGTCATCTATCTGCATGGATTTCTAAACAATTTGTCCAATGAAATTGTCAAAAACCATTCAATCCAAAAGTTTAGCCTGTTGGATGAGACTTGAGAGTTTGCTGTCTATTACTCCAAGATTCCCTCTCATACAAAGTGTGGATAAATGCAGCAGATAAAAAGTCTATGAGTATTGAGGGTGACACAACTTGAAATCGAGACTTTTTTTTATCACACAATGCTCTTATATGATATTCAAGAAATGATTCATTCCAAAAGTTATATTGTTCAATGGGGACCATGAATCAAAATCTTAATATATCTGTTTGTCACATTATTGGTTTCGAAAACAAGTGAACCTACTATGGAATCAGTAAGTATCATAGCTTAAACTGATTAGGAAGTCCTAGAGATGTACAACTTTCTCTTTTTCTGAAAATGTTCCAGAAAACATTATTTTTGACTTGTTTAAGCAGAAATACTTTGAAGTGAATATGTACTTATATATATATATACACACATACCTATAAAATAGTTTAACTTTTGTATTGAAATTAAAAGTAAGATTGGTCTGATTAATTATGGCATAATTTAATATTTCAGCTCCAATTTATCATTGAAATTTGCATAGAATTTCTTTGCTAGATTTTGTTTGATCATTTGGGCCATATCATGTTTTTCTGAGCTTGATTTAGTCTCATGTTGCTTTCTCAATGGAACTTTATGCTTCATGTGTGATGATAAACAAGTTCATGATGAAAATCATGAACAGTGATTTAGGAGAAATTATTTCCTAATCATAAAATAGGAAACTAGAGGTATCATGGATATTTATTTTAGGAAATTGTTGTAAATAGGGGATATTGTTGTAAATAGGAAATATTCTAGTTATCTAAAATTAGGCTAGGACTTGTGTATGTATTCAAAGGCACTTGTGCAAAATAAGAAAAAAAAGATTTCTTCTTTCTTCATGGTATTAGAGCCCATGACATTGTAACTCCTATTTTCTTTTTTTTTTTCCTGACACTTACTTGGCCTTCATTGCCAATGGTGGCTTTTGGAAAACAAATGGCTAAAGCTATTACCAACAAAAACTCCAACGTGGAGGTCTCTTCCTCCTCTGAAATCTCCTCTATTGGTAATTCCAAAATGTACACCCCTACCCATATCGGTGAATTACAAATCTTGTTTCCATCTGACCAACTCAATGGTAAAAACTACCTCAACTGGTCACAAATGGTTAAGATTTTCCTTAAGGGCAAGGGAACACTTTCTCACCTATTAGGACCTGCTCTTGTTGTTTCGGATCCCAAGTTTGAGGCTTGGAATGTAGAGGATTCCTTAATCATGTCATGCCTTTGGAACTCTATGGAACCAAACATTAGAGGCGCTTACATGTTCCTCTCGTCTGCTAAGGAGATATGGGATGTTGTTACTCAATCTTATTCTAAGGTAAATGATGCCTCTTTAATTTATGAGATTAAGATCAGAATCTCATCTACCAAGCAAGGTATGCACTTTATCAGTGAATATTACAGTTTGATGAAGAGTCTTTGGCTTGAGTTGGATCATTATCAAAATTTTAAAATGCAATGCGGTGATGATAGTGTCAAATTACAAAAGTTTGTCAAAAGGGAAAGAATCTTTGAATTCTTAGCAGGTCTTAATGTTGAATTTGACCAACTTTGGGTTCAAATGCTTGGCAAAAATCCTTTACCGTCTTTAAATGACTCCTCACTCATCCGAGCATAAAAGAGTCGGAGAATTGTGATGTTGGAATCCAAGTCTACTGACAGCTCAACATTCATGCCTATGAAAACCAACAAAGAAGCCCTTAACCACCTCCAACAGAATCTTCAAAATAAGGAAGCTATCAGGTGCAGTTTTTGTAAGAAGCCTTATCACACTAGAGAGACCTAGTGGAAGTTACATGGGAAGCTATAAAAAGCACAAAAAGAAGGGGTAAACAAGGATGGACAGGCGAAAGCCCACTTCACTGAACCTACAAACTTTAGAGATTCTGAACAAGCTAGATCAGAACCAAAAGGACCTAACAAAAAAGAGATTTGAGCGCCTATAGAGCATTATGAATTCCTTGGAAGGTGCTGGTGCATAATGTTCGTTATCCCAATCAAGTAGTTTTCTAATTCTCATGCTATTAGTGCCTTATTAGTGTCTCCTAGGGGTTTGTAATAGAAAAGTTAAAGTTGCAAAGGGCTCTCTTACTACTGTTGCAGGTCAAGGAACCATTCCTTTGTCCCCTAATCTTCTCTTGAAAAGAGCACTACATTTTCCCAAACTTTCTGCCAATCTTTTGTCCATTCAAGGATTTACCAGAGACTTGAATTGCTTTGCCATCTTTGATCCTAATTATTGTGTATTTCTGGATCGGGAAACGGGGAAGATGATTGGGCATGCTAAGGAAAAGGATGGACTCTACCTTCTGGAGTCTAATAGTGGAGACAAAACCTGACATCCCTCCTTGACTTTCATGACCAAAGTTACTCTTAACCCTATTTGGCTTCATTATGGTTTAGGTCAGCCTTCTTTTAGTTTATTGAGAACCATGTTTCCTAATTTGTTTAAAAACAATGATCCTAATAGTTTCCATTGTGATGTGTGTGAGTTTGCCAAACATTGTCGTACTTCCTTTCCTTTGAGCAATAATAAATTTGAATTTCATTTTACTTTGATTCATTGTGATATATGGGGACCTTCAAGGATACATAATGTGTCAGGAGCTAAATGGTTTGTTACCTTTATTGATGATTGCACAAGGGTCACATGGGTCTTTCTCATGAAAAACAAATAAGAGGTTAGTGAGATTTTTCCTAATTTCTTCCATATGATAAAAAACCAGTTTGGGGTCAGCATAAAAGGGGTTAGGAGTGATAATGCCCGAGAATACTTTCATCAAACCTTATCTTCTTTCTTTCAACGTGAAGGCATTATCCATTTTTCATCTTGTGTTGATACACCATGACAAAATGGGGCGGTTGAGTGTAAAAATAAACATTTACTTGAAATCACTAGAGCATTATTATATCAAATGAATGTCCTTAAATACTTTTGGGGAGACGTTGTTTTAACTGGAGTTCACTTGATAAACAGATTGCCTTCATGACCTCTAGAGTTCAAAACACCAGTAGAAATGCTCCATAATTTCTTCCCCAGCTTTAATTTAAGTAGTCTGACTACAAGGGTGTTTGGATGTGTTAGTTTTGTTCATATTCATGCTCACAATAGGGGAAAACTTGACCCATGAGCCCTAAAGTGCTTCTTTGTTGGCTACTTTTCTACATAAAAAGGTTATAAGTGTTTTTATCCTCCCTCACATAAATTCTTCATTTCCAAGGATGTGTCATTTGTTGAGGGTCAATCTTGATTCCCTAATACTTATCTTTAAGGGGAGATGGGGAATTATGCAGAAGAGAAGTATAGGGAGACTAATTTCTTACTTGATTTATCTTTCCCAAATACATAGACTGAGTCAGCCACTACTATCCCTACACCACCTAACCAATCTGACCAAAATAAGTCAGAAAGTGCCCAGCCAGATACCTTAAAAAATACTATACCTATCCCTAACAAGCCTCTCTTAGTCTATTCATGAAGGGATACTGTCTAGACCTTATCAGAGAAGGCTCAAGGATATAACCCGGAATCAAGTATTGAAATACAAAACCCTGAACTTGATGATTTGTATGCTCCTATAGCTCTTTGGAAGGGCACACGAACATGCACTAAATACCCAATTTTACACTTGGCTTCACTTGACAAATGTTCTCCAAGCCATACATGTTTTCTTACAAAAATAAATTCAGTTTCCACGCTACAAACACTTGGTGAGGCGCTTAGGTATAGGAATTAGAAAAATGCCATGGATAGTGAGATGAATGCATTAATTAACAATCAACATAGGAAATAGTGGATTCACCAAAAGGGAAAAGACCAGTAGAATGTAAATGGGTATTCACAATTAAATATAAAGCAGATGGTTAATTGAAAAGATATAAAGCAACGCTGGTAGCTAAGGGGTATACTCAAACTTATGGGGTTGATTATCTTGAAACTTTTGCCCCGGTACTAAAAATGAACACTATATGTATACTGTTATCCTTGGAAGCTAATTTTGATTGACCCGTGCAGCAAAGAATGTCTTTTTACATAGTAATTTAAATGAAGAAGTGTACATAACGGTCCCTCCTGGATTTGAAGATAAGTTTGGGAGTAGAGTATGCAAATTAAAGAAAGCCTTGTAATCTTCTCAGGCATGGTTTGGGAGATTCACAAAGGCTATGCTGGAAATGAAGTACAAGCAAACTCAAGGAGATCACACTCTATTTATTAAATTTGCTGTAGAAAACAAAATTACAGCCCTTATTGTTTATGTGGATGACATCATAGTCACAGGTAATGATCTTGAAGAGATGTAACACCTCAAGATTAAACTTGCCCAAGAGTTTGAAATCAAAGATTTGGGAAAGTTTGAACATTTTTTAGGCATAGAAGTAGCTTGTTCAAAAGAGGGAATTTTTTTTATCCCAACGCAAGCATATTTTGGATCTTCTAGAAGAAACTGGAATGATGGGGTGTAAACCAATTGATACACCTATAGAACAGAATCATTGACTAAGTGAGGCCAAAGATGATGAGGACTAGTGGTATCAAAGACTAGTGGGAAGATTAATTTATTTGTCACATACCAAGCCTGACATAGCATATGCAGTAAGTGTAATTAGTCAGTTCATGCATGACCCTAAAAATGTTGATCTTCAAGCAAAGTATAAGGTATTGAGGTACCTTAAAACTATCCCTGGTAGAGAGAATTAGATCAAGTGTTAATGCAGAGTTTAGAGCTATGGCTCACGATATATGTGAGCTCTTGTGGATTCGTATCATCATGAGTGATTTGAAAGTTAGGTGGCAAGGACCTATGAAGCTTTAATTTGATAATAAGTCAGCTATTAGTATTGCTCACATCCCGATACAACATGACATAACTAATCACATTGAGATTGATAGGCACTGTATAAAAGAAAAATTGGAAAGTGGGCTTATTTGTACCCATATGTTCCCACTACCAAACAGATGGCAGATGTATTGACTAAGGGGCTGGCAAATGCACAATTTAAAGATGTTATAAGCAAGCTGAGAATGCAAGACATCTATGCACCTACCAGCTTGAGGGGAAGTGATGAAAATCAGAACAGTGATTTAGGAGAAATTATTTCCTAATCATAAAATAGGAAACTAGAGGATATCATGGATATTTACTTTTGGAAATTGTTGTAAATAGGGGATATTATTGTAAAAGGAAATATTTTAGTTACCTAAAATCAGGCTAGGACTAGTGTATATATTCAAAGGCACTTGTGCAAAATAAGAAAAAAGATTACCTCTTTCTTCAGTTCATATGGAGACTAAGTAACTTTCTATGATTTGCCAACAGATTTTGGTATGATGGGTGAATTTAAGCAAGAACTTCGTGACGGGTTTATTGCAGCTTGTCTCCATCTTGTAAACCGTGACTTTGATGCACTGGCTAATGACTTTGTTACTCTTGGGTACTTAATACTATCTTTCTTCTGGCGCTATATTTGAAGAAGCTGTTTATAAGGCTAAACTAGTATAAAATTGCAGGCTTCTTCCACCAACGGCAAATAAAGAGGCTGTTACAAAAGCTTTAACAGGTTTCTTTTGTTTCATCAATTTAGAGTTCTAAATTTTTGTACTTTTTCAAGTCATCTTAATAGTTTTTTTTATTTGTGGAGGTGCATTTTCTGGCCATGATTTTACCTATAATTTCAAATGGCAGGTGTCTTCCAAAATGCTGTTGCTAAGGGAGTTCGGAATATAAGCTTTGGAGACCTCCTAGGAAATTTGGGGACTACCATGTACAGTGTTCTGTCTGTCCTTTTGACTTATAGCAGCAAGAGATGCATTAGTTATTGTTTGAACTCTTAGTTTTCCCCATTAGATATATATGCTCGTTGTGTACAAAACACTAGTTATAATGCTTTGCAAGAAAAAAAATCATGTCAGTTTTATGCCATCTTCTTTTCAATTGTTACTATGCATATAACTTTAACATATTGTCTCTTAGGAAAATGATGGCAAATTCATATTAGAGAGTTCATATTCATGAAATTTAGAAAGTCTACAGATAGTGCCATACCACAATCCTAAGAAGTCTAATCATTCTAAAGCATAATTCTGAATCATATTCCTTTTGATACACAAGATATTAATCGTGAGTGGTGTAGATTTCATTACAAATCTTTGATTTCATGTGTAAACTGAGATAGCTATACTTGAAACATATGATATCAATTATTGGCTATGGAAAATTACAATATCAAATAGTCGTAGCTTGTCTAATTGAGGTAATGTTTAATGATCTATATCATTTCCAGGTACAAGTTCAAATTTCAGATACCTTCATATTTTTCTCTTGTCATTCGAAGGTAGTCATTCTTTCCTTTAGGGACTAACTGATGTCTTACCATTTCTTTTTCATGTTTATTTACTGTAAGAAGTTGGTTATATTCTTGTGGCCTTCAATTATAACATCCACATTTCATTTTCCTTTTCCTTTTCCTTTTTCCATCTCTTAGTCTTGCAGTGTTGGAAGGAATTGCTCTCAATTTTGATCCTAACTACAAAGTTTTGGGCAGTACATATCCCTGGATTGCTAGGAAAGTATTGACTGACAGCTCAGAACAATTGAGATCTTCTTTGCAAGATCTTCTTTATGAGGTGATATGAAGTTAGTGTTGTGATCTCAGGGTTCTTGCTTGAGTCACACTCTAGCCTCTTTTTTGCTTCTCGATGCTTTATTTTAACGCATATTCCCCTAAAGCATATTCTTTCCAGGAAGGTGTTTTCCAAATTGATCGTCTAGAGTCTTTACTTTCTGAGGTGAGATCCTTAACTATGTCATCTCTCTCTATCTCTTTTCTGGCATTGCACACAACGAAAAGAACATTATTTTCTGGCTACTTCTGATAATGATTTATACTTTTGAAAACATTCCTTTTATATTATATTAACTGTTGCTTTTGGCCTATGTGTTTTTTGTGAATTGATCCATTTTTATGTTCCTTTGACTATAGTAGGAGACTCGGGCATTCCCATCAAATGCCCGAAGATCTCTTTTATCTCATACTGTCTTTTGATGTTTCTTCTTCCTCAACTGAGCTAATTTAAAGGTGTTTTCTTTTTTAGTCCCTTCGTGCACAGATGAAGAAGTCCTTGGTCAGAAGAAATACAAAAGAAACAGAATCGAAGGTTGTTATCAAACAGATTCTTTCCTTCACCCTGGCAGAGAAGGTTTTGATATTACTCTTTATCCTCAATGCTTATTTTTAACCCCAAAACATGAGGGCAATAGCCTTCATTTTAGTTACTAATCTTTCATACCAAAAAATAATTACAGGGTGACTTTGTAAGGGAAATACTTCTTCAAGAAGTGGCTAAGGTATGAAATTTGGTTCCCAATCACGTGTTTTTGTGTTTTTATGTTTTATTTCATTACCGATTAAAAATATCATGCTTGTGAACCAGAAAAGTCATCATCTTCCCATGTTTGTGAATTGAAGTATTTGGATGCATAATGTTGACTAGAGATTATTAGCATTGATACTATTATCATTATACCTATAATCTCTCCTATAATTGAGAGATTTCATAGAGTTAATAGCTAGATTATTTCCTAAATAGTCCTAGGAATTTTGTATATAAACCCTTGCTCCTATATACAGATATACAAGAAATACAAATTACCTTCAATATTCAACATGGTATTAGCGCCTTATCTAATTTAGGGACTGTTCCTTTTTTCGGCTATTCTTCACTGGCTGAGTGTGTACTCGCCTAAATAGCAACGTGTTTTTTTCTTCTCACCACCCACCTAGATGGCCTCAGCTGTGACCGGAGAATCCACTGTGAAAGACCCGACGTCAACTGCGCCGCCACAGTCTCTCGGTAGTCGCCGCACGTGAGCACCACGTGCGACCTTCCGGCCAATATTTCTTCTCCGTTCTTTCTCCATGAGGGTCACCGGCCTCTTGCCTCTCCTCTGGTGATGTCAGACGTATCCTTACCTTCTGCCAGTACCCTTGCTTCCTTGCCGCTCCTCGGTGTATTTTGTGTTTTTGTCTGTCTGATAATTTTTTCTACCCATATACCAGAAGCACATTTGTTTGGGCAGCTTCTATTTACTCTATTGACATTTTTTTGTTGGTTGTTTTGAGTAACACTAAAGAAGATGGAAGAAAAGAAGGCAATTATGTCGGGTTCCGATAATCATTCACTTCAAATCAGTCCTGTAAAACTTGATGGAACTAATTATCTTGCTTGGTCTAGATCTTGTTTGTTGTTCATCAAAGCTAGAGGATTACAGGGTTATATTAATGATGACAGTAAGAGACTCGACGTCAATAATTTTGATTACAATCAGTGGGAGTCCGAAAATTCTCTTGTCATGTCTTGGCTCATCAATTCAATGAAGCCGGAGATTGCTTGGACATACTTGCTTCTTGACACAGCAGCAAAGATATGGAAAGCTGCTTCTCTGACCTATTCTCAAATAGGTAATAAAGCTCAAAATTTTGATATTCGTAATAAATTGCACAACACAAAGCAAGGAGATATGACTGTATCGCAGTATTTTGCGGAGTTATGTGGGTTGTTTCAAGATTTAGACTATTATCAGGACTTTCAAGCAGAATGCTCAAAAGACGCTGCTAGATTCCAAAAAATGATAGGCGAAGATCGGGTATTTAATTTTTTAGCAGGTCTTAACCTAGAGTATGATCATATATGAGGTACAATACTTGGAAAAGATCCTTACCCTTTAGTTCAGCTCGCATATTCTCTAGTACAACATGAAGAAAGTAGGCGAAATGTAATGCTACATACACCTATCATTGAAAAAGCAGGATTAGTAGCAAGTTCTACTGAAAAGTTGAAACCTACAAATATCTCATCTAATAAGGATCACTTATACTGTGATTACTGTGGAAAATCAAGACATACCTGAGAAACTTGCTGGAAATTGCATGGAAGGCCTAATCAGAGTCATGGAAAATGAGGTGGCTCAATGGTAAGGGGTTAGGCTCACTCGGCTGATAGAAATGAAGTGTCTGAAAGATCGTTAGCTGGGAGATTATCCAATGAGGAATTTCAGGCCTTAAGACAGCTTCTCTCAAAAACAGACCCTGCTTCCATGGTTGGTGCATCAAACCTTGCCAAATCAGGTATTGAGTACTATAATTCTAAAGATAATCCTTGGATTATAGACTTTGGAGCTAATAGACATATGATAGGCTCTCAAAAATTTTTTTTAACATACTCTCATGAAAACAACAGGGATAATGTTAGAATAGCAGATGGGTCTTTTACTTCTGTATCTGGTATAGGTTTTCTTAACTGTACTCCCAATATTACCCTATCCTCAGTACTTCACATGCCTCATTTTCCTATTAATCTTTTCTCTGTTAGTTCTATCACTAAGGACCTTAATTGCAAAGTTGAATTTTTTCCTGACTATTGTGTTCTTCAAGACCTTCACATAAGGCAGAGGATTGGAACTGATAGACTGCAGGATGGCTTATATGCCTTGGAAGAAGAGCGCCTGACAGTTGCACATCAAGTGTCTTTTGGAAATGATGTGATTAATAAGGAAATTTTACAGTGGCATAGGCAATTAGGACATCCCTTGTTTTTTGTTCTAACAAAACTTTATCCAAACTTGTTTAAAAGAACTTGTCTAATTCTTTGTTTTGTGAAGCATGTGAACTTGCTAAACACACTAGAAGTTCTTATCATTTATCAAATAATAAGAGTTTTGCTCCTTTTATGACCCTTCACTGCAATGTTTAGGGTCCTACTCAAATTCCCTCTCTTTCTGGCCATAGATGGTTTGTGACCTTTATTAATTGCTGCACCCGATTGACTTGGGTTTATCTGATGAAAACCAAGAATGAAGTTTTTTCATGCTTCCAATCTTTTCACAAAATGATTTGTACTCAACATGATGCTAGAGTTAGGATCTTATGGTCAGATAATGGAATGGAGTATATGGATGGCAAATTTCGTGCTTATCTAGATTTGAATGGAATAGTACATCAAACTAGTTGTGCCTATACTAGTGAACAGAACGGAGTTGCGGAAAGGAAGAATAGACACATTCTGGAGGTTGCGAGATCAATCATGTTCACAATGAATCTTCTAAAGGGATATTGGGGTGATGCAGTCTTTTCAGCCGCCTACCTTATCAACAGAATGCCACTTTGAATTTTAGATTTTAAAAGCCCTGTTGAAATATTACAAGGTACAAATTTTTATATTATACCTCCAAGAGTCTTTGGGTGTGTTTGCTTTGTTCATGCTCGAAATGTTGGCAAGTTGGAGCCAAGAGCTTTGAAATGTGTGTTTGTTGGATATTCTTCCACACAACAAAGGATATAAGTGTTATTACCCCTGTCTAAGAAATACATTGTAAGTATGGATGTCACTTTTCTAGAATATGAGTCCTATTTCATCACATCCTCAACTCCTCTTCAAGGGGAGAATGAGATTGAAGACGAAGTGTTGCATGACTTTAGAGATAATGTGATCCAAGGATAAAGAACAGTTTAGGGGGAGACAACTAGTTTTGTTCAAGAGAATGGAAGTCGACGCTTAGACCAGACTTAAAGACATACTTAAGGCGAGAAAAGACAGGAAAAGCCATCATGCAGTCTATGCCAATGCCATCCTCTTCCCTCGAAAACATTGGTGAGCTAGAATGTGATTTATTTGTTTATTTAGATGAACCGATTGCTCTTTGAAAAGGTGTTAGAAGTTACACCAAGCACCCTATTTCTAACTTTGTTACATATGACTCACTATTTTCTGCCTATAGAGCCTTTGTCTTGTCTATTTCTTCTGTGTCTATTCCACAAGATTAGAGAGAAGCAATGAAAATTGTTTAATGGAAAGAAGCTATGATTGAAGAAATGAAGGCCTTGACAAAAAATGAGACTTGGGAACTTGTCAGTACTCTAGAAGGAGCACAGATGATTGGCTGCAAATGGATATTTACAGGGAAGCATAAGCTAGATGGATCCATTGAGAGGTACAAGGAGGGTTTGTTGGCTAAAGGCTTTACTCAAACATATGGAGTGGACTATTAAGAAACCTTTGCTCCTATTGCTAAGATGAATACAATTAGAATTTACTCTCGTGTGTAACTAACTTGGATTGGTACTTATAGTAGTTCGTTGTTAAAAATGCATTTCTTCATGGGTATTTGGAAGAGGAGGTATATATGGAGATTCCTCCATGTTTTTAAGGTGAGAAGACATAAGGGAAAGTTTGTAGGTTAAAAAAGGCCTTGTATGGGCTGAAACAATCACCATGAGCATGGTTTGAAAAGTTCAATTGGGCTATGATCTGCTTTGGTTATCAACAGAGTAATGCAGATCATACCTTATTTATCAAGCACTCCCAAGGTAAGATGACACTTCTTATTGTCTACGTTGATGACATTATTGTACCTGGAAGTGATACAGAAGAGATGGCTAGGCTGGAGAAACTACTTGCTTAAGATTTTGAAATTACGGACCTAGGAAAATTGCAATATTTCTTGGGAGTTGAAGTCGCTAGATCAAGAAGAGGAATCTTTATCTCCCATAGAAAATATGTCCTAGACTTATTAGAAGAAACCGGTATGATGGGTTGTAAACCAGCTGAATCTCCTATCGAAAGCGATCACAAATTGCAAGCAGGAACTGGTACATTAGTGGACATGAGAGGATATCAGAGGTTAGTTGGGAGACTCATTTATCTTTCTCACACTAAGTTAGACATAGCATTTGAAGTTTGTCTGGTAAGTCAGTACATGCTTGATCCACGAGAACCACACTTACAAGCTGTATTTCGTATTTTGCGCTATCTAAAGTCTACTCCAGGAAAAGGCCTTATGTTCACTAACAATGGTCATCTTAAGATAGAAGCATTTATAGATGCTAATTGGGGTGGATCTCCAGATGATAGGAAGTCAACCACTGGTTATTGTACGCTCATGGGAGGAAATCTAGTCACTTGGAAAAGCGAGAAACAAAATGTAGTTGCGAGATCCTGTGCAGAAACCAAATACAAAGCTATGGCTCAAGGTGTGTGCGAACTATTGTGGGTAAAGAAGTTGTTGAAAGAATTACAACCGACGGATGTAGGAAGTTCGTCTCTCTAATTTGATAACAAAGTTGCCATTAGTATAGCTCACAATCCTATTTAGCATGATAGAACAAAACACATAGAAATTGACCGACACTTTGGGAGAAACTTGTGAATGGCTATTTGCAATCATTCCATATGGGGTCAAATGAACAATTGGCAGATGTCTTCACCAAAGGACTCTACAACAAACAATTTCATAACCTTGTTTGCAAGTTGGGCATGTGCGATATCTATGCACCAATTTGAGAGGGAGTGTTGACTAGAGATTATTAGCATTGATATTGTATTGTTAGCATTGATACTATTATAATCATACCTATAATCTCTCCTATAATTGAGAGATTTCATAGAGTTAATAGCTAGATTACTTCCTAAATAGTCCTAGGAAT
>JAOSBK010000204.1:12562370-12574240 GCA_027568895.1 Erythroxylum shatona
AGAAATTTATGGTTTCAAAAATTAGTGAATTTCATATAAATGCTTTATGATTTTTGATGCCATGTGGAGTGTTAGAAGTGGTTCGTAACGCAACCTTATCATAGGGTGTGTATCGGAATTGACCTGCGAGCGTCCCGGTACATATCCTATGGTAAGGGGGTGCTACACATAATCAGTCGAAGTCAAGAGTCAACTATTTCTTTAACATGTTCTTAAAGTCACGTTAGTGAGAGAAAAGGTGACGATGTTACGAACCTTTTGATTACATTCCTTCACGTCCTTTTTCGCTACTTCTGCCGTTCCACTAGGCATCCGATGGTGTCCCTCGACCAAGAGTGGCACCAAAACAAGAGAGGGTGAACTAGGAAACGCGAGGATGAAACTCCTCCACGCCCCAAACCAACCTACAATGCAGCCTTGTCTAGGGAATCACCCGTAGCAACAATAGAAGAGGATACTACCTAGCTGCCAGAAACGTTCATAGACCCAGAAGACGGGGACATCGTGCAATTGCCAAAAGAGGATGGGGTGGGTATAGCCCTGTCCCAATCCTTTAAGACAAAACTCGACCATGTTTGGAGCCAAGCGCTGGTGGTAAAACTCCTGGGCAGACGCATCGACTTCCAGATGCTTGTTACCCGCCTCAAACTTATGTGGAAACCTCGTGGACTTATCAAGATTTTGGACCTGGAATGTGACTTCTTCTTGGTGAGTATCATAAACGAAGAAGATTACCTCCATGCACTTACCAATGGCCCTTGGATCATCTATGGACAGGCTCTTTCGGTTCAGAGATGGTCACCTGGGTTCCATCCGATGCACGACCATCTTCACCGAGCAGTGGTATGGATCTACTTCCCTGATTTGCCAATAGTGAGGTACCATCCCAACATTCTCAAAGCTTTGGGCGATCTCGAGGGAAACACAGTACGCATCGATGAGACTACCTTCCTCGCGCAGAGAGGAAAATACGTGCGCTTAGTAGTGGACATTGACTTGGAGGCTCCATTGAAGACCCAAGTGCAGCTGGACGGAGAGACAATCGCGGTGGCTTATGAAGGCTTGCCGCAAATATGTTACACCTGTGGCAAAGTGGGACATGACACTACAGGTTGCCCACAGATGAAGAGCTCCACCATTGGTCGCCCCATATAACCCGGAGCAAGCAACGACCCTTCAGTGCTGGCGACAACGCTACCCAACGCTGCTAGCTTAACAGGGGAAGGTACAACAGAGGGAGAGGAAATGGTTGACACTCACAGCGGATACGGACCTTGGATGCAGGTCTAACGTCGAGCTCCTCCCCAACGGTCGACTCCTCCACAACGATCTCCAACAGGCAAGAAAAGCGAGCTGGTTCAGAGGCGAGAATCACGCTTCGATCTCCTGTCCATTCACGAAGAGACAGAGACAGAAGAAAAGACAGGCCCAGAGGAGACTCATTTAAATTCCCGCGTGGGCCTTGGAACCTATCTAGACCTCCATGCCCTATTGAGAAAAGGCAAGCAGCTAGCCCAGGCCACCAAGATTGCTGGGCCTAAGCCCAAAAAGGGATTTAAACATCAGGATGTAGGCCCACGACAAAATATAAGGGGGAGTTTCGAGGAAAAAAGTGCCCCCGCACAGGAAACATATAAAATTCCGTATGTTCAATTGCAACCCTCCCTCTAAGAAAAAAAATCACAATTGAAATAGACTCCCATACGGAAATGGATTGTGACAGCAACTAATATCAAATGAAGTCAGGCCTGACCCAGACCAACTACACCAGATGGATGGAGTTGAAACCCAGGAGGAGGTTCGGAACCTGAGCGGGGATACCATTATGCCTCACACCGAACCTCCCGATATGTCCACAGGGGAGGCTAGCTCTGCTACCAGGCCCTAACTACCCTCTAAAAAGATGCTTGAGACTCCGCCTCAAGATGTTTCAGTTGCCCCTACTGGAGGTACAGTATCTATCTATTTTTGTTTTTATGTCCATTTTAATATGGAATTGTCAAGAGGCAGGAGGAACGAAACTCCATGTCATTCTCCGTAATTATATTAGGCAGTTTAACCCTGGTATCCTAGTTTTGATGGAAACCCGAATTAGCAGTCATAGGGCCCAGGCGGCAGTCAATGCTTTAGGTTATGATTACTCCTTTAGAGTTGAGGCTGAGGGCGTCTCTAGAGGGATATGGATTCTTTGGAAAGATGAATTTCATATCTTCATCGTCCTTGCTCACCGCCAATTCATTCATACGACGATCCAATTTGCCACCAACTGTTTCGACTTTACAGTAGTTTATGCTAGCCCACAAACCTCCTCCTAATCCTACCTCTAGCCACTCGTAAATTGGGTAGGAAGCACTACGCATAAATCCTGGCTAATAGGAGGGGACTTCACTGAAAAACTAGAGAAAGCGGATAAATGTGAAGGAGCTAGGGGCCAAGTAGTGAACAAACTTTTCCAAGACTGGGTGCATGAATCTCGGTTTTATTGGATCCAGATTTACGTGGAGTAGAGGATTGGTTCAAGCTCGGCTAGACAGAATGTTTGGCTCAATAGCTTGGCTGTACGTATTCCCTCAAATCGAGAACCACCATCTTCCTTTCCTCGAGTCTGATCATAGACTAATGCTTGTCCACCTGCACAACCGTGATCCACACATCCGTGGCCCCCAAATGTTTAGATTCCAGAATGCCTGGTTAACCCACCCAAGTTTTGATGACGTTATAACCGAGCACTAGCTCCCTACTGAGGAGATGATGAGCAAGTCTCTAGCTCTTTTCTCCTCGCACCTTAGGCAATGGACTCATTCCGAATTTGGAAATATTTTTCATCAAAAAAACCTCCTGTTAGCTAGACTTCAAGGATTTCAACAGGCCATGAATAGCGATAATATGGACAGTTTTTTAGACCTAGAGGACAATTTAAGTAGAGAGCTAATGCAAGTTTTATGCGAGGAAGAAATATATTGGCATCAACAAGCCTGGTGCGACTGGATCTCAAAGGGGGACAGAAACATAAAGTATTACCATACCCTCACTCTCTCCAAACTAAAAAAATGAAGATGAAACACCTCCTAGATCCTCATGGATCCTGGATCTCTGACCCAACTAAGTTGAGTGCGCTAGGCAGGGACTTCTTTATCAATTTATATACTCGGATAGATGGGCCCTCGCCCTGCTGCCTGAATTCAGGAGCTTTTCCTTCTCTATTTGAAGCCAGCTTGCAAGCTCTCTCTCAGCCTATCCATGACACTGAAATCTAGACAATAGTTTTTGCCATGAACCCGAACAAAGCCCTTAGAGTCGATGGTTTCAACGCCCTCTTCTTTCAGAAAAAATGGGGCTAGGTCAGCTCAAAAGTAATAAAGTACGTAAAGGAAGTCTTCAGGAAGGAACGATGGGAACTAGATTTAAATCAAACCATTGTGGTCTTAATCCCCAAAGTTCCCTTCCCGAATACTATAACACAATTCTGGCCAATCAGCCTTTGCAATGTGATTTACAAGGTTATTTCCAAGGTTATAGTCAATCGGCTGAAACCCCACATGGCTCATCTAGTGAAAGCTCCCCAAAGTAGTTTTATTCCTAGGCGCCAAACTACTGACAACAACATCATAGCCCAGGAAGTCATCCATTCGATGAGAAAGAAGAAGGGAAACGTCGGGTTCCTGGCTATCAAGGTAGACCTTGAAAAAGCTTATGGCTGGGTCCAATGGGACTTTATCCACGATACCTTAACAGACATTGGGATCCTGGATAACCTCCGTTCGATCATTATGAAGTGTGTGACAACAGTGTCATTCCAAGTCCAGTGGTAAGGTACCCTTACTGACCCTTTTAACCCTCACACGGTTTATGGCAAGGTGATCCGCTCTCGCAATCTTTTTATGTTGTGCATGGAATGCCTAGGCCAACTTATCTCAAGAAAGGTGGGACAAGGCTTATGGAGACCCATCAAACTGATTCCTACAGGACCCCAGTTATCCCACCTTTTTTTCACGGATGACCTCGTTCTTTTTACAGAAGCTTCAGACTCTCAAGTTTCGGTTATCAGCCAAGCGCTAGTAGAGTTCTGTACGAGCTCTAGACAAAAAGTGAATACTCACAAAACCCAAATCTTTTTCTCCAAGAACGTCTCCCCCGCTCTTGTATCTAGGATCAGTCAGAACCTGCACATCTCGTGTACGAACAATCTAGGGAGATATCTTGGCGTTCCCCTGTTACACGAAAGGACTTCCCGATAGACATACCAACACATCCTGGATAAAGCTCACCAGAGCCTTGCAAGATGGCGAGAAAGGGTACTGTCTCTAGCAGGTAGAGTCACTCTAACCCAGTTTTTCATCTCAGCTTTTCCCATTTCTATGATGTAAACGGTTAGACTTCTGCAATAACTATACGACAATTTGGAGCGACTCATGCGTGACTTTGTCTGGGGATCCACGAGAGACCACTGGAAACTGCATCTAACCAATTGGGAAACTATGTGTAGGGCCAAAACAGCAAGGGGCCTGGGTATCAAACGAATTTGTATAACCAACGACGCTTTATTGACTAAGTTGGGTTAGGCCTTGCTCACACAACCCCAAAACAGTAAGGGGCCTGGGTATCAGCTCGCCTTGACCCACATCATCTACCTCTAAAAATTGATAGGGAAGGGACGTCGAGTACTTGGAGGGGAATCTTTGCCACCTGGGAAGTCATTTGCCAGGGTATTCATTGAAAGCTAGGTAATGGTCAGCGAATCCTCTTCTAGATGGATAATTGGTTAAAGGATTGGGGACCCCTGATTCACGTGGCCCTCACCCCAATCCCTGAAGGAGCTCTTTATGTTTCAGTAGCGGACGTCTGGAATGCCAATTGTCCCTAGAAATGGAACTTGTTCCAATAATACCTCCCCTCCTCAGTTTGTTTGGATATTGCGGAGCTTCCAACTACTGCAGATGACAAAATGGACTATACCTTCCAGTGGGGGAAAATAGAGCATGGACGTTTCACAGTAGCATTAGCCTACGGGGTCATAGAAGGGAGGCCCACAGAAGAGAAAAATAACATCTGGAAGTTAATCTAGAAATGGGTAGGGCCTCAAAGGATCAGCGCCTTCCTTTGGTTATTGGCTAAAAAGAAACTATTGACAAACCAACACAGAGTGAAATGACACCTTTACCACGAAGGGCAATTATCATCACTGTATTCAGGAGGAACCATCCTCCATGTCGTAAGGGATTGCCTTAGAGTTCGAGCATTCTGGGGCAAATTCCCTTCGAAAATGCTTGACTCAGATTTTTTTCATCAGGACGTGGAGTTGTGGGTGAAATCAAATCTCACACAACATTTTCAAGTGAGGCAGTTTGATAGGGATTTGATTTTTGGAGTAGCCTGCTGGTTCCCATGGCATTGGTGTAACAAAAGTGTGTTTGAACCCAACTTCGCTTGGCCGGAGGACAGTAACAGAACAGTTATAGCCTACGCTGAAGGGATAGAATGGGCAAGGACAGCGAAAAACTGTGTGTTTCCAACACAAGGTCTACCCACTGGTAGGTTAGTACGATGGACTAAACCTCCCGAACACTGGGTTAAATTAAACACAGATGGAGTAATGCACCATGGTACCAACATTGCTACAGCTGGGGGGTTAATTCGTGACTAGCAAGGCCATTGGTGCGGTGGATTCATTCACCACATTGGACGAGGTTCACCACTCATTGCCGAACTCCGGGGCGTACATTCGGGGCTCACCCTAGCTTGGAACCTGGGGTATCGACGAGTTATAGTCAAAGTGGACTCCTTAAAGGTTATAAAGATCTTGTCCTCTTTTCATCCAGTTTTATCTGATCACAACTTTTTGGTGACAGTTACCCAGAGGATTATCCAACGAGATTGGGAAGTAGCACTTCAGCATGTATATCGTGAAGGGAACCAGCGTGCAGATAGTTTGGCGTCGCTTGCAAATCTAGCCAGTCTCGACCTTTTCACTCCCAAGGATCCACCGCTGACCGTACTGGAGCTTCTCTATCGTGACAAGCAGGGCACGATGTACCAACGAGCGTTGCACTAGTTTTAGCTTGTATTTTTAGTTTAGTTTCCTTTGTAAAAAAATCAATCGAACTCGTTTAGACATTTTCGTGACATTACATATTCAAATTTTAGCTACGATATCACTTAATTTGTTAAAAATCGTAATTAATAATTATTCTCCATAATTTTTATTATAAAAACATTTTGTAGTTAAAAAATGTAACTCAAAATAATTTCTTACAAATTTTAAATATATACTATTTATTATTTTTTCGCAATTAAACCAAAGGTGTTTTATAATTTTCAAAAAAATTCGCAAATCATTAGATTATTATTTGAAATTTTCTTAACTAAATATTTATTATTAATTAAAGTTTTCAAATTGTAGCAAAAAAATCATAACTAATAGACGTATTTCTTATAATAAAAGTATTTGGATAATTTATGTTTACATCAACCTAGCATAATCAGTATGACTAAGAGCACAAAGAGGTTTATCAATGGTACAGATAACCCAAATCAATTATTAACTAATGTTTTAAGGAAATGAACTCAACTTGAACTAATTTCATTACAACTTTCTCCAAAGTCATACTATGTTTACATTAGCTTTAGAAGAATCATTTACTATTGACATGCCAGGGCCCTTGCATCAAAACTCCTATCACATTTTGGTCTCATTATTGAATAAGAACATAAAGAAATCTTCTTCATTGTGAACATTTCAAGCTTAATCCATTTGGAATCACCTAAAGCTTTCAATTAAGAAATTTGTCAACTAGAGTGTTGAACCATCTTTTAGCACCAGCCAAGAGCATATCAAGTGGTGGAGAAACCACCAGGGGTCTCCTCCTTTAAAAGGAATGAATTTCGGCTTAACCTGTAGTTATCCCCAACAACGTAACACCAAATTTTTTCACTAGGGGATGATCTTACTGAGAAAAATGGGATTGAGAAGTAGTTAGTGGTTAGAGTTCAAGGGAACTAGGCAAGGGAGAGGAGAATGGACAATTTGAGGAGGAGTAAGTGGTTGAGAAGCATTAGGGTTAGGCGAGTCTCCATTTGATTAGGTTAGATTAGCTATAACATCCCATATTCGAGGCTAGACCCTATAATGAACTGTGCGTATTATGTGAAATTAGAGGTACATTGCATGCATCATTGTATATTCACACACATGCAAATATTAATTGTTTTCTTATTAAAATAATTGTTCATGCATTCATTGACATTTTTTGGTATAATTAACTGATTAATGTGATTAAAAGGTGAATTGTAAATTGTTTGTGTTAAAGATTTATTGGAGAGTAGTAATATTATTTCAGAATTTTTGGTAGTGTAAAACGTGGACTGATTAAATAATTAATTAAATTATACTACTGGCACTTCAAAAGGTTTAGATTCTAAGGGCGCTACTGAAAGCCTTTTGGAGATTCACTCTAAAATGGAGAATACCATGCTCGACACCGAATCCTGACATCAGACTTGATGGAAAATAGCCTATATATCTATGT
This sequence comes from Erythroxylum shatona, assembly GCA_027568895.1. Lineage (NCBI taxonomy): Eukaryota > Viridiplantae > Streptophyta > Magnoliopsida > Malpighiales > Erythroxylaceae > Erythroxylum > Erythroxylum shatona. The sequence goes on from JAOSBK010000204.1 coordinate 12,569,897, forward strand.
GACATCTGGTAACATGAAATAGTGATAAGTGAAATTCATGCAAGAGAACACGTAGATACATGTTTTAGACGTTGTCTTCCTGCTGCTCTCTCTCGTTATTCTTCACTGAGAGTAGTATTGTTATCAAACGTACTTCTGGTTTTAGTAAACACTGAACATCAGTTGTTATTTTTGTGTCATTGATTCATTCTCACTGTTGGGAAATATTGCTTAATCAAGTAAGTAACTCTGATGATGTTTATGGTGTAAATACATATAAATGCATAAGAAGTTTACATAGTATAGTTTTGGTAAATGAATAGACTGAATGACTTAGATGAGGGATTGAATTTGTTATTGTATGAAATGAGCACAAAGTGTATTAAGATTGTGATATTTTGAGTTAAATGAAATGAACGAGTAGAAAAGTGAAAAGTAAAGTATCAGATGAAGGTAGAGAGTGAAACAAAAAGCAGAAACTGAAATTTGCACATATGAAGTTTCAGATATTTGATATTTGAAGTATAATTTTGAATCTGATTTGTTTAGAAATTGTAGTGAAATGTATAATAGATGATTTAGAAGTGATTAAGTTTGAAAAAATGGAAGGAGAAGAAGAAGAGAAATAAACGGTGAAGAAGATCGCGAATCGCGATCATACTGATTAAAAAGGTCAAGCACGATCGCGACATTGCAGGTATTTAGTGATCACACGATCGTGACTTTCAATTATTTTTCTGAAAGTTATTTTCTGAACATCCTTTGGTATTTTTGTTATATCTTCTTCACTAGATGTTCAAATGACTTTATTCTTAAACCAATAGATTCCTAACATATTGGTTTATTTGAACCAATAGATTCCTAATAGATTGGTTTACCCCTCCTTAAAATTGGCAACCTTCTGAATTTATTTGAAAAAGATTGATTGAATAAAAGTGAGGGAATCTATTGGAATAGTATGAACTGAAATATTTTATTAAATATAATTTGGTACTTTGATTATATCTTGACCTATAGCATTCCAAATAAGATGATTCTTAATTCAAATGAAACTAGAGACATAAAACTACGATTTTCCTAAAGAGGACAAATTGTAATTCTAGTTTGAAGAGGTCTAAAATCTATTCTAAAGTTGAAGTAAGAGTTTTGTTATAGTTTAAGAACAGATTGATGTATTTAGAGTATAACTTTCAGTATATTGAATCAAATTAAATGATCTTGGTGTCATTAGAGACCTAAGACACAGAGAAACAATTGTTTAGAAGGAAGTGTTACTTAAATCCTTCAGTTTTTAGATCTTATTGATCATACACAGTTGACCTTAATGGAATGTTTTTAGAAACAATTGAAATGGAGAATGAGTGATTGAATTTCGATACAATTGGAGTACAATTGATATGTACATCATTGTAATATAAAACTAAACCCAAGAATTTGTCATTAAATATGCATGATACATGAAACATTGATAAGTGTGTTTATTTTGTACATAAGCACTCTAGTAATATAAAAAAAAATTTGTTGCATATACACAAGTGACTAAAGCAACCACTTCCAGATATTGCCAGAACGTTAAGGCAATAGGCATAAGGGAACAACTGTGAGTAACCTAAGATTGTCTCACTTTATTTGTTCTATATATGCCTGAATTGTATTGATATATGTTACTGAACTACATTGACTGATTGTGTATTGAATTCTAGACAATATATGTCTGAGGCATTTAATGCATGCAAATAATATTGGAAGTGCTACTTGTATGTAAATGAGATTGCCTAATTGAATGTTCTAATTTTCAATTGAAAAGTTAAATGTTGGACCTAGTCAAATGACTACTGATACTGTGACTGTTATACTGTGACTATTATACTGTAATAATACGTGCAAGTGAAAGTGATTGAATTGATGATTGAATTGTGACATACATATCATTTCAATGCATGTAAGATAAAGGCATTATGACCGGAGTAGCCAGACTGAAAGTGCTTACATGTAGAGCTTTGCTCCATGGTTACTGTTTCTACACATAGAGCTATGCTTCATGATTACTTTTTCTGATTGAGCCCTATGGGCTAATATCTATATCTGAAAAGAACTCTGTTACAATATTGTAAAAACGAATGTGAGTCTTATACATATAGCATTCATATATAATCGGAATTCATTGAATGATTTGCAAAGTTGTAATGAAATGATTGACTATATGAATTGTGTGATTTTATGATGATTGTATTTGTTACATGAGTGAACCATCAAGGATGGTTACTTAACTGAGTTCGCAAAACTCATAAAAGTTGCAACGTGGCTTTCAGGGTTTAGTAAAGAACTCCAAAGAGGCTCCGAGTAAGATTTCCAGGTCTGGATTAGTTTGCGCCTGCATACGTATTTCATTATATTGTATTGAAAAGTGTAGCATTGAGTGTTGAATAATGTATATGAAAATGGTTTCTAAAATGTAATGACGTTATGACTACAAGTATTTTGTTCTGTAATGGGCTCAAGTAATTATTGAAACTCTGATGAGTTTAACAATGATTGTAATTTTTGTGATTAAATTGTTTATATTCCACGTTTGCGTACATTGTATCAAACAATTTGCAATGAGTTTCAACCGTTTACATACCATCCTCGTGGGACATGTATTCGGATATTACTCAGGATGTCAGGTACGTGCCTTGCGAGAGTGGGATGCTACATTAACTTATGCTTGACAATTCAAGTTGGTAAGAGGAAACTATAAAGGAGTTGGTTTAAGGACGAGAATTAGGAGAGGCTATAAATGTTAACTAAATTTTAAAAGAAGAAAACAATCAACTGATAAAAGGCAGAAATACAGAAGAGGGAAAAGGAGAGAAACAAAGACTTGATTTTCCCTAAAATTTGTCAATTGGTTCAAACTTTTCTACTTCATTCTTATTTTTGGACATGCAAATTTTTATAGTAAAAAAGAAAAGATTAAGTCAAGAGAGAATTTCATAATAAATCATAAAATAAATTATAGAAATTTTGTTTTAATAAAGGCAAGTAATAAATATATATAAACTAAAGTTAAATACATTTGATTGTCTTATGACTTTTAACTTTTTAATTTATCTCTTGTATTTTCCGAAGCTATCAACTTCATTTTCCATTATCATATTTTTAAACTTGATAAATGTGGGACACTTTTTTATAAAATCAAGTTGTCATATGGACCATCCAATATTACATTTTAGCCTAAAGAATCTAGGCTAATGTATCTCGATAAGAAGAGCTTTCAAGCACTACCTTTCATAAGTGACACAAATACATGGCAGTTTAATTCTACAATGTTTGCACAAAATTGTTAAGGTTGAAACTGCATCAATTCATAAAATAAATTAGATGGTAACATAATGACAAATTTTTGTACTTTTAATCAAATACTAAGAGGTTATATGATAGCTTTGAAAATTCAATTAGTTAAATGAAAAAAATTAAAAGAACTTCGAGGCGAGGCTATATAGAATTAAGACTTAAATTATACAAGACAAAAAATAAGCAAATTCAGGTTGCCTTTACAAATACTAGTAATCATAAATTATAGATATTAGTCAAATCATATAAATTGTTGTCATAACAAATACTCCTAATATGGTAAGAACCATAATTAATACCATAGTTATTGCTGGTCCGGTCAATACTCAAAACATAAGTACTAAAACATAAGTACTGTACTAGTTATGAATGTTGGTTAGTATTGGTTGATACTGGCTGTATCGATCGATACTCAAAATAAGAAAATTTATTAAAACTGAATTGTAATTTTTAAAATTTTATGGACTAAATTAAAAAAACTAAAGCTAAAGAATTCCAGTAGCGCATTTATTAATTCATTAATTTTAAAAATTAATATGAACAAATGAATATGCATGTATAAATGCAGATTCTTTGACGTTTTTGAAAACGTGCATAAAACGTCGAAAAAATGCACATTCTGTGACTTTTTTGGAAACGTGCATAAAAAGTCACAAAAATGCATATTCTGTGAGTCCTTTTGAAAACGTGCATAAAACGTCACAAAAATGCACATTCAAAAAACATGCATAAAATGTCACGAAAAGTCACATTCTGGGATGTTTTTTAGAAACGTGCATAAAATGTCAAAAAATGCACATTCAAAAAACGTGCATAAAACGTCACAAAAATGCACATTCTGTGATGTTTTTTGGAAACGTGTTTGAAACGTCACAAAAATACACATTCTGTGATGTTTTTTGAAAACGTACATAAAACATCACAAAAATGCACATCCTGTGATATTTTTTGAAAACGTGCATAAAATGTCACAAAAATGCACATTCTGTGACATTTTTTGGAAACGTGCATAAAACGTCACGAAAATGC
>JAOSBK010000204.1:12594603-12617702 GCA_027568895.1 Erythroxylum shatona
TGGTCAAAAGAAGCAACCATGTTTATGAACTCAATTATACTGAACCTGTTTCGGGGAAACAGCTATAACTTTCTGTAGAAATTTCTGATTGAGGAGTTATTTGAATGGTTCGAAAGAGGACATGAAGAGCTAGAACTTTCATGAAGTTCTCAAAGGCCAAATCTTTCATCTGAGGGGTCAAAAACAAAGCAGACGATGTATGACGTTATTTGAGATTATGATGATGTCATCAGACGATACAGATTGGGAAAATTGCCAGAACTTTCCCTACAGATATCGGATTAAGGAGTTATTTATATTTCTGGAAAGAGAATTTCAAGAGATACAACTCTTATGAAGACCTCAAAGGCCAATTCGTTCATCTGAGAGGTCAAAAACAAAAGCAGACGATGACGATGTCATTTTGAGACGATGATGACATCATCAGACGATACAGATTGGAAAAATTGTCATAACTTTCCCTATAGATATTGGATTAAGAAGTTCTTTATATGGTTGGAAAGAGAATTTCAAGAGCTACAACTCTTATGAATACCTCAAAGGCCAATTCTAACATTTTAAGGGTAGAAAATGGATCAGAAAGTGATAATAAATAGTAACTGAGACGGTCAAACTGAGATGCAAAAAGTCAAACTGAGGCAGAAGCAAAAGCAGACGGTCAAATTGAGACTCAAAAAGTCAAACTGAGATGGAAGCAAAAGCAGACGGTCAAACTGAGACGCAAAAAGTCAAACTAAGATGAAAGCAAAAACTGAAGCAATCAAAAGGGCATAACTTTTAGCTCAAATGTCCAAAATTTTCATACTATATATCGTTGGAAAGATAAAAAAAAGATCTACAACTTTCCAGAAGGGAAATTTGCCAAAACCTATTTATATCAATCCCAATTTTGCCCCTAAAGTCTGAAGATGAATTTTCTATTCAACATACTGCACCAATTTCTTAACTTCATGACAACCTTTGAGATTCTTAGAGACAGAATTGAAATTCGATGTCTTCATACGAAATGTAGCCATATATCTCTAGTTTAATCCAAATTAAGAATCATCTCGTTTGGATGACTAGAGAAAACGTTGTGGCTAAAAGACTGAAGCATACTCAGTCAATATCTTTCAGATCATCTACCAGTTTCTTTCAGAATCTTCCCTTAACACAACTCATACCAAGATCACCTTTTTCTACTCTATACACTCTTCATTCTTAACTTCATTTCAGATCAATGTCCTCCATAAAGAAATCATAATCCATGAATAATCATGAACATGAATAACAGAACATACACATATATACCTATTCGTCATCAATTTACTACACAATATTGCTCTCATTTTACTTCTAACTTTCATCTTAATTCTTTCTATTTCAAAAATCTTTTATCCACCAAAAACCCCATAGAAAATCATGAATCTATGCAAATTTCTTAACTCTACTTTACTCTTGTCTATAAATTCTTGGTTCAAGAACTTTCATTTATTTTATTCTTTACTCATGACTAATCACCAAAATTTCTTATTCAATAAGTCTAATCTTTCACGAAAAAGTTCGGGGTCCAACACATCTCATTTGGAGCTCTATAGCTCAAGATATGCTTAAAAAATCCAAAGTGTGTTCATAACCTAGTTATGCCCATCCGACTGATCCCTGCTTTTCCTTCCATAAATCTCTTTCAAATCGACCCCAAAAGCTACAAATTTTTGTTGAGAGATAGGAAAATGTGTCAAAAATCTATCACTTCAAGAATCACTTAATTTGGAGGTTGGGTTATGTAGTTATATCCTAAAGAATCAACCATGCTCATGTCCTCAATCACGTTGTATCTATGTCGGAACTATTCGCATAACTTTCTCTAGAGACATCGGATTGGGGTGTTCTTTAGATGGTTTTGAAGAAGACTTCATGATCTACAATTTTATGAAAATCTTGATGATAGATTCTATCGTCCTTAGGGTCAAATTTCGACCAGATGAGAGGGTTAGATGAACTTCACACTAGACAATATGGTATCATCACCAGACGATATGATGTCATCAGACGATACATCATCTCCAAACAATACGCCCTCACCAAATGAAGCATCCTCATTAGATGATATGTCCTCGCCATTCACTAGATGATGCATCCTCACCAAACGATACGTTCTCACCAAACGAAGCGTTCTCACCAGACAAAGTGTCCTCACCAGACGATACATCCTCCCTATCCAAAGCGTCCTCACCAGATGATATGACGTCATCAGATGATACAAACTCTACTCCTTATCTAATACAAACTATACTCCTTAGCATCTCCACTTATAAGGATCATAACTTTTGACTCCAATGTTTAAAAATTTCATACTTTATAACATTGGAAAGATGGAAATATAAGCTACAGCTTTTCAGAAGACAACTTTGACTAATTTAGCCTAAATTGGTCCAGTTTTTCCCATAAAGTAGGTACACAATTTATACACCTATGAAAGACTTGAAATTTTGCATTTTACAAACTTGAAATGTCCTGAGCTTAATCATTCAACTACCAAATTGACTTCGTTAAACTCTCAAATCTCAACTCATTTGTCTTATCACCTTCAACTACATCGGATCAATCATAATTCCTATCTTCCTTCCCATAACATCTCACTTATGCATATAAATATATATATTAACGATTTATGCTCCAAAATCATTAACTCAAGATGATAACTTCTTCACGTATGTCTAAATTTCAACTCACATCATCCATGCACCATTCACACTTCATTAACATTAAAAGAATAAAGTTTTTACAAAGCTTTAGTGGGCATTTCGAGCCACCTTACATCATAATCCAAAAATATCAACTTTACAAGAACGATGATTTCTCAAAATGCGACTCAAGCCTTGTTTTACATGGTCTAACTTCAAAAGAACAAAATATGCAAATTGGAGTGATGCCTTGACTCTCTACTCGATCACTCGATATCTTATTCATCCCCTATAGATGGGGAGGAATAGGGGTGAGCTTAAAGCTCATGGGTAACAGTTTGATAATCGGTAACAAGCAAAAACCCTTAAAACCTCATGATCATAACAAATTTTCATAAAAATCCATATAACATAAATTTCTCAACTTGCATAAGTCAAACAATCATCAAACTTGACAACACATGTAAAGACATAAGCACATCATAATGGTTTGAGCAGATCCATAAACATGATGCACTGCACAATTTCACATGATGGTCCTGTGTAGTTGTAAATTTGAGGGAGTCTATGAAGGAGCTCTATGCCACTAGCGGGTAGGCGGGAGAAGCCTTTTAACTTGATCAACGTGCACGTGATATTCTTGAATGGACTACACCAAATCCATATAACATATAATTCATGAAAAGAAAACAGTTTGCCTAATTTGGTAGATTTTTGAAAACTTGATTTCATATACTTGATATCCTTTCAAAATCATTTCCATTTTTGTTTAATAGTTCGTCCACAAAATTCATACACACAAAATACAACACTTTCACAAAGTATTTAAAGAACAATAAATGAACATTTACAAGTAGTTTAAAACATTTATTTCCTTTTCTTGAAAGAAACATTTATGGCTCATCATTCAATTATAAAAATGTAATCCACCTTAGTCTCCTTGCTCAAGAATGTCTCTCATCTTGCTCCTCTTGCCTCTCTTGCCTCCCTTCAACATTAGCAAGAATTCCCATTTAAAAATGAACTCCAATTGGAAAACCCAAAGAAACCTATACATAAAATTGATCCTAGAATACTTATACCCATGCATTTTCTAAGCTCTTTGTACCAAATCCTTTCAAAAATCTGAAGCAGTAAAAATGCTCTTACCTTAAATCTTCACCAAAAGAGGAGATGTTTAGTTCTAAAGAAAGCTTTTGTCTTCTTCTACCTTTTTCCCTTCTTGCACAACCTCAAAATCTCTCTAGAAAACTAAGAAAAATTGAAACCTAGATGACCTCCCTTCTTTTCTCTCTTTTTTTGTGCTTCTCTCTCTTCTATCTTTTTTCAATCATGTTTCTAGTTTCTTCCAAATGCAAGACAACAAATTTTCTCCCCTTTTATACCCTTCCTTCAATGCCTTAAAACTTTACAACTTAAGTGATGTTCTAATAATGCCCTTCATGCAATCTTACCACCCTAAACTTTAATTCAATTAACCTATGTCATATTACCTCACTCACATTAACATGCTAATTAATTCCAACACAAATTAATCTAGCAAGACCCCAAAATTAATCTAATCATACTTATTTATCAAGAAAAAAATTCGGAGGCCAAGAGGTGTAGTGCTACAGGTTAGCAAGTGTGAGTATGAGTCAGTAGATGTGGGTCTGGATACAGCTCTGGGTGAGGTTGCAGCTGGGAATGTGTGCAGGAGTAGTATGTGACTGAAGGTGACTGCTTGACTAGTGTGTCACTAGTACAATGGGTGGCGAGTGCGATGAGTGTATCTTTTGTACATTCTAAAGATTTCCAAATTTGAACTGGAAACTTTAGCTAGTGAGTAGACGACTGTCTATCTTTACACCACAGGAAAGGCTAGCCTTTTGTTTGCAAAAAGGCATACAAGGTGGTTGCTCATTTTACCAATATCTCAATTGGGTTTGTTGCAACTCTAGTAGTGGAGAAGCCTAAGTTTTTCGAAGGTTAAAGAAACACCAAAAACTAGGCTCTAAATTTTCCTCAACTATGTTAGAAAAGCTTTACAAATGTCCTTATCATGGTGTTAGCACTAAGCCAAGAAGTAGATTACATACTCTGAGGGGGTACCTTTACAGCTTGTCAAGAATCTATGTAAGAGATAAAGAGATTATCGGAAGAGTGAGAACACAAATGAGACGATGAAAAGCCTACTGAATGTCTAAAGAGAGGTAAACACCACTTGGTTCTTTTAACCAAACGGGAAAGAAACCCGACTACAAAACATCTAACCAAGTTACCAATTTTGGATGAAGTTTTGACAAGTTAGTCATCCTTTATCAATGATTTTAAAATATGGTTAATGGCAGGATTGTTTATGACAATAGGTTATAATTTATGATTCTTAGGATAAACTTTTAAATTATAGGAGGAAAATTTAAAAAGGTATAAACCATAAGGAATGAATGTGATTAACCCTACTGCAAATATAAGAAACTTGCATAAAAATATATGAAAAAGAAAAGATATCAAATTAAACCCTTAAAATGAAAAAGACACAACCTGAGATTTGAGATTGGACATGAATAGTGGCCCAGGGCATTAATACCATTAAGAACGTATCAAAATCTAAAGAGCAATAATTTTATTTGTTTAATTTTTTTATTTTCGACAACATGGACAAGAGAAACAACTCATTTATCCCTATTTAATTTTACATTGGATAATGAAAGAAATTGAGATATGACTTATTCAATATGCCAAAGGTGGCGGACGGCAGTTGCACCGTCGAAACTAAAAAAAAATCAACAAGCCTTACTCACATGAACTAAATAACCTATCTACTTTGATGTATATGCGTTCTTCTCCACGTTTGGGTTTCTACTCTTCAATTTCTGAGTGAGTTTTATCATCATCAATAAGAATATGAGTATTTTGCTTTTCAAAAAAAATAATTAGTAAGTATAGATATATACCAATGTGAACAACAAATTAATACGAAAGTAGCTACATGGGGGCCCATGGTGCACTGGGGCCCCCAATATTTTTAAGAATTAAATATATATTATTTTTAATATATATATATATATATACAAGTATATAGTTATTTGGAGTTCATTGGTATATTGGGCCCCTCAAAATTTTAAAAAATAAAATTTTGAGCCCCTCTATATTAAATTTCTGACTCCGTCACTAAAAAATAGGTTCGAGTGTGGAAGAAGTAAATGGGGTTATGGCTTTAGAGATTTAAAAGTACACGGCGGCACCAGTGACCTGTCCTGTCCCCTAAAAAGTCCATTTGGTTGTACGAAAGTCCAATACAACACACACATCAATTCTTTACAAAGCCGCGTCTGCCGTACTTTGTTCACTTATCACTTTAGCTCTCTATTTTCTTCCAACCAAAAAGTACCAAAATTAGAAGAACCCCAAGTTACGGCAAAGAAAAGCTTAACTTGCCATGACACTAATTAAAGTTTATGATGCCCAAATGACCCACATAGGAATTTAATTACTTATGGACTATTACATGACTCATGCTGCATCACACATCAAATTCTCACACGAAAATTGTTTAACATTTGAAGTACATATGTCATTGTTGGTATTTGATAGGTACATTAGATTATTAAAATTTATACAGTAATAGTACTGTTTGTTAAACCCATCAAGAGTGGTTATGTTTGACTGATGTGCCTAATCTTACATCACCTTTAGATTTAGGAGACTACAAAGCAAGCTTCAAAAGTCCAAGTGAACAGTTGCATAGCCCACGTGCTTTTTGGATTTAGGAGACATAGCAGCTCCAAAAGTCCAAGTAAACAGTTGCATAGCCCACGTGATTTTTCTGGCATATCCCTAGTATATTCCTTTTTCGGTCACATAAGATTTTCAATTATAGTCTTCTAGAATCATCAACAGCGAGGTTAAGCTATAAATTATAACTTGATAAATAATTTCCAGAATCTGGTATACTCTCTTATCATTGACCAAGCTATATATATATACTGTTTGTTTATGCCCTTGCATTTTTCCAACATATACACTTCATGATGGTGACCAAGTTGGTAGACACGTCATTTGTTGGGCAAAGCACACAAAAAATTCAAAGATGCTGTATTTGACACAAAGGAGCTGTTTGCCTGATATTGAAAAGTTCCTTCTTTATTTCGTTCAGAGCTAGCTGAATTGGCTGATTTAATCCAACTAGTTAATTTTTAATAAGTTTATTAAATACATTGTTTAGAGTCAGTTGATTCGTTAATGAGAGTCTTACCTTTTGTCATAATGAACTCAGTTATGCACATTGGTGAGATTTTACGGTTGGGAATGATTCGTATTTGTTATTTTATTATTCTTGTATTTTAAGTTATTTTTACGATTTCTCTAATTTCTGTTCGTTTGGGACTTTTGAGAAGAGATATTAATGAATTTCTTTTTTTAATTTAATTTTTAGTTTGTATTTTTGAGATAAAAATATAAAAATAATTTAATATTAATAAAAATGTAATTATATTTTTATTATTGATAATATTTATAAACTAAATAAATTTAAAAGTAAATTATTTTTATAAATGCAATTAATTTTTATTATTGACCATAGTTATAAACTAAATAAAATTAAAACTAATTTTTATTATTGACCATAGTTATAAACTAAATAAAATTAAAACTAATTTTTTGTAGATAAAATAATTAAATAAATTTATGTTAATCTCTTATATAATATTTATTTATAAATTATGAATTATATTTTATTAAAATAAATAATTAAATTAATATTATTGATTTTAATCATTAAAGTAAATATAATTTTTTTAGAAGTTAAATAAAGAATTTATTGTTGGTTTCGAAGAGCATCATAAAGAACATTACAAATTGTTTTTAAAGTTATTTCCTTATAAGTTATTTTATATATAAACTTTTTTTTGAAGAGATATTTATACATAAATAATTAATAATAAATAGTTAATTTTTTTCACTCATCTCTAATAAATAATTAATGTAATTTATTAATCAAATCAGCTGATATAATCGACTATTATAATGCAATCAGTTGATTGTAAAATATAGCCATCGTGTAAATAACCTGACGGATTTTCAGTGTCAATGACGTGTTCTTATGTTCTTTTCTTCTTATAAACAGAGAAGCAAGTGAAAAAGACCTCGACCTTGTTTGTTATGTGGAAAAGAAAAGATGGCAGCAGATTGAAGAGCACAAGTCCAAATTGATAATATGAAATATGTAAACATTACTGCTACTTGGTTTTTGGCAGATCCCTCCCTGTACGAACATGTTTTTACAATATAAGAGCTCAATTATTTTTCATTTTTTCACCAAGTAACATATTATTTATTATTCTAGATCTGAACTTGTCCCGTATCTTCTAATTTTAGAAGTAAGAGGAGTCGAGATTGCTGTTTCTCTCCCTAGAATGTACTACAGAGAACTATGATAAGCTTCTCTTCTCTTTCTCTCCCTAAAATGTACTTATTGTCAAAACAGAGAAGTATGATACGCTATCACGACAGTTTCTCCCCTGATCTACCGTCCAACAACTACGCCGCATAAGTTGTTGATAACCTAAGTTGCTCAACCCTCTTTTTAAGATTAATAAATAATTGATGTGCTACCTATCTAATATTGACATCCTAAATATGTAAATATTAATATTGATGCGGACATTCTAGACTTGAATTTGACAAACTCCCAGACTAGAGTGAGAGAAAAGCAAGGTGAAAGTGAGTGTCAGTTCAACGTATCAAAGTATTGAACCCAATAAACGAGGCTAGGAATTTGGGAGTGTAGAAAAGAGAGAAATGGCATAATCCGAGCATATTCCATACGCAAAAGTCCACTCTTCGCTAGGAAAAAAGATCTCCGTGTTTTCTCAGTTGCATATAATATAAAAATGTTTAACCTTTTTTCTTAAAGAAAACGCACAAGATTCCACAAACCAAAGCATAAGTTGAACTCACAAAAAGAAATGAGAACCAGAAAGATCTACATATGGATATAACTCAAATTAAAAGTGTTACCATGTACAAAGTTTCTATAATTTTCACTTCCTTTAACCAAAGAGTAAAAGGCAAGGGCGGGAAAGACGAGGATTCTCAGTCTCACTATTTTTTATAATCTTAGGCTCTCACATGCACATCAGATTCTCGTCGTAACTCAAAACAAAACCCTAAAACAAGAAATAAATTAAAAAAAAAAACGGGGAAGGACCGAAGGAGCTTGCTTTAATTCTTGCTGCGGAGGTGTCATGTCACCTCTGTTACAGGCTGTAGCTTCTTAGCGTGTATGAAAATCTGTCTGTTCTTGAAACCATCGTCCGTTGGGATTTCGTGCCACTGAGTGAGAAGTTGTGAACCTCTTATAATCTGCCACTTCCAAGATCTAGGCAGTCTTAGATATGTCCACACACTTGATAAGTTATTATTTTCGCTTTCTTGTTTGGAACGCCTTTGTCTTGGCTTTCTAATTCTAGACTAGAGGTAATTTAGTCCACTGGAGCTGTTGTCTCCCCACCACCCACAATCCATGGATGCACTGCATTTCAACAAAAAAGGAATAAGCGCGAATTCAAGAATAAGGACCTTGTTTGGCTAGAGAAAATACGGAAGTTGCAGTTTTAACACCCAAATCCAAATCCATAATCTTCTTCTTGATTTTGTTAACGGGCGAAAAATCCACAAGAAAAGCTAAAATCTTTGAAGAAGATCCCCTTTTTATCGGTTATTCTACAGATATTTGAAAGAAAAAAAAAAGAAAAACTTACTTAAAGCTTGTTCAGCGGAGATCCTTCTCGAAATATCTCTACAAATCATCTTCTTCAGCAGATCCTTAGCTTCTGTAGTTACGGCTCGAAATATCCGAGGTGGGAATCTCAGATTGCCTCTAACAACAGCCTCGAAAATCTCCTCGACAGTCTCTCCATAAAACGGCGGAATTCCGGCCAACATGACATACAAAACGACACCAGCGCTCCAAACGTCGACCTTCTCGTTGTACTCTCTTCCCGTCAAAACCTCCGGCGCTACATAATATGGCGTACCCACCACGCTCCTCATCCCCTCTCCGGTGCCCAACCAGTCCGCGGACCCAAAATCCGCCAACTTCACTCTGTTCCGCGAATCAAACAACACATTATCAGGCTTTATGTCCCTATGGACAATATTGAACCTATGGCAATGGGCAATGGCTTCAAGAAGTTGTTTCATGATGGTGGCTGATTTGACCTCGTTTAGACCGCCACTGGTGCGTATAACCAAGTCGTAAAGACTGTAACTTTCGCAGAGTTCCATGACTATGGAGAGTGAATCTTCGGAGTCGTAGACATCGAATATTTGTACGATGTTGGGGTGTGGGGATAGAAGAGACATGATCTTGGGCTCATTGTCGAGGCACTCGCGATCAGTGGAGTCGGAGAGGAGGGTTTTGTCGATGGTTTTGACGGCGAAGAACTGGTCACCAGCGGCGGATAAGCAGCGGTGAATAGTGCCGAAACGGCCTCGACCAAGCTCGTTGCAGATTTGGTAACGGACGCTCAGAGACTCGCACATGTTATGCTGTTGTTTTAGTTTCGGTAGTTAAGAGGATCTATCTTTTTTTTTGTGTTTGGGACCTTTGGGTTGTTTTTGGTTAGTCTTTTTGGGTTTTATAGAAGAGAACGAATGGGATTGTAGAGTTTTGGAATATTCGGACAGAGAGTTAGGGAAAAGGAGCTGAAAGAGAATCGAAAGTCAACTTTTGGTTTCAACTTTTAACATATCATGAACTAGCTAAATATAAATTATTTTTTTATTTTGAATAACTCTAATTTATATTATATTTAGTTTTTAATATTTTAAAAATTGTCTACTATAAAAATAAATTATTATTTTATTTTACATTAATTTTGACATTATTGATAATTTTTCTTTTACAGTTATTCTATAAACAATTGTTAACTTTAAAAGTCAACTAAAAAATGTCATAATTGTATAAATTTATTTAAATTTTTCTGAAAAATTTAGGAATAGATTTATACTTTTAATCAAAATTTTAAGTTAACTCTTATTATTAATTGTAGTACTAATTAAGATCTTAATGTTATCAAAATGTTACGCTAAATGTGTATTTTACATTCTATCATTTTTACTAAAATATAAAATGAATCATAATACTTACTAGTACATATTTATTATTATTTTACTAGTGCATGGATTCCACTGTGTCACATGGCATATATATGGCATTTTGACGTTCATATTTTATTTTTTTAAAATTAATTAGTTATTTTTTGGTATTTTGATTATACTCTTGTAACTAAATAATAGTAATTAATTGTAATTAGGTTAATTTCAATTGAAAATTTTAACCCTCAAAATCATAAACTTTAATCTCCAAAATCAACACCTTTCACTAATGATTTTCCAAAATTACAACTTTAAGATCTATAAAAACTCATCTAATTTCAAGATCTACAAAACAAAATTATTAAATGTATCTCATATACTATTCATATTTCATAATAGCTAATTTAGCCCTTCTTCCAAATGCTATACAATAGCAGTCAACAAGGAATAATAACCAAACTAATACTTGTGTTCCTCATCCACCCCAACAATCAAATCTTCAAGCACAACATCTTAATAGAATATTTGAAATGCCTAACCATATGAGAGGTCTTCCATATCCCACGCTTCATACCCAATCAAATAAATGCCATTTCGTAGAAATTTAATAAATTCATTTAAATAGTAATAGAATACAAACCATACAATTAACAAAGTTTAGGATAAACATGTTTAACACAACCATCATGGGTAACACATTTTACTTACGTTATGCCTTAGGTAAGACCTCTAGCATTGATTTGCTAATCACTTCATGGACAAATGTTTAGCTCCTAGCCTTCATATTGCATATTCTCTATATCTAGATCCCTCTTTTCACTAACACTCCTCTTTGATATTCCTTTCTATTTGCTCCATTTTCTCACAATCTCTTTTTTGCATACTATGTTTCGAAGAAAATATTTTAGTAGCTGCTGCTTAAGTTTCCTTGTTTTCTCCTTGTACAGGGTTGATCTTTGACCTAACAGAAGCTTTACTCCTATAAGTGGTCATTTATTCACCATTTAATGTTTATACTAACACTAGTAATTCCATGATTTATAAATTAATGGTTGTGCTTCATGCATGCACTATGATTCCTTGTTAAACTTTTTAGTTTATCTACGTGATCCTTCCTCTAGCTTAGTTCCCACGAGTTTATGATTTCCTTTTTGCACCTTCCATCAATTTGTGCTATAGTTCCGCCTTCTAGGTTTTTAGTCCTTGAAAACATCTTTTCTTTCTTTCCTTCCATAGCCAGTACATACAAGATCCTATACTTAATGATACATATCGAAATATTTCCTTTTAAGATCCTCCTTCCTCCTTATATCCAATTGATGAATTTTATGTATGTTAAATTAGAATTTTGTAAGTGACCTAAAGCCAATACTTTTCCTCACATGTTTGACAACTAGGTGCATCTAAAAAATAGAAGCTCGTGGCTTTCTTGATATGCCATGAACAAAAGGCATAGTTCAAATAAATTAAGGTATTCTAATCTATCCATTGTTAACAACCTTTTTGAAATTGCTAGTTATACGGTGAAAGATGCCTTAAGAATTAGGAACATTTTCCATATCCCTTTGTGCCACTCCATGATTACTTCTCTAAGCTTTGAGAATTCCTTGTAGGATATGTTGCTAAACTCTACTTTAGAATTTTTAGCCAGATATAAGTGTCTTCTTTCCATACAAAAGGACTATAATCTAGGAACCAAGCTTAAGGGGACATTGCTCCACTAATTGTTGTTTATCGATATGTTTACCCTTAAACCTTTTGGAATATCTTGTAAATGATTTAAAATTAAAGTTTCTATTAATAAGCCAATATTACTCCAGTTATTATAGAACAATGATGATTTTTTTCCATTTCCTATTTTGCACTTGATGTTGTTTGCCACAATTCTTCTTATCTTTAGTATTTGAGACATAAAATAGGACTAAGAAGACCTTAGTTTAATTTCCCATATGGTTATTCCTCTTAAGAAATAGGCAGGGATCCATCTCATCTATAAGGACTCTTTATTTCTACCAATCACTATAGTCTTTTCCCTATCGGTAACTTATTACTTAAGCTTACGGAGATTATAGCCATCCTTCCTTCATACATTAGTTTTATTACTTTATTTCATTTTACCTTTGCATGACATGTCCTATTGTTACCCTTTTATAGGAATTAACTCATTAATCTTTCCAGGGAATTAATTAAATTCTTTGATATAAATATATGAGAGGCACATTATATATGTATGGATTTTAGAACTGATTTTATTAATTACACTCTCCTTTTATAAGGCAAGTCCTTATTACACCAAATCCCTAGCCTTTTTTTGAACTTTCTCCACTAAAAGGAGGCATTCTCTAAAATTGAGCCTCTTTGTAGCTAAGGAAAGATCAAGGTACATTATAGGAAGTTTGTGAGTTTTAATACCTGTCATATAAAATAACCTAGCTTCCAAAGCTTAAGCAATTGCATATAAGATTAATTGACTCTTCTTAGGATTATTTTCTAGCATTAATAACTCCTTCAACTAGTGAAAGTATTCATTAGACGCTTTACAAACTTCTCCTGACGCTTTATGAACAATATCAAATCATTTACAAGGGATAGATTTACTAAGTCCATCCTCTTGCATTTGTTGTGGAATTTGAACCAAAAATATAAGGAAAAATAGGATCTCTCTTTCTTAACACCTTGTTCTCTTTGAAGATTTCTATAAGTTCATCATTAACTAACAAATTAAAAGGAGTTGTGGTTATACATTGTCTTAACCATATCCTAAACCTTTTAGGAAATTCATAATCTTCAAGAAGTTGTAGAATTATAGGCCTTATTAAATCTACTTTAATAACACAATTTTGAGGATAATTCTTTCTTAAATACCCTTTTAAGAGCTATTAAACTATTAATGCATTATCCCCTAATTATCTGCCTTTCAATAAAGCTCCATGAATTTCACATATCATTGATTTTAAGACT
Organism: Erythroxylum shatona; assembly: GCA_027568895.1. Lineage (NCBI taxonomy): Eukaryota > Viridiplantae > Streptophyta > Magnoliopsida > Malpighiales > Erythroxylaceae > Erythroxylum > Erythroxylum shatona. The sequence goes on from JAOSBK010000204.1 coordinate 12,608,313, forward strand.
TTCCTTAACCTTACTGCCATTATCTTTGCAAGTATCTTGTATAAGAAAATGCTACAGGAGATAAGCATGCACTCCTTTAGAGAATTTGGCATAAGGACTTTTGGAATTTAACATTCAGGTTTTGTTAATTTCCTCCAATAGCTTTCCATTCTCAAAGAACTCCATCACTACTTTTATCACCATATTCCCTATCAATGACCAAGCTTTCTTGTAAAGAAATCCATTAAGCACATGAAGACCTCGGGCCTTGTATGCTTTTAGCTTAAATATAACCTTGTGAATATCTTGAGATGTTGTAAGGCAATTTAGAAACTCCTTATCTTCACTATTCATTTAGTTACCTATGAAAGATCTAAGAATATTACCAATTGATCTAGTAGGGGCTGGCTTTCCTAATGAGCTTTCAAAGAAATTAAAAGCTTCTTTCTTAATCTGCAATTGAGTTAATATTATGGATTTATCAATCTTAGTGAGTGAACTACTTATATTATGATTCCTTCTGGCTACTATGGAATTATGATAAAATTTTATGTTCTTTTTACCTTTTTTAATCCATAATACCACCTTAATCTTTGCTTTAGTATAGACGTATGAATAGATACAACCTCAGTATAATCTTTAACTACTTTCTTCTCCTCCGTCCTCAAAGTAAACCCTTAGGATCCTATTATAAAAGTTGTCACGCCCTTACTTGTATTCCTTTGAGGATAGCTACATTAAAACCTTCAAGGTTAATAAGGAAATTGTTAAATATGAAGGGCATTGATCTTTTACAATTACTAAAGATATTTTGCATTAGAATTTGATAAGTGTTCAAAGAATCTTAGTTTCATAAATTGTGCCTTACTTTCAAGGAACCTTGTTATCCATTGATCATTAGCCAAAACTATATCTAGTTTCTTTCTTATTAACTACCTATAGCTTTATTTATTAATCCATGTGAAATATCTTCCTTCAAGTCTCAAATATGTAACTCCCATTTTCTCAATGCATTCCCTTAATTCATTAACATAGTTTCCGTCATTAACATTCTCTTCAACTTATGACATGTACACAGTGGAATTAAAATATCCTAATATGAAATAAGGTTCTTGTATTGTATATTGGATACCTACAATCCTAATCAATAACCGTTTCCTTTGGAAGTTGAAATTCAAACCACGGACATATATGACCATTACTATTTTCTTAAATAAACTCCACGTATAGATGAACCATCTAGTAACTTGAGTCTAGCTTAACAACTCTTACCCTACTAGCATCAAAAGCTATGATTATTCTCCAGTAGTGGTGGTACTAGTGGTTTAATAGTAGAGACCAATGTCTGCTTAAACATTTGAGGGTTATCAAATCCTCCTTTTTAAACTTTATTTAAAAAAAAGCCCCATTATTATTGGTTTAACTTTAGTTACAAAATTTGTTGACAAAATTTATACATTTAGGCAGTTAATGTCCCTTTAATTCCAAGCTAATATTGATATAAAGTGGGCTTTTTTTCCTACCTGGTTCCCTTTTATTGTCACAGTTGATACCTGACTTACCCTATTCTCTCCAAATATTCTAAGTTCAATTTGTGTAAAATTGTCCCTTACACATGGTTGTTGTTCTTGTTCTCCCTCAATTCCATTTTTTTTTGGCTTTCCTTATATCCTTTTTTTCTCACCTAATTTCTTTATTGTAATGGCAATTGATTCTTTTACTCTTAGATATTCCTCCCTCTTCCTTCCTCTTTGTTTATGCCTATTTGCTTTAATAATTCTTGATCCCTCCTTTCCTATCTCTCATCCTGATCTACATCAAGTTCAATCATTTCTTTGTATTTTCTTCTTACAAACTTTTAACCTGTTGGCTTTTCTAATTTTCCTTGTTTTCACAAGGATGGTTTCCATTTGTAAGACACCAATCTTATCTTTTTAACCATAGTTTCATTCTCCTTAAGCCTTGGAATTGGAATAAGCTTGGGTAGTCCTTTTTATAGCTCCACACTCACACATATCCTTGCATAAACTATCTTTTTTCCTTTTAGCGGTGATCATCTATACAAATAGGCTTACCCCATAAAACTTACAAGCATGCTCAATCCTTTAATTGACTAATACTCTATAGTACATTATGAAAATTCACCCAAATAGGAAAATTAAATTATTTCACATTCTCCAATTTCAAACTTGGTTTCCATACCTAGAGAAACATAGGTTGATTTACTAAGTGTCATAACCCTGCATCAACCACACCTCTAGCTTCAGCTCCAGTTGAAAACTTGAATAACATCAGTTTCTCCTCTGATAAGAGGAATTCCATTAATACCTTTTCTCTCCACTATCTTTGAATCCAATTACTTATAGTTAGAAAGGGAGGGCATTTCTTTAGGAAAAACCTACCAAATTAGAGCTCCAACTTTTGGCCCTTTCCCTTAAAACTTCTATATTAGGTGATACTACTCTTTTGTCATTAATAGTACTTGGATAGTATAAATCTAGCTTGAAGTCGCTATTTTTTCCAGCTATTTGTTTCTAACTTAATCTAGGATTGGTGACTAGTGAAGAGTTTACAAAGGGGTGGGGAGGGACAAGGGGAATAGGTTGAGAGGAGGAGGGTTACACTGAAGGGTGACAAGTTGGAAGGGGTGGAAAGGAGATTTCTTTTACTTTTTCCAGGTTACTATTGACTAACATTTTGAATGTAGGCAAAGTTTAAGCTCATAAGAAGGGAAAGTTTGAAAAGTAGTTATTTAAAACAGTAAGAAGTGGAAGTCGTAGGATAAGCAAAAGGTGAAAAGACTAGTATATATTCTTACCCTAGAAGAATAAACCTCACATAGTAGGTTGGAGATAAGGGGCTAATGACTCTTCAAAATGAGAGTTCCAAATTGATGATCTTTATGGAAATCAAACCTAGCCCTCCCTCTTTCTTTAGAAATTGCACCTTTTTCCAACCTACTTTGGAAAAGGGCTTAGTAAATATGTCACCAGTCCATAGGAAATTCTTCATTACCTTTTCAATATCTTTCATAACCCTTATAGGTAGGAGATAATAGGAAGCCTAGTATGTGATCATGTTTATTACCATTGAGGATAGTAGCAAAAGTCTCATAAATAATTGGGAGACCTGCTCTTCCAACTACTCATTCTCGCTAAAATTTGATCATCTATTACTTTGCAGTCCTCATAACTTTTTTTCCTTGAGCATATGGGAACACTAAGATATCTGAAATGGAGAGAGGCTTTTTCAAACATTGTTAAATCAGATAGCTCCTTAGAAACTTGTTCAAAGTACTTAGAAAGGATGGTAAAGCTTTTGCTTCTATTTATGCTTACTCCTGATAGGTAAAGAAGTGATTCGGTGAGTTTAACTAGCAGTTGACTGAGTCTTCATCTCCATGATTGAATAGGAGTATGTCATCTATAAAGGATAAGGGAGTTATTCCCTGTTATGGTTATCGAAGATGGTTAACTCACTGAGTTCGCAAAACTCACCCAAATTGCAACATTATTTTTCAGGATTAAAGAAGATCTCCAGTTAGACAAATTAGGGTCAAGCCACTGCATTCAAGTAAGAGATAGAGATCCGGATCAGTTCACATCTACATTTGTATTTCTTTAATTTTGTATCAGATTATGTATTCTGCAATTATTGTTCCTCGGTTATTTGAATAATTCTATTTTGTAACAACTTTTCAAATTGGAAATGTTTGTAAATGAGATTGATCAATGAGTGTAGTAACACTTATGAATAAAAATGTTTATGAATAAAGTGGGCCCAATTTGTTTATTGATTTCCTAAATATGTGTGTGATGTTTAAAATAAATTGTAACAAGTTTCAATTGTTTGACTGTTTTAGCATGCCACCCTTATGGGGTATGTACTCGAACATCACTCAGGATGTCGAGTACTTGCCCTGTGAGAGTGGGGTGTTATAGTTGTTAAGGGCTTCTTTCCCCTTTTTTTTTCAGAACTCTACAGTCAGGATTGTTATAGAGTCTACTGTATATGCTTTTGAGATTTTCTTTAGAGTGTTCTTCTTATAGTCAGGAGTTGGCTTTAGATGGAGCTTCTTTAATTCTTCCTTGATGTCCTACAACCTTTTATAGAGTTGGAAGGATTTGTACCCCATGATTTGGGTTTTAATTCCCTTTTGGATTGCTTCTTTGAACTCCTTATTTTTTTGTTAGATAATTAAGAAACTAAAATGGAGAGGACACTTTCCTTTTTTTACTTAGATTTTGAACAATGATGGGATAATGATTATAATATATGCTCTCATGCAAGTGGGCTTTACAGTATGGAAAGTGTTGAAACCAAGATTGCTACACTTCTATTAATCTTCCTCCTAATGTTCTAGTATCCTTCTTGCTTTGTTTTTCTAGGTGAAGAGGAATCCACTAAAGCTTAAGTCATTCATTCTTATCGAGGATAAGTAGGGTTGTAGTTCCTTTCTTGGTTTGGCATTACATCTTATTACCTATGACTCATAATTGTAAAAAGTGCAATTAAAGGCCCCAGGTAGTAACCAAGGACCTAAGATCAATAAGCTAAGATTGGTAAGCTCCTTCTATAGGTTCTTTTATGAAATTGATGGTTATAAGCATATATGAAACTGGTATAGAATTTCTCCAACTCTCCTTTCTATATGTTCAGATGGATTCCCTGTATTAAGCTTTGCATTTGAAGTACTTTGACTTGATCAGGGTTATAAGCAACTACTTTCCTTCCGTTGTGGTGGTGGCTACGATTTGTAATTATTCTCCATTTGTTTAAGAGCTATGAGTTTTCACATGCCTCAATACTTAACTTAGTTTCAAGCAAACAAAAAATGAATGATCTAATTCCATTAATAAAATATGCTATCAAAAGATGTTTTTTGGGCTCATTTATACCTCTAGTATTCCATGATATTGTTATCATCTTATATGTATTTTTTTGTTTTCTTTTTAGCTTTAGATTTTCTTTTATCCACAGTTGTGAACTCTTCCTACCCAAGAGTTGCTTTGCTAGATTTTCCATTTAACGTTCCATAATTTTCTACTATCTCTTGCCTTTTACAATTGTTAATTCCATTTGAACATTTTTAACGTCATCATTTTGAGAAGTTTATTTTGTAGTTTCTTTTAAAGGGGAGCCATTGACTTCATTTATAATATCAACTACCATTAAAGCTTGTGATTCTTGCTTAGTGTTGGGAGTAACCTGGTTCTGAATAGTGACTACTTCCATAGTGGGTTCCTTCTCAATTCTCAAAAGTTCCTTATAGTACCATGTGGTAAATATTTTACCAGTAGGCCTCCATTCCTTTCCTAGGGCATATAATGAAGGTCACCATTGGTATGTCACTAAGATCGAATCTTGTACTAATTGGTCTCCATCATTAGTTGTAGAAGAGGGATTACTTTTGAAAGATCCTTAGAGATATCTATATTGATACAAAGTCTATCATACTTGACACTTTTTCTTGTGGTTGTCGCTTTATCCATGTAAAGATGTTTTCCAATATAGATAGCTAGAGAGCTTAAAACCTCTATGCTTTAATATTCAACCAGAACCTAGTAGAATTTTACTCATAGTGGGACATGCTTTTAGTAGATCTCTTATAGTTTGATCCCTGACTTCCTTGTTTGGAGAAAAAGAGGTTGGTTTTGCACATGCCAAGGTCCAGTTTTCATTATTTCTTATGCTAATAATGTTGCATTAAATCTAAATAGGAAGTGATTATCTTCATTTAACAACGTATCCACCAAGCCTTATGCCTTTTAGTGCTTCATTGCCCATTGTTCCACCACTGGAAAGAGTAGGCACTTGCCAAGGAAAAAAACCAACCATGGTAGTCGATCAAGAACCTTCTCCTTTTTCTAGTACCTCTATAAGAAGGGAGACCATCATTTTACCGTCAACCAAATGAGGGGTTATGTAATAGATGGTCAAGGAGTTGTCTCAAAGGACTGCTTTCCAAGTATGTTTAGCTCGCTCATTCTTTTGCTAGGGGTTTGGGGTCTCTTATTGGTTATGAGTAGGAAGTTTCATTTTAGTTTGACAGGGACAAAGGGTCTAAGGGTAAGGGTTAGAATTCCTATCTTTGACAAAATCCAATTTCTAGTAGGATCACCAAAGTAGACATGGTTAGTGAAAAAACAAGTGGCAGATTGGGATGTTTAAAAGTTAATTTGTTACCATAAATGGTAACAAAGAAGCGAGGGAAAAAAGAGGTGATGTATAAGGAACAAAATGCCCTTGGTATGTCACAAGTGATGGGATGATGGGCAGTGATGATGAGTGATAAGAAGGGATCATTGATAGTGCATGTTGAGTGCATTGCAAAATTTACCTGACTTTGTACACTAAAATTTGTAGTTATGGTGAGTTGGGAGCGAATCCACAGGAAATGCTTGGTTAACTTTCATAACAAAATTAATTAATGCAAGGAAAAATATATGGGGGGTTTAGATTTCAAGCAATTTAGAAATTAAAGTAAAAGTAAACTATTGAAAATAAATTAAAATAAACAATCGAAAATGAGAAAAGTGCCAAATATAAGTAAGGTCCAGTTCTAGGGTTAATCTCGACCTAAACACGATCAAGCATATTCCATCATTCTAACGTTTTTATAAATCTTTTCAGACTATTGATTTGAGACTAATAAACACTTACGAATCTCGGTTTTTCCTGAGGATGTGTTTAATCAAGATATGATCATTAATTAAACCTAACTACCGAATAACTTAGGATACGATCTCTAAATTCAATTTGGCAGCCGCATTATGAATAGGAAAATGATCAATATAGGCAGTAACCTTACATATTTGGGTTATCTAACCTAAGTTATGTTGTTCTTAACGATTAATGATCGTTAGATGCTACTTACAAACATCAAAAGTAACAATTACAGATTACAATCAATGTTTTAGCAATAGGTTCGAAATAAAACAATCAAAATAACATATTAAGATCATTCATCTAAAACGAATCAAGTCAATACCAACAACACAACAATACCAAAAAAATTACAACTTTAAAATGATAAAAATTAGCTTAATCGTGACTTGATGTCGATATTCCTGTTGAATCGGTGTAAGAAAACTAGCCTTCCATCTCTATTTTCATGCTCAAATCGTAGGTCATCTTCTCCATGTGCTCCATTAGCTCTCTGCTGCACTTCCCTACATCTACTATAGCTTGGATGGGATAAATAAGTTTTGGGGTTTTTTGTCCCAGCCCTCTCTTCACGCCTGCGTCGCAGCCCTTCTCCAGCAACCAAGCCACCCAGCCAACTCCCTTCTCTTCACGCTTGTTGTGTCTTTATGCTCCACGTCACACTGTTCCCTTTGATGGGACAAATAGACATCGCTTGCTCCCCTTAAAACTTACTCTTCACTACTTCTGGGAAGCTGCGTTTAAAACGTACGTATGCGTTTCACACCTAGCCCAACGCTTCGCTGCCCTTTCTACCTGCTGTTGTGTCATTTTAAGCTCTTATCCTCTAAGCTTGGCCACCTGCTACGTTGTTCTTCCTCTTAAGCATGATTGTCCATTAAATTTAAATGTACATAAATTGCATGCAATTTCAAGTATTTTTTAACCACTTTAATTCTTCTTTGTTCTTTCATTTTTCTTATCTTCTTCTTAGCTTTTTTTTCTTCTTTTTGCTCCGTGAAGATATGCAAAAATAAATATTCAGAAAATGACCCATATGTCGTGCTTTCTACTCACTTTAATTTCTTTGCTTCCAAATTATACCTAAAATCATATATGAGTGAAAGTGAGTATCTTAAACATTTATAAGACATTAATCACTAAGTGTAGCATACCACATGAATCAAAATTTAAACACATATCAATCATATAACCAGAAAATAGAGATAAACTAGGAAAATGCTAAAGGATCTGTAAAGATGAGAAAGGGAAGTGGAAACAACATGAAGAACATCCATACTAATGGATTTACTCGATCTTTAGAGAGAAGTTGGAGTACTCTTCATTGTGTTCATTCTTACTAATTAGCAATTTATATTTAAAAATGCATTTTCAAATCTCTCTAGCCGAATAATTCCTTAAATCGCTACTAATCAAGACTAGTGAAACATTCTTCTTAATTATTTTAGAACGACAAATCTTGTGTTAATTTACTTAACTATTTTCATATGGTTCATACTATATCAAAATACTAGTGTCTGAGTTAACCTAAAAAGAATATATCATAAGTAGCATCAAAGTATAGTAATCCTCACATAAGATATTTTAGCAATCTAAAGTATAAGGATACAAATATACTGATGAGAAAATTCGTATATATATAAGTAATATTTCATTTGAGATCTTTACAATCAAGTTAGTTCATTGAATTTATTCTCTAACCAGTACCCACATACATTTGTTTAAATATCTTTATCTTTAATTTATAAAATCAATTAATTTCTTCATTAGAAAGAAACATAACGTGTACTATGTTCAGTCTTTTATCAATATCCTATCTTAATAAAACTACAACTAGGAAGAATATAAGAATAATATATAAATGCAAATTGAATATTATAATTACAGTTTCGTCATAATTTCAATTGTACATTAATTATTCTATGAATTTTACTTCTAGTATTAAAATATCAAATATATATAATTAACAAAATACGTAAAGATAACCAATCGATTAGTAGCAGAGTATACAATAACACACGTTATAAAGAAAAAGTGTCGTTTAATATCCTCTCTTTATGGGAAAAGAGGAAGCTATTTTAGAATGAAGCTATTTTAGAATTTTACCAATTAAAATAAAATATATTTAATTACAAACCCTAGAGTGGTATTAATTGGTGACTAGACTTTTGATGTACTATTCAAAGGGAGATGCTGCTTCTAGAACATTCATTGTTCTTAATACCAAAAAGCTCGTAATGGTAGGTCTTACATTTCAATGAACGGAGATGGCAAACTAGGGTTTTATACGTTTATTATAACCAGGTTGCTGCATAAAACCAAACTTTACTTTGTATTTTGGAGACATAAATATATCATAATACTTCACAAGCAATATAATTAACTCGATAGCCAATTAGCTATGGGAAGTGGCTATATCGATCGTCTTTTTCTTCTTCTTCTTTCGAAAACCTAACCTTTCACCATACTATATTAGTTCGTAACTACTTGTCTACTGTAAGTGCTTACTAATCTTTTAGATTTCTTTTATCTTTTCTATTTTTTAATAATCACTTCTATTATACATAAATCTATTCAAACTGTGATTTTCATATTTTCATTTGTCCCTTTTTATGAAGTCTCTTCTTCTTATTTTTTTGGAAGTTACTGTTAGCCCCGATTTTTTTTATTATAATTTATTAACCATGATTAAATTAAGTAAATTGAGTTAGCATTAAATAAGTTGTTAATTAAGCAAGATGGCAT
>JAOSBK010000204.1:12667630-12684376 GCA_027568895.1 Erythroxylum shatona
CACTTGATTAAACTCTAATCAAGAATGTTCAACTACAAATTACAAATCCTAAACCTAGGAGTTCATAAATCATAGCTAAACATGGATTAAGCCTGTTGAGCTCAAGCTATTGCTATATCTTCAAAAAGATTGAGGTGTCTAGCCAAGCATAGCTCCAAGAGACTTCAAAATCGAGAACCCATTAGAGATACCCATTGTAGCAACCGATGGTGGAAAAATGGACGAAAAATGGTACAGAAGAGAGAACAAAGGTGTGCATTGATGGAGTTGAAAGAGAGATGATGGAGAGTGGGAGTGAAGTGTTGACCTCTCTCTCCTATTGTCATTTAACCTAAAATAGGTATTTTCACAAAACGGGTCAATGGATCGGCTTATACAATGGGTTACTTTGCCAAAAATGGTTCGGGTTCGCGTCAATTGGAAGGTTTCACTGTGATGAACTTTTCTCGAAAGATTTTATTAACTCAGCTTCAACTTTCTCCGCGGCACAAACATAATCTTCACCGCGGCGAACTTTTAGTAGAGCCAAGGAGTGAAGGCTAAAGATGACAAGTCAACAAGTCAACGAGGGCAACAGACAAGTTCACTACAACGACAAGATGTTTCGTCGTGGCAAACTCTAAAGAGATCTTTAGGGAAAAGTTCACCACGGCACAAACATAATCTTCACCACGGCGAACTTTTCTCGAAAGGTCTCTTTAGAGTTCGTCACGACAAAACATCTTGTCGTCGTAGCAAACTTGCCTGTTGCCCTCATTGACTTGTTGACTTGTCATCTTTGGCCTTCACTCCTTGGCTCTACTTCTTGAATCTCCTACAATTAAAAAAAAAATGGTAGTGTGCAGTATCAATTGTTTTAGGAAATTAATTTAGTGCAATTACTAATTGTTTGTGACAATTTTACCCTCAAATTACATAAATTAAAGTCAAGCACTCAAGAGTCAAATTAAGCATAAAATCCAAAAATAAGAGCCAAGAAGTGTAATAAAAATCATAAAATTGTCACCAATTGATATAAGAAACTTGGGTTCAATCAAATTTCCCCACATTTAGACCTTTGTACTCCTGGACAAAGTTTATAAAAGTCAAAGAGACATAAGTGTAAAAGAAAATTCTGACCATGTTTAAAATTGAGAGCAGAAAAGCGGTTAAGTTACTTCCTCAGAAATCAACCCAACTAGAATGAAAGACCACTATGAAAATAAACACTATAAGCATTTAATCCAAGAGACTGGGAGAAAGATATTTCTCTTAAGATAATTTGTTTAATCTCTCAACTCACTTGTCTTGGGATAATTTCACTATATAGTCTGCTTACTTCATTCTCTTTCATAAGCTTGTGATAATTCTACTTCTCCACCATAAGAACTATAATTTTGAAAATCAAGAGGACTTTTTAAGGTTGTAATGTACGGAAAGCTAATTGGAATGGATTGAATAGAAGAAGGAAAAATGAGTACATGCACCACAATTACTTATCTCATGAAACAAACTCCAACTATAAGTAAGAAAATATTTACAAAAATAGACATAATTTAACAAATTTTTATTGCATTTCTCTTTTGAGAAAATTTTCTGCTTTTTGCTTTTTTTCACACTTTCTCTTTTCTCTTTTTTTTTATATCAGCTTAAACTAGAGAGGAGATAGTCATAATAATTGTAAACTAGAGATGAGATACTCATAATAATTGTAAAATATGCATGCACTCAAAAGAAGTCTTAAAGGGGCTAGCAATTAAGTGTTTGGGTAATTAGGATTTGGAAAGAAATGCCTCTATCATATAAATAAAATTTTAGTTCATCAAGCTTTGATCAAGAATTAAAACAAGTTCTAGAGAGATATGAAATTAAGCAGATACATATAAAATTGAAAGAATTCAGGCCCAAATATCCTTCCAACAAGGTCAGTATCTCAATTAAGCAATCTCAAGGTTTAAAAACACATAATGCTACTCTCTTAGTGTACCCTCACTTGCTTCTTGTGAAAACATTGAAAATGAAATTAACCGAAATCAACTATCATTTAAAAATATAGATGGTGTTTTCAAAAACACAAAGACCACTTTGAAATTTATAAAATCTTCAAGATACAAGAGTGAAAAGAATCTAATTAGGGAGAATTATTGAAATGAGAAAATTTTAAAATAGTTTTTTAGGAAGGATAACGTCGATGTGGCAAAGCTAAGAGCTCGCTGCGACGAAGCATCAATGACAAAAACACTTTAAACATGTGATTTTCCCCAATTACGAAGTTTAAAAATTTGCATATGATGCATAAATGACTTGCACAAGTGGTTAAATGGCCAAAAATGATGCATAAACAAGAATTGTCAAATTAGAACAACCTACCCCACACTTAAACATCATATTGTCCTTAGTGTGAAGAACAATTAAAACAATTATGCATTGAAAGGGAAGTGTAAGGCTATTGAAGAACAACACATCGGAAAAAGTGCAAAGAGAATTGTATAAATAACCGGCCATTAATTGTTTACATGACAAAAATGTAACTGAGTATCTGACAACCTAAAAAATAAAACAAAACTAAATAAAACACATAGAGCAAGTGACTCAAACTACTCCATAGGATGATCATCCCTAGAGCCAGAGGGACCTGCTTCCAATGTGCCTGCGCCGTTCAAGGGGTCATATTCATCGGAAGGGAGCTGAAAGTGAAAGTGCTCAGTGAGCAACGCATCCATCCGCCGACAATACCACCTCTCCCGATTATATAATGCCTCTCTCTCCTTTTGCCTGGCTATCTTTTGAAAGAGAGTGTTGCAGAGATGAGCAAGGTCTGCAGAAAGGCTATCGACTTTAGTAGCAAGGGTTTGTAAAGTCATGAGCTCAGGAGCATCCTAAACTATAGGGTCGTCTTTATCTGATATCGCAGTTGTAGAGGCTGTGTCAATATCGAGAACCTGGGTGGAGGGTTGAAGTGGGTGAATGGTGGGTTGTTTAAGGCAGGTGTACCTAAAGAGAGGGGCCGAGTCAAAATAGTTGTCATTATTGAATTTCGGGACATTATATGCCCAAAAGATGTTGGTGATAAGATGTGGAAAGGTAATGGCATTGATGAATTCTGTGGTGGTGATCGAGTCATGTAAAGAAGAGGAAATGGCATTAGCTATATCAACTGGGAGACCAATCATTAGAAGGTAGATATGGAGGGCTTGTTGTTTGGTGACGTAGGCGAGATGAGTCGTTGGAATGATATTGTTACAAACAAGATGGAACCAAGGATGAGCTACGAGCTAGAGATCAAATCTCTTAAGGTATAATTGGTAGTAACTCGGTCGATGCCATTCAGTGCCCTCTTGAAAGAGGGTGCAAATTACATCGTCCGAAGGGTAATTGTAGATCCATTGGTCGTAATGGCAATGGAGAATGGGAGGAAGGTTGTAATGGCAAAGAATGCTAGCAGTGGTGAATGCATTCGGGGTTTTAACACAAGGAAATTAAGTTCCATAGCATTATGGATTGGTGTATGTATAGAAATGGTGAATTATCGTTGCCTTGGTCCCGGGTTTTGACTAATCCCATAAGTTTGAGAGTTGACTAGTTGTTGGACAAAGGGATTGTCGGGGGGAGCTAAAGGGAAAGGTCGCTCTTTGATGAATGGCCTATTGTCTACTTTTTCTGCTAATTCGACAAAAGTGAAACTATCACTATCCAAAGAATCAGAATCACTAGGTGGACTATAAGGGGTAGTAGGGGTAGTATGGGTTGGAATCTTGACACGAGACATTGTTCTGCAAAGATCCACATGGAAATAGAATATAAACAAAGGATTAAAACAACTATCCTAAAGAAAATGAAACTAAAATGGAAAATATGAAAAAGAGAACTAAATAATAAACTTAACCTACCCTAAACAATACATAAACAAAGAAGAAATAAGGAAAAGAGAAGAAAACTTACGAAAAGGAAGGAGAAATCACGAGAAGAATCAAGGAGAGGGAACATTTGGAGCGCCGTGACAAAAAAAGAGTGGGTAGAGACTGAGAGGAGGGGGTCGGGGATTTATATAGGTTTATAGGTTGGAAATGACGAAAAGGGACAAATGGAATACGAAAGGTTAAGAGAAAATAAGAGTGGAAGGGTAATTTCACCACGTTAATTTTACGCAGATTAAACCAAAATTCACCGCAATGTTAAGCATTCGTCACGACAAACTTAACCCTAATTGCAATATCCAGCGAAATAGCAATGTTTCACTGCAGCGACATGAACTCACGCCACGGTGAAATTAACCCAAAAGGAATAAGGAAGAATGCTAGGAAGTTCACCACGGTGACGTGGAATAAACTCTGCTGCGAAATTAACCTGAGAGGAAAATAAAGAAATGAAGTTTGTTTGTCACAATGACACAGACTTCACGCTGCGGTGAATGTTACCCGAGAGAAACAGAAAGAAATGATGTTCTTCGTCGCGACAAGAGGATGACTTCACACTGCGACGAAGTTTACCTGAGAGATTTTAAGGAGCTTTCGCCGCGGTAAAATTTTCTCAAGAGCAACATGAAGGAAAACAAGGTAAGATTGTCGCGGCGACGAAGACTTCATGCCGCGGCGAAAGTTACCTGAAAGGAAAACAAACAAAGACAGAAATGAAAAACTTGACTAACAAACATAGTAAAGACTCAGCTGGATACTCAGTTCACTTAGAATTCATATACAAAATCCTTAGACACCAAAAACAAAGTGCAATCCATTCATTCACATCAGTTTCCTCAAACATGGAAGATTTATCATGCATCAAGACAAAGAGCACAGCGAACATAAACAGAAGAGGAATTATTGAATTGAAAAACTGCATAAACTGAAAGCTAAACCTAGGTCCTACTGAATTGGTTTCTTCCCCACACTTATTCATCATACTAATGCATCCACAATGTCATATTCAATCATAGAGCAAATGTAAGTAAGCAAGTGAAGAAGGAGAAATGACTTGATAATTACAGAGGGTGCTGGGTCTCCTAGTGAACGTTTGGTAGATGGCCATGTTGTGGTGAGATGACTTGACCATATGCCACTTTGGTGTTAACATCCACATTTCTCGATTCACCTAAAACATTAACAAAAGACCCTTCTTACAAGGGGCCATTAGTGACAATCAAAGCATTCAATGGGTTCAGTGCAGAGTTAGAGTAAACATATTGGAGTTCAAACTCAGAGCATGCATCATCAATGTCAATATCAAGCATGTTAACTCCTAAAAGAGAATAATCCTCATAGGGATGTTTCATAGCTTCATACATATTAAAACTCACTTATTGATCTCCTACCTCCAGGGTGATATACCTTCTTTCATGTTAATCATAGTACTAGCAGTCCTTAATAAAATTTTACCGAGAATCAAGATAATGTCATGCACAACTTCAGAAAACATGTCAAGTACATAGAAATCAATAGGAAAGACCAAACCTTTTTCCTGGACCAAAGTTTCGTCTATGATCCCTACTAGATGTCTAAGGGACCTATTAGCCAATTGCAACACTACAAATGCAAGCTTTAGACTCTTAAATCCTAATGATGTGTAGACAAACTTAGGCATCACGTTGATTACTGCCCCTAGATCTAGCAAGGCTCATCCTATGGTAACTTTTCCTACTATGCACGAAATGGTGAAAGATCCAGCGTCTTAGTACTTAACGGGTATTTGGGGTGCAGACATGTTTGAGCTAACTTGTACTCTTTCATTAGGTCTAAACTTTCTTTTGTTAGTACACAAGTCCTTAAGATATTTAGCGTAAGCAGGAACCCTTTTCACTAGATCAAGCAAAGGGATGTTGACTTCTACTTTCCCAAAAAAGTCAATGATATCTTTTTCATATTTACAATAAGTCATCCTTTTGCTAAGCAAATATGAATTGGGAAAAGGAAGGTCTTTTAGGTTTACCTCCTTGTCGTTTGCTTCCTAGGCTCCTTGCTTGCTTGATTCCTAGTTGGTCTCTAAATTTACTTCCTTGCTCCTCGATTGCTTTGACTCCTTTTCAACCAAAAGTCCTCCCCCTTCAAACTTTCAGACTTTTTAACTCTCTTCTTTGTTAAAGGCAATTCTCTGCTCTTCATCTTCTCCCTCATCGTAATTTTTGAACCTCACTTGTTTCCCACTACGGAGAGTTATGGCATTCAGACTTTTAAGGTTCATAATGGTATTAAAGGGGATAGCTCCACCGCTTCTCGCTTTATTCTCACTCATGTTGTTGGATAATTGGATGACGTAGAAATTGATGTTCTCAGCTTTCGTCTCCCATTACTCCATTCTCTTTTCTAGAGCATTAAACCGAGCAACAGTTTTAGAGGAATCCTGTTGAATAAGAGAGGTTATGAATTGAACTGGTTATTGTTCGAAGTCCTTTCTTCCTTAATCAGCACCATCATATTGTGCAAAAGTTGGTTGGTATCCTCCTTTAGTGGGACAGTCAGAGCTTGTTGTTAGTTATGGAACTGGTTTGTAGACGTACCAGCTCCTCCACCTTGTTGAAATCTATTCGGTCCTCTACCTTCCTCATTTCTCTAACTGAGCCTGGGATTTGCTTTCCATCCCTTGTTATAGGTGTTCGAGTAGGGGTCCCACTTTTGATTGGGCCGACCCTGATATAGAGCGGACGCCTCTTCATATCGATCAGAGTAGACACTAGATATATGCATTACTAACCCACCAGTATCATAACTAGGTGTAGTAAGATCCATAGAAGGTGTTGGGCAATGCACATTCATGTTCTTCAGTTATGCAGTGATGAAGGACAACTGTGAGGTCACTTTACTCTCCAAAGAGTCAGCTTTAGACTCTAAATTCTCCATTCTCCTAGATTGGGCTCTCAAAGCTCCTAACTTATATACTCCTCTGGTATCTCTAACACTATACTGTTGAAGATTCAAGGTTATCTTCTTGATCAAATCCCACACCTCCGAATGTAAGATCAATCAAGGAACCTCCCATTGTTGCATCCAACATACCTTTATCTTAACCCTTCAGTCCATCATAGGAATACCGCATTAGCTACTCATTAGGTATCTGATGGTGGGGGCGTCTGGATAACAAATCTTGGAAGCAATTCTAATAGTCATAGAGTGACTCGTCGTAATCTTGCCACGCTGAATAAATCTCCTTCCTCATTGATGACATTCTGGAGGCCGAAAAATATTTCTCCAAGAATGTCTTTCACAGATTGGCCCAACTATGATAGGCATTCTCCACATGTCTTGGGAGGCTCATGTACCACTCCCTTACTTTTCCCTCAAAGGATAGGTGAAAAACCTTCCATAATAGTTGATCTAGTGAAGCTCCCACATGTTTCATACTTTGACAAACCATTGATAGAGATTGCAAATGGATGTAGGGATCTTTTCCTACTAAGCCATGAAATTTAGAAAGAGAGTTAATGAGCAATCATTTAACTTCAAAATTCACGTCAAGGACAAGCAACAGTAAATGGTTCATAGTTCACATCAGAGGTAGTTACTTCCCTAATGGTCCTTCTTTTTTTATTTATGTTATTCTCACCAACTCGCTGCTGCTCCCCATTGCCTCCATTATCACCATTCCTAGGTTGATTAGCAATAAAGTTAGGGTTTTGTAGAAAAGCTGGGTTCTTATCCATGATCACTCCTTCTATCGATTCGCCCTCACTACTTGGTTGATTAAACTCTTCTTCAACAACTACCTAACTTCTCTCTTTTTCTCTCCTCTCCTTTCTAATCTTTCTCAAACGTCTCTCAATTTTGAGGTAGAAAGGCAGAAGTTTAGCTCTCCGAGGCATGCACGTGAACAATTCAAATGAAAATGGAAAGTAACAAAATTACTTGTAAGCACACAAAGTCAAACAAAAAGGCGAGATGTGATGGATGCAAGTGTGTAGGTGTATAAAAGTAAAGTATGCAAATTAAATGTGTATGTATAAAAAAGAAATCAAAGAAATGTTCAAAACTATGTGGGTGCAAAAATTCTAAGTTTGAAAAATGCAAAAAGTTCAGTATCATGTTTGTTTGTGTTTTCAAAATTTTATGCTAAGTAAAGAAAATGAAATCCTATCCTATTGACAAGTATGAAACTAAACTATCTAAAATGCAATCTAAACAAAAGGTTCCTAACCTCACTTAGCAGCAAAATGACAAAAGCTAACCTAGAGAACCAATTGCTTGGTTCCCCTGCAACTGCCCCATTTTGATCTGAGCCTTCGTACTTACCCTTGGAGGTCAAACAAAAAAAATATAATCCAAAGATTGCAGTATAGGTTGCAACCTCGGGTCGTCTCAGTTAATTGGAACCTAAATGAAAGGACCTAAGCTAACCTATATGTCATGAAATGCAAGTTAAATTGGTATGAAAGGGGGGTTTTTTGTCTTTGGAAATCTTAACTGAATTAAAAGGAATTATAAGAAAAATGTGTTGAAGATTTTTGGGAATTTAAAATTAGGAAGATAAAGACAATGATCAAATGATGATAATATCCTTTTGAAAATGGGCTTTGGCTATCATAATTTGAAATCAATTTTCAATGGGAGTGGGAATCACTAAGTTTCAAATGGATAAACCTTAAAGAACTCTTTAAGTTCAACGTCATAATCAATGAACGCCATTTCTTAAGACCTTGTTAAATGCCCTTAGTGTGTGTAGTGGGTAAGTCAATGCAACAAGTCATTTTGGGATCTCAAATCAGCTCAATATCAAACACAACTATACAAGATAAAAGAGATTTAACAAGATTGCAAATAGACATATATGAGACTTCATATATTTAAGCTCAAAGTTCTACATCAACAAATCCCAACCACACATTGAATATCCAACATTTAATAAAACTCTAATCAAGAATGTTCAACTACAAATTACAAATCCTAAACCTAGGATTTCATAAATCATAGCTAAACATGGATTAAGCTACTCTCCTTTTAAGCCCATTGAACTCAAGCCATTGCTACATCTTCAAAAGGAGAGACGTGCCTAGCCACATATAGCTCCAAGACACTTCACAACTGAGAACCCATTGGAGATACCCATAGTAGGAGTCGGCGGTGGAAAAGTGGAACAAAATGGTATGGAAGAGAGAAGTCGATGGTGTGTGTAGATGGAGATGAATGAGATGATGGTATAGCAGCATGAAGTGTGTCGGCTCTCTCCCCCTTGTAATATAGCCTAAAATAGGTCTTTTTCATAAAATGGATTGATAGATCGGGTGCACAGTCAGTTAGTTTACCAAAAATGGTCCGGGTCTGTGCCAATTTGAAGGTTTCACCATGGTGAGAGGATGAGTTTGCCCAGTGAACTTTTCTTGAAAGATTTATTAAGTCAATTTCAGCTTTCTTCGTGGTGCAAACATTATCTTCACCGCGAAGAACTTTTCTTGAAAAAAATCTTCATATTTCTCTTCGGCGAAACATCAACGTTGCCACGGCAAACTTGCCTATTGCCCTCGTTGACTTGTTTACTTGTCACCTTGGCCTTCACTCTTTGGCTCTACTTCTTGAATCTCCTACAATGAAAAGTAGTAGTTTGCAGTTTCAATTGTTCTAAAAAATTAATTTAGTGCAATTACTAATTATTTGTGACAACTTTACCCTCAAACTACATAAATTTAAGGCATGCACTCAAGAGTACAAAATTTGAAAATAAGAGCCAAGAAGTATAATAAAAACCATGAAATTGTCACTCATTGATATAGGAAACTTTGGTTCAATCAATAATGGAAATTAAAGAAGGAGGACCATTAGGGAAACGACTACCTCTTATGTGAATTATGATCCGTTTAATGTTGCTTGCTAATTTTGGTGTGAATTTTGAAGTTCAAGGATTGCTTATTAACTCTCTTTCTAAATTTCATGACTTGATAGGAGAAGATCCCTACATCCACTTGCAATCGTTGTCCATGATTTGTTAGAGTATTAAACCGATGGCAGCTTCTCTTGATCAAGTACTATGGAAAGTCTTTCATCTATCCTTGGAGGGTAAAGAAAGGGAGTGTATATGAGTCTTCCAAGACATATGGTGAATGCCTACTATAGTTGGGCCAATCTGCGAAGAGCATTCTTAGAGAAATATTTTCGGGCCTCTAAAACTTCATCAATGAGGAAGGACATTTACTCGGCACGTCAAGATTATGATGAGTCCCTCTATGACTATTGGAACCGTTTTTTAAGATCTTTTGTCCAGATGCCCCCACCATCAAATACCTGATGAGCAATTACTGAAGTACTTTTATGATGGACTGAAAAGTCTAGACAAAGGTATGTTGGATGCGGCTTCAGGAGATTCTCTTATTGACCTCACAACTTCAGAGGCATAGGATCTAATTAAGAATATGGCTCTAAATCACCAATAATACATTGTTAGAGATAGTAGAGGCGTGCATGAGTTGGGAGCTTCAATAGCCTAATCTAGAAGAATGGAAAGTTTGGAGTTTAAGGTTGACTCTTTGGAAAGTAAAGTGACTTCGCAGTTGTCTTTCATCATTGCAGAGTTGATAAACATAAGTTTGCATCATCCAACACCTTTTATGGATCTTATTGCACCTAGCTTTGATACTTGTGGGTCAGTAATGCATATCTTTAATGTCTACCCCAGTTGTTATAAAGAGATTTCTGCTGTTTAGTAGGGTCGGCCCAATCAGAAATAGGATCCCTATTCCAACACCTATAATGAGGGATGGAATGCAAATCCTAGACTCAGTTGGAGAAATGAAGAAGTAAGAGGTCCAAACAGATTTCAACAAGGTGCAGGGGCTGGTTCTTCCATAAACTAGTTCCACATCCAATAGTAAGCTCTAACTGTCCCACCAAAGGAAGAAATTAATCAACTTTTGTATAATAGGATGGCATTGATGAAGGAGGAGAGTACTTCGAATAACAACCAATTCAATGACATAACCTCTCTGATTCAACAAGATTCTTCTAAAATTGCTGCTCAGTTCAATGCTCTAGAGAAGAGAATGGAGCAATGGGAGATGAAGGCTAAGAATATCAACTTTTACGTCACTCAACTATCCAACAACATGAGTGAGAATCAAGCTAGGAGCAATGTAACTATTCCCTCCAATACTGTTATGAACCCCAAAAGTTTGAATGCTATAACTCTTCGAAATGGGAAGCGAGGTTCAGCAATCAAGATGAGGCAGTAGATGAAGAAGAGATTAAGTGTAAAGAATTGCCTTCAACAACTATAAGAGTCAAGAAGTCTGAAAGCTCTAAGGAGAGAGCACTTTTAACTAAAAAGGATTCCAAATCTTTAAAGAGCAAGGAAGCAAATTCTGAAAGCAACCAGGAATCAAGCAAGCAAGGAGCCTATGAAGCCAATGATAAGGAGGCAAATCTTAAAGACCTTCCTTTCCCTAATTCATATTTGCTGAGCAAAAGGATGACTGATACTAAAATATGAGAAATATATCATTGATTTGTTTGGTGGAGTAGAAGTTAATATCCCTTTGCTTGACCTTGTGAAAAGGGTTCCTGCGTATGCTAAGTACCTTAAAGACCTGTGCATTAACAAAAGGAAGTTCATACCAAATGAAATAGTGCAAGTCAACTCAAATGTGTCTGCTTTGTTTAAACCCCAAATCCCTATAAAATGCCAAGACCTTGGATCATTCACTACCCCTTGCATTATAGGTAAAGTTACCATAGGGGGAGCCTTGTTAGATCTAGGGACAACCATTAATGTTATATTTAAGTCTATCTACACATCATTGGGAGTCAAGAGTCTCAAGTCTACATCTGTAGTTCTCCAATTTGTTGATAGGTCTCTTAGACATCATGTGGGCATTATAGAGGACATTTTGGTCCAGGTTAGTGGTTTGGTCTTTCCCACTTAGTTTTATGTGCTTGACATGTCTTCTGAAGTTGTGTAGGATACTACAATGATTCTTGGTAGACCTTTCTTAAGGACTGCTAGTACTATGATTAGCATGAAAGAAGGTGCTATCACCATGGAGGTAGGAGATCAAAAAGTGCGCTTTAACATGGACGAAGGAATGAAACATCCTCATGAGGATTATTCACTTTTAGGAGTTAACATGCTTGATATTGTTATTGATGATGCATGGTCTGAATTTGGATTTCAAAATGCTTGCTTTAGCTCTGCACTGTACCCACTGGATTCTTCGATTGTCAATAATGACCCCTTGGTGGAAAGGTTTTCTGTTAATGTTTCAGGTGAATATGGAATTGTAGAGGCTAACACCTATATGGCGAGGGGTAAAGTTATTTCACCACAGCATGGCTATATGTCAAAGGTTCACCAGGAGAATTAGTAACCTCCGTAATCACCAGGTTGTTTCTTTCCTTCACTTGTTTACTTACTCTTGCTTTGTGACTGATTATGACATTGTTGGGTGCATTAGTTTGTTGAACTTCTCCTGTTTTATTTTTACTGTGCTTGTCGGCCTGATGCATGATATATCTTCAAGTTTGAGGAAATTGATATGATTAATTGTGTTTCACTTTATTTTCTTGAGCTTATCTAATGCCTTATGACTTTGTACAAGCTATTTAAAGTTACTGAATATCCAGCTTATGTCATTTGCTTATTAGTCATGTTTCTTTGTTGAACGTTTATTTCTATCTTGCCTAAATCTTCCTTTCGGGTAAACTTCACTGTGACGTGGATTCCATGTCCCCACAGTGAACTTATTTCCTTCATGTTGCTCTCAGGTGAATTTTGACGCAGTGTGGATTCCACATCGCTATGGAGGAAGTTCCTCACACCCTTTATATAGCTTCGGGTAAATTTTGTCGTGGCGTAAAGTCTACGTCGCCGCAGTAAGGATACCTCATTTCTTTATGTTCCTTTCGAGTTAATTTTGTCGTGGCGTGCATTCCATGTCACCACAACGAACTCCCCATCATTCTTCTATGTTCTTTTTGGGTTAATTTTTCTGCGGCGTGAGTTAGATTTTACCGCAACGAAACATCAATATTTTGTTGTTTTTGTGATTAGGGTTAAGTTAGTCGTGGCGAAGGTTTAATCTACGCAAATATTATTGACAAAATTACCATTCCACCCCTATTTTCTCTTAATCTTTCATATTCCCTCTATCCTTTTCTGTCGCTTCACACATCCAAACCCCTATTTAACCCTTCGGACCCCCCTCCATCCTTCCCCACCTTCACTTTCACTATGGTGCACCTTCAAAGCATTAACCCAACCTCTTCCTTCCGACTTTCTACACAGCTTTAAATCTTTCATAAGTGTTTCTTCTCTTCCTCTTTCTTAGCTTCTGTAGTGTTTAGGATAGACTAGGTTGTCTATCTTGTTTTCCTTTCCATTTTTGCTTTAGACTCATTTTGTTTAGGTTACCTAGGATTGTTGATTATGTTTTTGCTAGTTGCTTAGGTTATTATTTTTAGTTTTCTTTACTCATTTGTTTAGTTATGTTTCAGTGTGCATTTTCTGCAGGACAATGCCTCGAGTTAAACTCCCTACCCCTACTACCCCTCCTGCCCCTCCTAGCACTTCTAGTAACTCTAATTCCTCAGATAGTTTTACTTTTTCCGAACTTTATTAGAAAGTAAAAACTAGGCATTTCATTAAAGAGAGACCCTTTCCGTTAGCTCCCCCTGACAATCCCTTCATCCAGTAACTTATTGTTTCTCAGCTCACAGGCTTAGTAAAACCTCATGCTTAAGACAACAATAAATTCATTCATCATTTTTACACATATGCCAGATTCAATAATACCATGGAAATTAACTTCCATGGTATTAAAGCATCAAATGCATTCACCACTGCCAATATCCATCACCATTTCAATCTTCCTAACATCTTCCATTGCCATTACTATTACCAACTTTACCTTAAACAATCCAATCTCTAACTTGCGGCTCGTCCTTGGCTTCATTTAGTTTGCAACAATATCATCCCGACCACTCACCTCACATATGTCACCAAAAAATAAGCTTTACACGTCTACCTCCTAATGATTGGTTACCTGGTCGATATAGTTGATGCTATGGCCTTCGCCCTTCATGACTCCATCACTACGGCCAAATTCACCAATGCCATCACCTTTCCTTACCTAATCTCTAACATTTTTAGAGCACACAATGTCCCGAAGTTTGATAATGGCAGTTATTTTGATCCGGACCCACTCTTTAGGTATGCCTGCCTCAAGCAACCTACCATTCACTCACCTCGTCCCTCCACCTATGCTCATGATATTGGTGCAACCTCTGTAGCTGCGGCACTAGTTGAGGATGATCATCTAACTCAAGACAATCCTGAACTCGTTACTTTACAGACCCTTGCTGGTAAAGTTGATGAACTTTGTGCGGATCTTTGCCATCTCCGAGACACTCTCTTCTAGGAGATAGCGTAGTAGAAGGTGAGAGAGGCTTTATATGACCGAGATAGGTGGCATCGTCGATGTATGGATGCATTGCTCGCCGAGCATTTTCATTTCCAGTTACCATCTGATGAAGATGACCCCCTGAGCGGCGCTAGCACATCTAGAGTAGGTCCATCTGGATCTGGGGATGATCTTCATATAGAGTAGCTTGAGTCATTTGTTCTTTTTGTCTTAGCAAGTCATGTTTTGGTTTTCAGTCTACTGGATACTTAGTTACAATGTTGTTATTCCTAGAATTAATGGCCAGTTATTTATATGATTCTCATTGTGCTTTTCCCGATATGTTTTTATTCAATAGCCTTCCTCTTGCTTTTCAATACATCATGGTGTTTTGATTGTTATTCACTTTAAGGACAATATGATGTTTAAGTGTGGGGGAGGTTATTCCATTTTGACATTTTTCTTTATGCACCATTACTTGTACAGGTCATTTGTGTGTCCTCTACAAAATTTTTTAACCTGGTAATTGAGGTGAATTGCAAGTTTTTCATGTGTTTTTTTTTCTCTGCAATATTTCACCACGACAAACTTTTGGTTTCGCCGCAGTGACGCTGCTAATTTTCAGTTCGCCACGACAAAGTCAATGAGAAAAACATTTTCTATTTTAATTCCCTCATTTCAATAATTCTCCCAAATTAAATTCTTCTCACACCTGTGCCTTGAAGATTTTATAAATTTCAAAGTTGTCCGTGTGTTTTTAAAAACCATCTATGTTTTTAAATGGCATTTGATTTTGGTTAATTCCATTTTCAATGTTTTCACAAGAGGCAAGTCAGTGTACACTAAGAAAGCAATGCTATGCATTTTTAAACCTTGAGATTGCTTAATTGAGATGATAACCTTGTTGGAAGAATATTTGGGCCTAAATTCTTTCATTTTGTGTGTGTCTGCTTAATTTAATCTCTTTAAAACTTGTTTTAATTCTTGATCAAAGCTTGATGAACTAAATTTTTAATATGATAGAGGCATTCTTTTCAAAAACCCTACTTACCTAAACACAAACCCCAAACACTTAACCATTACTAGCCCCTTTGAGCCATCTTTTGAGTGCATGCATATTTTATAATTAATGCGAATCTCTCATCTCAAATTAAAGATCATCTAAAAACAAAAAAAACAAGGGTTTCTATACAAAAGAAAAGAAAGAAAAAGTTCCAAAAAGTTCCAAAAAAAACTTTCTCAAAAGGGAAAAGTTAAAAAAATGAGTTAGATTATGTTTGTTGTTTGTTTAAATATTTTCTTACACATAGTTTGTTGGGACCCGATCCGGAAACCAGATCCCAACCGAAAAACGAATCGAAACTGAAGGAATGCGAATTCTTAATGCTAAAGAACGAATGAATGCACATCGGATACAAATCGAATCATAAACGAAAGTATCGAATCAAAACGAATCAATAACAAAACGGATTCAAATCGAATAAATCGAATCACAACATGCAAAAGCAAACTCAAAACCGAAAGCAAATCGGATATCAAAGCGAATACACATTGAAATCAAATACAAAAATGAATTGAAGAGAATCATAAGCGAAAACGAATCGTATTATTATATCAAAGAAGCGGTTCAATCAAATAGAAACAAAGGACCGACATTCGGTAACAAAAATGCTTGCGTTGGAAACCTTAGACATTAAATAATCTAATCCCAATCAAAACGGTATAAATTTTTCTCTCTTTTTTTTTCTTACGTTCATCTTTATTCGAAGTAAAGCAAACCCATACAATTTCCCCTTTTCTGCGAAATTATCCTCAATCAATTTCTTAAATCATAACAAACTTCTTATACCCGCAAATTCTCACACCTTAATCATTTTCTTCTACCAATTTTATCAAAATTTTGGCAGTATAACAGCTTCATTCTAACTAACCCAAACCTGCAAAGTGTTCAAAAATACACTTCTATATTCTCAATCGAACTCAGAAAACAATTTCCAAAACACATCATCCGAAAATCCAATTCATATAAAATCCTCAATCCAATATACAAATCATAATTTATCATACATAATGTCATAGTCCAAGTCTTTATACAAATTCCTAATTCAATCCATCCAAACCCAAAAATCAATCATATTAAATACAATCACAAGTCATATTCTATAGTCACACAAGTTTTATTTCTCCAATTCATCCCATATACAAATCCATAATGTATTTACATCATGAAATACGTGCTTACAGAATATTCCATAATACGACATCAATATTAAAATCCGAATACATAAAGGATACAAAATCCCCTAAATTCTCAACAAAAGTCTAAGACCTTGTTCTTACAACCATTTAACAAAAACAATACAATATGTACACATACAAACAAACAAAACCTTCACTTTCTTTCACCCGATCTTCTTCTCATCACCTGTGGATGGGAATGAAGGGGGGTGAGCTTATAGCTC
>JAOSBK010000204.1:12692454-12703911 GCA_027568895.1 Erythroxylum shatona
TAAAAGCTTAGTATAAGACATAGTTAGGCAAGTGACAAGTGTCACTTGCCACATGTCCTATTTTTAGGCACTCTCAACGTTTCTTTCCAATTAAAATTTAATTTCTACTCCAATTTGTCCTAAAATTCCAATGGCTCAAATTAATAGATCCTAACATCAGGTATCTAAATTTTCAGTGCCATTGGACAGTCATTTTCACTACCGGTAAACAATCAGTTTGCCACTTGGCATTTTTCCTAGTCTGAAAAGTACCCCGAAATTTTAGACAAAAATGTTCTAAAATTTACTAAAAATTCTCACACCTAAATGACCTTTTCTAACGAAATTTTCAAGTACATAAATCACATAACAAGCACATAAATCATATTTTTCATAACAATCACATTTATGACCAAATATACCGGGAAATGTCATGAATGCATGTACAGTCATTTACACATGCAAAATTTATTATTCACATGTATGTGGATGCATGAACATATCAAGACAATGCTAAGCACTCATAAACCATTCCAAATTACTATTCTACCCTCCCCATCGGTGATGGGATGTTACAAAATTAGAGATTGTCCATATAAGAGTAAGTTTGTCACATTTGAAGAAAAAGTTTCAAAGTTGAGAGCAATGTGCAGATCCTTAGAAGTCCTTCATGATATCAATGCCAAAGTCGAGGTGCCAAGAATCAAGAAAAAGGGCAAATGTTAGTAGATATGAGGACTAGTGGATAAGGTACAAGAGTCTTATAGGTACTAGTACTGCAAACAACTTTATAAAAGTAGAAGAAAATAAGTAGTTGGACCTCAAGTATACACCAAACGATGGTTAAATTAAGGCAATAAACTCAAAGGCCAAAAGCATATATGTGGTGAAGAACGTGATCTGTATTGGTGAGTGACATGATTATATATTTTTCTATTATTCCTATGGATGACTTTTAGGTGATGTTAGGCATGGACTTCATAGATAAGGTGAAAGCTATTCCAATTTCATTTACAAACACTACGTGCATCATAGAGTAGGGAAATACTAACATGGTACCTTTGTCCCGAAATGTGCTAATAAAGACAAAGACTCTTCAGCCACGCAACTCTCCAAAAGAGTGAAGCAGCCAGAGCAAACGTTCTTAGTGGAACTCAAAGAGGAAAATGCCACCACCACTCTTAAAGAATTGCCTAAGAAGATTGCTTGCATCTTTGTGGACTACAAGGATGTCATGCCACCTGAGTTACCAAAGAAGTTACCACTAAGAAGAGAGGTAGAACACAAGATTGAGTTCGCAACTATATCACATCCTATTTTTCCTTTCCGGGACCAAGTGAAGGAAGGGTTGCAATATGACCACCAAGCCAAATAGGTGTTAAAGCAAGTCGAAGAAGGCACGACTAGCAAGTTTTAGCTTGAGGATGGGTTGCTCATCAGCAAAGGAAGCCGGATTTATGTTCCCAAGTGGGATGGTTTGAGGAAGGAGATCATCAAGGAGTGTCATGACTCTTTGTGGGCTTGACATCCTAGGATGCGTAGAACCTTGGCAATTGTGCAGCAAGCCTACTATTAGCCCCAAATGAGAGATAATTTTGATGTCTACATGAAGACCTATCTTATGTACCAAAAATACAAGGTGGTGAGTGATTTATTGTAGCCATTGCCAACTCTTGAGAGACCATGGGTGAGTGCTTTAATGGATTTCATTGTTGGTTTGCCAAAAGTGAAGGGACAAAGTAACATAATGGTTATTATGGACTGCTTCAGCAAGTAAGGAGTGTTAATACTCGTGCCAATAAAATTCATCGTAGAAGATGATGCTCACTTGTTCTCTAGGCATGTGGTAAAGTATTGAGGCATTTCACAAACCATCATTATACATAGGGACACTTACTTCACGGGATGATTTTAGACGGAATTATTCAAGCTATTGGGGTTAGAGTTAAACTTCTCTATAGGCTTTCATTCTCAAACCGATGGACAAATAAACTAGGTGGGTGAATGCCTTATTGCAATTATTTTTGCAGCACTATATGATTGCTAACTAACATAATTGGGTGAAGTTGTTCAATCATTATGACAAAAAGTGCTTTAGGCAATAGTATATTTGCAACAATTTAAAAACATATTGCTAAAAGTTAAGATAATACAGCAGTTTTCAAAGCGTTGCCTTTAATAATATTAAAAAAAATGGAAATAATAATTTGTTGCTACGTATAACAAAAGGCAACAAAATTAAAAAAGTTTGCAACAAAGTCTTATATATGCAACATTTGAAATTGTTGTTATAGTTTGCTGAAGGATATTATATTATATCATGTATGTACATTACACATATACGTTTTGAAGTGGAACCAAAAAAAAGAAATGAGAGGAACTCGACAACGACCAACAGCATCGATGAACCTACAACCTACGTCAAATCACCACCATCTCCTGTTTCCCCATCATTCTGATGCTAGCTTTTCTAGTAGTTGGTCGTCATTCATAGGCATTAGTTACACAATGAAAGTTACATAGCAACTCCAGTTTATGGGGACATTTAATAAAATCATTATTTTTTGAAAAGTATTACTATGTTTTTTAAATAAAATCATTGTTTGTAACACCAAAAGTAGTAATTAATGAATTTAGCAATGATTAAAAATTTTAACCAGTTTGACCGATTTTATCATGAAAATTTTGAACCATCTAACTTTGCGGTTCGATTTTGAACTTTCTGGTTTGATTGACTTTAATCACTCTTGTTATTAAAAATTGATTAATTTATTAATTAATAGATCAATTTTTGTAAATTAATAAGTTCTTAAAAACTAAAATAAACCAATTAATTTTCATTTAAGAATCTCTTTTTTAGTTAAACTTAAAATTTCTTATAATTTTAATTTCAATAATAATGAATTTTATCATCTAACTACTTAATGATTAGCTAATTCATTAGTTAATACAAAGTTAAAGAATAGAATGTTTAAAAGGAGGAAGAATAGAAAATTATAAGAATTAGTATAAATAATTATCAATATTTTTAATTAGATATATATATTTATATGTATATGAATTTTTTTTTTTGAAAAATTAAACAGAGATTTTTATACATCATAATATACACCTTTTATAGCTTACAAGAATTACTCCTTAAAAGAGTTGGGGAAAACATTGTCGTTGGGTTTCAAAAATCCTAAAACGACTCAACTAGGCTAAGGATAGATTACAAATGAATTAACCTTTCCTATTTTAATGATACTGCCAAGTTTTAGGGCATTATTTCCCTTGCCTGGCTTATATTTCTACTCCTAAATGACAAATGTTACAAGCTTGACAAGGTTTTGCATCACAAATCAGGTATGCTTTCCTTTCTTTCTTGATTATTCATCGAAAGCTTAAGCACAAGCAAAATTAGAAGGATTGTTTAACAAATGTGTGTGCCCCCTCTTGGGGAAAAACAAGCTTTTTTCTTTAGTGCCACATTTTTGTATGAGATCTAGGTTTCTACATTACTTCCATAGTATAAGGGATGAAATATCTGATCTCTTCTTGTAACTTTCAATCAACAAAAGTGTTTAGATATGGTTTTCGACGTGAAGATGCATTGAGACATTTTGTCTTTCCTTTTATTGAAAGGTGTGGACTTTAAGATCAAGCATCTAAAAATAGGTGGGGAGCGACTGAAACTTATAATTTAGGATATGGGTATGCAATCATATTGGTCTTATGTTGTTCATGTTTCTAATTTACTATGTATACCTTATGTTATTGCACTTTAGATAGTCTTGAGCATAAGAGCCTATGCCATTTCAACGCCTTATGAGCTTTACTACCAAATACCAATGCAATACTAAAATATACAATAAAAAGGGAATAGTTTAAGAAAATTGTACTTCGCATAACTAAAAATATCACAAAACTACATATACAATTCACCATGGTGGGTAGTATCTTTAAGTGAGGGCTTCATTGTGAATATATTTAGTGAACTTAAAATGACCTATCAATTACCCTTGTGAATCCTTTTTTCTGTAGCAGAACAAAAAATGAGTATAATCACAATGAGAGGTTTATATTTATTAATTTGCTCAATCAATATGCTTTTTGCAGCTGAACAGGAGAGGTTCAGAACACTAATGAGCTCTTAATATAGGAATTCCCAAAGGATAGTTCTTGGTATGCTACTAGCAGCATAATTTATATGATATAGCTTATCGATACTGTTGCTAATAAGTGATGAGAAACAATAATGATTTGTTATAAGGGAAAGATCTTGCATATATTTGTGGCATGTGTTCAAAGAAATGTTTATCCATATAATACTTTTGTTGCGTATTGGAGAGCTATTCGATAATTTAAACATTATTTTTCCTTTATTTTTTTCAATTTGATCACAAAAAGTATAGCCACTTTTGAAATAAGAACAGTTGCTCTAGCCCTTATCTTTGTATGCTTATCTGATTGTTTGTTATGTCACATCATTCTAGGGGACTGGATTGATCCTTTACTTCACAGGCCTAAAAAGATAAGTGAATGTTTCAGTTGCAAATATACTGCTCGGACTTACTTAAATTGATCAACTGTCAATCATTAGTAGATTAACTTACTTTTTTTGTTACAACAGTTTATGCTGTGATAAGAAGAGAAACCTTTATTAACTTGTCAGAATCTGGGCTAAAGAAGTTGAACTCTACTACATAAACAATGACTGTATGAAAATGCTTATTGGAAATAAAGTGGATTGAGTAAGGTACCCTCATTTTGTGTTGAGGAATATAAATGGATAACTAATGGTTACCTATCATGGGATTAACTGTCTATCACTTCCGCCCATAATGTCCTAATGCAGCACCTTAGTGTAGAAACTATTGATTCATTGATTGCCCATTATAACATGTGAAAAGTATAATCTCAAATTGGCTTTCTGCATAGTTCAGCCTATTAGCATTGATGCAATAATGAATTTTACAGTATCACTGAGTCCATTATATCTTCTTTGAATTAATACTTTTTATTCTCTTATTTTATCCTCCTCTTCCTTGCAAAAAATTATTTAAGTTAAAAAAGAAAAAATAGTATCCTACTTTTCATCTTCTTATTGATTTTATTGAAACTTATGAATGATGTTAGGAGTCTGAAAGAGCTATAAGTAGAGAAGAGGGCATATCTCTGGCAAAAGAGCTTGGATCTTTGTTCCTAGAGAGTAGTGCTAAAATTAGAGAAAATGTAGAGAAGTGCTTTGAAGATCTGGCATTGAAGGTGCTCCCCTTAGAATAAAATAAACATTATGAAAAGATGTTATACCTATAAGTTTTGAACAACAGGTTACTATAAAAAATTATCATGTTGATCTTATTCAATTTGCAATTTGGCACTAGTCAAAATCTTTTATTCCTTCCATTATATTTCTACTTTTTATTGATTAGAGCTATTATCATATCAAATTGCTGAATCACTTTAAAAAACAAGATTTTCTGGTTTACTACCAAAAGATATACCTCGGATTATGGAAATGGGCTTCCACTCCCAATCCTAACATTTCACCATTTTTCTTTCCAATCATGGACATCCCTAGTATTTTGGAGGTATGATCAACTACAGCGAACATAAACATTTTCAAGCAAAAACCAAAACGAATGTGTCTCCATACCAAGGTTGTTGCTAATGTAATAGGGGTGACCTTTATACGAAAGCATGATGTTCAAATAGCTATAGAAGGCCTAATTGAGCGATCTTAATGGTGTATGTATAATGATTTATGAACTTTTTAAGCATTTTTGAACAAATTATGTATGTGATAATTGATTTTCATGCAAAAAGCATTTTATAGTGTTTTATTGTTATTAGTGTTGTCTTTTGAGTCATTTTCGTAATTTGCAACATATATAACTGCTCTTGGACAAGGGGGTACTTCGTGAAAGAATTTGGAGTGCCCATACATATCAGTTTTGTTTAGTATTTAGATTAATTCATTTATATTCCAAATAGAATGAAGGACAATATTGTAGATGAATATTATAGCGAGTGATTTTTTGTAAGGCTCCAAATTATATCCTAGTAGAAATGTTACATGTTCATGAAAGTAATTGTGATAGGTGTTGAAATTGTGATATGATTATGAATTGTATATGTCATGAATTTTGGTTTGATGGACCATAATTTGTAACTTGAAATTAATTGTTACCATTAGAGAATACATTTCGACTAGGAAAATTGTCAAGTGGCAAGACAGGTTGATACATGAAAATTTGGATGACTAAGCCTATTCATTGAATGACATTTGACATCATTGATTAAGTGACAAATGATTTAATAGAAGTGTGATATTTAGTAGCTTAAATGGAGGATAAGTGGCTTATTTCTATGTATAACATGTGAGTTATTCCATTTAAGGACATGTGGTTGTCTTTGTATGATAAGTGTCCACAGAGTAAGGACACTCATCTTACACATGACATGACCTTATGCATTAGCTGATTTTTATTGTAACTCATCCTTATCTTTGCTCATTCACCACCAAAACACCATACTCTTCTAATCTTGATATTTTGGCTTATATTGTGCTTAATTACTACATCAAGATTTTGCATCAAGGAAGTTAGACCTTGTCATCTTTTGTACTATTGTTTTCTTGGTGTTAAGAACATCCTAGTTTCACTTAGAGTTTAGAATTGTGCTTGTTGCTTGGAAGGTTAGTTTGGCTTGCTCTTTGAAGTTAAATAGGTAAGGGAATTCTAAACTTGATATCATGTATTAGTACAAGTTTTATGATAATTGAATTGGTATAAAATATGTGTTATGATGTTGATAATTGAGTGCTGGAAAATGATCCTTGTTTGGCAAATTCTGTTTTGGTTTTGATATATGTAAGTTATGATTTGTGAGTTGACTAATGAATAATTTTTGAATTAGGTTTGGACATGAATTTGATAAGGTATTGAAGCAAGAATAAGGTAGAATTAAAATAAAATTGACGGACTTTGGTGAAGGTGTATTGGATGGTGTATGAAGGAGTAAAATCTGGAAGCAAAATGAAGGTTGTGGGTGAGTGAACCTTCGGTTCACTCATCGTACGATCATGGGATTTATATAGCACATTCCCACGGTTGCAGGAAGTACTTAGAAAGGAGAAAAGGTTGGTTTTGGATAATTTTTGGACTATATAAGGTTAAAGCACTTTTTAATGGAATAATTGGACTTGATTAAGGTGTACAATGAGACTAGTTTAATGTGGAATAAGTTAATTAAAGGTTGAATCAAATTTGGATTTTTAATTGAAGTAATAACTTAAGGAAGGTGTTATTAGATAACAAAGTATCTGATTTGGAACTTATAATCTATTAAAGAAATAAAGTATACTTATGAACACAAATGTGATTTAAATGATATAAGTGATGTGTTAGTTATGAATGTTTGTGAATTGGGAACTTAGGTGAGTACATGTAAAGTGTAATTATTTAATGTATCCTTTGGTGCACCATTGCAATGCTTATGTTTATAAGGCATGTTGAGTTTGGTCAAATGTGAATGAGTATGTTCAAGTTGAGCAAAGTGGAATATAGTCATATGTTTGGTAATATATCTTTTACATAAGAATTCTGAAATGTGACATGTTTTGTTTTAAAAACTACCAAGTCCTAGTTGTGGGTAAATAGGCATGCCTAGAAGGGCCTGCAGTTACTCCTATAACTTGACACTAAGATGTCCTTTGATTATTGACACTACGATGTCCTCTAATTATTGACACTATAGTGTCCCCTAATTATCGATACTACGGCGTTCCTTGATTTAAAGACATAAGTCTCTTCTGTTTCAAATACCAAACATAGGTATCTTCTATACTGGTCCCATTACCCACTTCTGTAAAAAGGATTAGCAGGCTAACTTGTTTTGTATTTTGATACATGTTCAGTTTTGTTATAAACAAGTTCTGTTCTGATACAAAATAAGTTCTAATTTGATACAAGACATATCCTGATCTAATATAAGTTATATTCTGATTTAAAAGAAATATATCCTATTCTGATTCTCAAATATTTTGTTATGATATTTATATGTCTTGTTCTATATTAATGAATCATATTCTATTATGAGACACACAATGTTTGAATTGCTCTATAATATGAATAATTAAAGATTGTTGAGATACGATTTAATTCAGTATATGTGAATGTTAAGCGACTGTTATAAACAGTCACCAGCTTATGTCTTGTTTAGTTATTCCCCATTAAGCTTTATGCTTAGTATAGTGGTTTTGCCTCCATGTAGGTTCTGATAAGAAGATCTAAGGCTAGGACAATCATAGTGGCCAAACAAGGATATGTTTTGTTTTGATAAGATGTATATTTGAGTTCATTTTTTAGTTGCGTCTGACAATATGAGACAGTTTGTATTTTGTTTGGTTTATAATAACCTTATTACAGTATGGATTACGTTTATGGAATGTATTTTGATAAGTATAATATGTATGATATGTTCTGTATATAACTCAACAAAGTATGAATGTGAAGTATGTTATCTTGTTTTCAATGAATTTCTAGAGTATCTTGGTATGTTTGCTTGAGTTTCTGGAATTGATTTGAAATGTTTGATATGTTTTAGTTCTATTTTGTATGGTATTTGCATATTCTTCTAGGGGGTATGTGGGTGTTATAGATTAAGCTAATAAAAGGTTGAATTGTAGGAAATTTACTATGCAATATATTTCAAGACTTGTTTACAAATATACATAAGTCCTTTCATTATGAAACTAATAGTACTATATATTTTTTCTTTTCTTTCTTCTTCTTCTCTTTTTTTCCTTATTTTTTTTCTTTCCTTCTTTATTTTATGCTTTCTTTTTCAAAATAAACATTTAGTATCATAATTCAAGAAATATTGGACCTTTCACAAATTTCAAGTTTCAATAAGTAAATAATGCAAATAACCTTCAAGGTTCAAAACAATAAAAAGGTCTTGAAAGAAAAATAGGATAAAGGTTAATATGTGAGTTTAATCAACGAAAAAGGCAAATGCTCAACTTAGTTATTCATAAAGGTCAATTTTAGGTATGCTAATTATAAAAAAGATAGGGTAAAACAAGTTGTTGATTTTAGGTTCCTTTATCATGTTAATGCCTCTAATTTAACAAATATGGTCTTGATATGCATAACAAAGCAAGTTTTATAATTATACTACTATGCAACGATAACACACACATGAAAGAATAACAAGAGTTTTAAAAATTTTGAAAATGTGCCCTTAGGCTCAAATGCTCATAAAAAATTGGGTATATGTGTCTAAATAATATGCAATTTCATTCAACTTGAATATTTCAATGATTGCAAAAAAAATGACATAGAAAACTAATTTCATTATGACTATCATCCTTTTGCACACCAATTCAAGTCAATATTTGATAAGAACATGTATTATTCATGGATATATCTCAAATAATTCAAGATATTAGTTTATAAAATATTATAATCAAGATTATAATAAGCTTAAACAAAAACTTTAAAAATTCAATAAACCTATCCCGTACTTAAATTCTACATTATCCCTCAATGTACATAATATAAACATGAATAACGAGTGAGAGGCTTGAGTTGTTACTTTCCTAAATATGACGATTTCTTGATTTGGATCCATCCAATATGAGACTAACATCCTTGCAAAATATTTAAAAAATGATAAAATAAATAAAATAACATAACATAACAAAAAATAAATTCCTTAACTAGCAAGAAAGTAAAAACAAAATAATATAGCAATTGAAATAAAATTAAAACTAACCCATAGGTTGTCTCTCATTCAACGCTTCTTTACCGTTAGTAGCTCGATGTAACTTGCATGTTTAACGTCACCCTAAATCAATAATCAGTAGCTTGCTTCCACCCTTTGCTTCATAAAGCGGTTTCATAGCCTATAAACAAGCCACGTGTTGCAAGATAATAAGGACATAATTTATCAAATTAATAAATCCAATTTCAAGTAATAACCCTTTTTAATGACAAATTGTTAATGAAAGAGAGAATAGTAAAACTCCTTGAAACATCACTTGGCTCGAATAGTTTGTCCGTACTTAAGGTCACTACCAACACCTCATTAGTAGTTTCCTTACTTAGTTCCTCCAACACCTCATCATATGAATATCTTTATTCCCAAACAAACTCATACCTTTGGTACTTTGATATCAACCATTCATTCACTAATGTTATTCCAACATTACAAGATCACACATCATCCAAACTTTCCTTTCTTCTTATAAATTTCACCAAATTCCCAAACCTTCGGGTCTATTTTCTATGATCAGTTAGACAATGCAAATGAAGTAATTTAGCAAACTTTCTTTTAGAAAAATGTTCCCCATTGTCTTAAGTTTCTAATGACAACAAAATCATTCGATTTGGTTTAGTATTTTGAAAGCTATTCTTTAAATAATTTCGAACTGTTACTTATACTAAGACAGTACCTTATACTCAACTTCAACCTAGAAACTAAAATTCTTAGAGACTGAATTAGAATTTTATTACTTCATACAATTTGTATTTCTATATCTATAGTTTACTCCAAATTAAAAATCATTCCATTTGGATAACTACCGGACGACATATGCTCAAAATACCAAAACATGTTCAGTGTAGAGAAAAGTTCGCCGCGGCGAATTCCATAAGTTTGCCACGATGAACTCCTCTTGAGAGGAATTCTCATGAAATTTTTACAAGTTCATCCCTGAGAAACCTAGGGTTGGCTGTGTCAAACTTTACCTGAAAGAAATCCTAGTTAAATCCTTCAAGTTCGCAGTGGAGAAGCAAGGAGTTTGTCGCGGCAAACTTTCATAGACGTGTACCTAGTTTTTCAATTTCAATTTAGATTTTTAGACTTGTCTAGACAGAATTTGAATTCGGCATGAAAAATGTAGCTATACATCTCTAGTTTAATCCAAATTGAGAATCATCTCATTTTGATAACTAGAGAAAAAGATATAGCTAAAAGATTGAAACATACTCAGTGAACATTTTCCTGCTACATTTTTCCAGACTTCTAACTCTTTACTTATCACACTCAACACCAAATGCTTAATCTATCACTTGTAGCTCAATTATTCATCTTTTTCCCATTATTCTAATTCCATTTCAACTCAATATCATCTATAAAAAATTATAGTTCATGATTGATCATAAACACTAATAATAGAGCATACTTGAATCACTCCTTCACTCTTATTTCTACACTTATCCTTTAATACAAAACATGTCATGTACTCATCTCTATATTCATCAACTTCCAATTCTCATAAAACATCATTTTCACAACCAATCTATCTTAAAAACATGTTTAGCGTAATTCGTAATTTCTTACTCATCAAATACACAACAGAGAACAGGAGTATACTCATTCTTCATTCACGTTACAAATGTATATTCATCACCATTTACAATACCAATCATCCATAAAACAACTCCTAACCCATTATTTAGCATTTATGTGAAACAAAACATCAATATT
>JAOSBK010000204.1:12704011-12721145 GCA_027568895.1 Erythroxylum shatona
GATCTATTCTATTTGAATCCGCTTTGTTTCCTTCATTTTTCGGTTGGGGTCCGGTTTTCGGATCGGGTCCCAACAAGATTGGTGTGTTATGAGTCTAATAGTTCAAGTCTCATGTCATTTGGAGGTCAGACAAAGGAGAAATAGTCAAAAGATTGAAGGATGTTGTGTTAGCATCCAACCTTATGCACAATCGCGAGTTGGTTGTTAATCTTCTAAAATGGCGATTGCGTTTTGTCGCAATCGCGACTTTCTAGTTGCACTCTCTCACTTCTAACTTCCATAGCTTTCAATCTAGAAATTCAAAATTTTCAAACTTTATATCATTAAGAAGATAAAAGAAAGATCTACAACTTTTATGAAGACAATTTTGTCAAAATCTTCCTATATCAATAGAGTTTAATCATGGGATTTTCATACCACATTTTTATCCCTTTTCTTTCTTTTAGTCTAAACCAACTTCTCTAACTTATCTTCTTTCACTAAATCCATCACTTCAAATTCATTTCTACTCTTTCTACTCCATTTCCATTCAATTCATTAACAAAACATTCATAGTATAACTAAATACACAAGTTTACTCAAAATTCTCAAAATCCTCAAAATCTAACTATCAGTCATGCATCTTCTTCATGTTCTGCATTTCACCATTCTTTACACTTGAACTTTCTTCACATTCTCTATTTTTATTCTCCACTTTCATTTTAAACAATCTTTCTCATCTCCAAACATCATCATGCAACTATTCTTCAACTCTAAATTCATTCTTTTATTCATCTCTAAAAACACTGTAAACTCACATATACAGTGAATACACAACCATAAATAGAGCATTTACTTGTTCTTCTCTCCATATTTTTCTATACTTAATCATACATGTTTTCTATGATCTTTCAACTTATAAATCATTTCTACACTATCTTAAGACATCTAGATCATCAAATATTTGAAATCTAACATCAAGAATTTTCATATCTTAAACGCATGGTGTTTATGGAAAAGGACCATTTTTCTTCATAATCTTGCAATCACAAATAAATCACCATTTTTATTTCATAAACCAACAACTCTAAAGAATTTACACAATACTTACTTGTCTAAAGCTCCAAAATCTTTCAAATCACGTGAACCCTAGCGTTCTAACAACACCTAATCATCAACAGTTCGAGGTTGTATGGTTAGGTATTTTAATGATAGTGAAGGAGATAATAAAAAGAGATAGCAAGCGGAACATGAGAGCAAGGCTTGCATTGCGAGGATAAGAAATCTCTGAAAGAAATGAAGCTTCCAGAAGATGAAGGAAAATCTTGAAGAAGATATTTTAAGACAAGAACAAATAGTATATGGATCTTTCAAGTTTAAAAGAACGTGTGTTTAAAAATTGGACCCTTGTCCAAATTCTAAGGCTTTAACTAGTTTCTCAATTAACTATTTCAATCTTCTCCGATTTTTACTCCAATTAGTCTCTAAATTTTCGATATCATTTGTCAAAAATCCCAAAGTCACCCATATGATTTTCACTATCATTTGACTCTCATTTCTATTTTCATTCATCAATTTATTTACCAAGTGGCATTTTTCTAGTACAATAATATCCAAATTTTTTGGAAATTATTCCTAAAAGTTACCAAAATTCAAAATTAACAGTTTATATTCTCCAATTCAGATTTCAATGCAAAAAAATCACAATTCTCAATAGTATCACATTAACAAATCAATTATACTCGGAATTTCAATGAATGCATGTAAAGTTATTTTAATGTGTGCAAAAATTCAGATTCTCGTGAGTGTATGCTAATAATTGCATAAGCATAAATATGCATTTTTTATCTCATTGATCTCACATGAACCATATTTTTGGGTTCTAACTCTTAATATAGGAACGAGATGTCACATTTCTCCCCTCCTTAATAAATTTCATCCTCAAAATTCTTATCTGATTGATCGGGAAGGCAGGGGTATTGTTTCCCCAAATATTCCTCTATTTCCCATTATTGATAATACAACTCATAAGTTATTGGTCCTATGCTCTTAATAACTTCAAGTGGACTAATACAATTCGAGTTTTGTTTATCCTTTTTCCTAATGTGAGAACATCTTGTCAATGTGATACCCTCAAAAGCATTTCCTTTTTCGCTTTTCTTCAGTATTAATACACTTAACTCTTATGTCTATTTCACTATATTCTATAACCTCGATGTTGATCCATCAAATTCATTCATCTTTCATAAGCCACTTAATTTCTATTATAGATTCATTTCACACACTAATAGTATCTTGAATTTATTATGGCCTTTTACCATTTTTAAGCCCTCTTTATTTCAATGTAAGGGCAAACGACCCTTCTTGTTGTATAACACCTCATACAGTATTCTAACGATATCACTATGATAATGATTGATATGCTTATATTCAATTAAAACCGTACATTAACCTCATGATCTTATGAACTCCAAATTATAAGTTTTAAGCATATCCCTAACAGTTAAGACTGTTGACAATTCAAACGCTCAGTCACTTATTTCTACATCTTTAGTAGTTAATACTATTTCTGCGTATTCCTACTAGGATGTTGAGCTTAGGTTGTTACTTGCTTTCTCTAGTAATCTCTTTGCTCAATCATCTTTATTGAGTACACATTGTTCTTATTTCAATCACAAGGTATCATTTTTCCTATTCAAACTCAAAATTCAGATTCATTTTTAATTTCTCAATAAGATTCATAGGTTTTGAATCCTCAATTTGGGCTTTGCTAAACTTTTCATGTGAGACTGATCTTAAATTCAACAACTAATAGTACTTTGATTTGCCTAAAATTCAACTTAACATTCCATGCTCTTTATTACACTAGATTTGGTAACGTTGATATCTAAATTTTTGTTACACCGCTATTGAATCTTCTGTTCAATGCATCAAATTACAACACTAGCTTTACTGGGAAATACTCATTTGCTTAATTAAAATCTTTTAGTAACTCTATTCATTGTCCCAACCTTATATTCAGTTTTTTTTTCAAACTCTATAATTACCTCAAACTTTAATGATCTGTATATTTATATATAAATTCAAAAATGTTTCACTGTACATATAATGTCTCCAAACTTTCAAATTAATCACTATTGTAACAAGTTCTAAATCATGTATCAAGTAGTCAACTTATGAGACTTTAATTATCTCAATGCATATGAAATCACTTTATTATGCTACATTGGATTTCATCCTAATCTCTAATGTGAAACCTCATTATATACTACATAATCTCCAATTCCAAATGATATTATTAACATCGGTGTTATAATTCCTCAAAACTCTTTTTACCTTTATCACTGATACAATTTACATGTTTTCCCTCAAATATTTTTGAGAAGGGCTAAGATCAGTAAGAATATCTTAACAATTTCTGGTAGTATCCTGTATACAACTAGTTCAAGAAAACTCTGGATCTTATATACATTCCTCAGTGTTTCTTACATCTTTATTGCCTCTATGTTCCTTGGGTCCCCCAATACGCAAATACTATAAGATCCAACATTTTATTTAATCAAGCTAAGATTCACTCTTAGTGAACTCGGCCTATAATTGTTTCTACCTTCATGATATGTAAGATTTATCCTCAAGTTTCACAATTATGCTCTTTGCTTTTCGAATACACTCGATATATCATTTATAATCATAGTCACTAATTAATCCAATTTTGCTTGGATCACTTTAATTTTCAATACCATAATACTGTCCGGGGCTTTGTTAACTCCAATAGATATAACCCAAAAATCCTTGTGCCCATGATTTGTTCTCGTAATTCTTTAAGTATCTAATTCCTCGATGAGGTAGTATTCTGTCATGTTATTTTTGGTTTTCCAATTGACTTTTTTTTCTCGAATGATTTTCTCAATTCATTTGATTTTCTCTAATTTTCACATGGATTTATTCTAATGCCCGCTCATTCATTCTAGTTTCTCCACACATTTCAAATTAAGTGCAATATTAACTTCCTGTGTTGTTAATACATTCATCAGATCTAATTTGTATCTCTTATACTTAATGTCACCTCAAATTCAGGAATCCATTCACATAGTTGGATACTTTACATCAACAAAAATGCATACACTCTCTGTAGCTTATTCTACATCATATGCTTGAGTCTTCGTTAGGATTAGGACTCCAGTATTTACTTTTGATTCATTACAGATTCATTTCTGATTTGTTCTTTCATTGATCATTCTTAAAGTAAACTATCTGGTTTGCATAACCTAATTCGCTGAAACTCTTCTTTGAAAGAAGATTTCTTGCTATTATCATCTATACTGTTAATATAATCCTTATCAAGCCACTGTTTTCATCACTACTTATCAGACATTCTTAGTACCTCAAGAAGATCAATTACTATTGTCTCTTACAAGGTCATAATGTTCTAGTTATCAAAACTCGATGACGTAGTAGACATCATTATTGTCACACATGCTTAGGTGTGTATCATCAAGGTTATCCCATTCTATCCAGAGATTTATTTCTGATAGATCACCAATTACCTTATAATAGTAATACTTCGATCTCAATTGATCCTAAACAATATCTCTCTCTTTATTCTTGCCACGATTGGGGTTTCCTTGCATTAACACATACTACCATCAACTTTACCCTAATTTTCCATATTTGACCTCTTCTAGTGTTACATCATGTCATAATGATTCAACAACCATATTGAGTGCATTAACTCTTCTTA
Source organism: Erythroxylum shatona (assembly GCA_027568895.1). Lineage (NCBI taxonomy): Eukaryota > Viridiplantae > Streptophyta > Magnoliopsida > Malpighiales > Erythroxylaceae > Erythroxylum > Erythroxylum shatona. The sequence continues at coordinate 12,708,732 of JAOSBK010000204.1, forward strand.
TTTGAGTCATCAACTTTTTCTTTATATCATCTTCCTATTGTCATCTATTTCATCTCCCATATGTATATCCTCAATCAATTTAGAATTATTGATGCATAATCATCATGAAATTCTAGTCTCAATTCTACAGACATATTCTTATACTGAATCATATACTCTTATCATGATAATCACACAACCATTCTATGTCCAAGTTCAACCTTTCAAGGTCATAGAAAAATTTATTTTCTTTTAACTTAGCTTGTACACTCTAATCTCATCATTTCTACTTATATCCTTATTTTCCTCAAACAATCCACAACAATGTATTCAAATTTAGTTCACATTCGAGGATATATCGTCATAGAATAATATTGACAGCATATTCATAATACATTCACCAATACAAGTGTGTTGAACCTTTATCTATCATATATAACCATAGACTATTTCTCATTTCTATATATCCATAAACTTTCAAAATTTTTACTTTCTCACAAATCATCATTCATCTTACTAATTTCTATCAGCTCAAATTCTTAACAAATACTCATGTGTATGATTCATGTAAATGCGACTCAAACTTGGGATCAATTGCTGCTGCATGCTAAGACATGTCTAAAATGCATGTAACTTAACACATATTTCAAAAAATGCCCATGTAAGACACTAAATCTGTGCTTTAATACCAAACTATAGCACCTCACTCTCGCAAGACACGTATTTGACATCCTGAGTGATGTCCAAGTACATACCCCGCAAGGGTGGCATGCTAGAATGGTCAAACTCTCGAAAACTCAATACCTTTTTTTTTCAAAAACAATTTTCATACGCGTACGTAGAAATCAATAATCAATTTTGAGCCCATTCTTTTCTTTCATAACATCAAAATCACATTTATTATTATTATTACACTTAAGATCATTCTCATTAAAATCCTTTCCACTTTGGGAAGTTATTACAAAAAAAAATATTTAAATATACATCTTACAATAATTTGCGAAAGACTCAATTTGATACAAAAATAAGAAAATGTAAATGCAGACGCAAACTGATCCCGATCTCTACCTTTTACTTGAATATAGTGGCTATACTCCCGTTTTTCCATCGGGATAATTCTTTTAAGCTTGAAAATATTGTAAATTTTGGGTGAGTTTTGCAAACTTAGTGAATGACCATCCTCGATGGCTCACTCAATCACAAAACATATATAGATCAAGCAATCACTTAATTCACATCATTTCAATCATAATCAAATAGCAACACATATCATTTTGATCACTTATTTCACAATTTGCATTTAGAGCAGTCACACAGTTCATTTTGTTCATTTGAAACATACATATCAATTTTATATGCAACGCATGTGAGACTCACTTTCATTTATTACTTTGTTGTGACCGGATGCCTATAGCTATCCCGTATCTATTATAGATACCAGAATCATTGATAACTATCCTGTATCCATCGAAGATACCGAGCTCATTTTACGTAGTGAACTTTCGGCTCTTATACACTTTTTGAGCTTGATGCTCTTTTCACTATCTAAGCTTTAAGCTCTTTTTCGGTGGCTACTCCAATCATAACTGCCATTATGTTTCATGCATTCATGTAATGGAATGCATCACATTTATATATTTTCAATCAGTCACTTTCACATTCATCGTCGGACCTTGGTCCAACATTCAACAATTACGTTGAGAATCACTTTTCTTATTCATATACACATTCACATTCAGAATACATTTATCATCGGACCATGGTCCGTCATTCAACATAAATGTTGAGAAACAATTATTTATTCTCATTCACATACAAGTAGTACTTCAATATCAGATTTATGCATCAAGTCCTAAACCTTCATTGTCCGACATCAACATAAGTAAATCACATTCATATCAATTATATTCATATTGCATAACAATCATAACTGTAGTCATTCGATGCAAAAATTAAAATTCAGAACAAACAATGAAATGAAACCATCTAGGTCGACTCATAGTCCGCTCTAGATTAGCAATTGCTTCCAAGATCTGGAAACGTTTGAATGCAAACGTTTATCTTGCACTTTCAAATTATGCAATATGCACTTTGCACACATATTAATAATTGCACAGTTATAAGCATTCATTTATGCCTAAATGTGTATACATAATAAATACAATGCATGCTCAATGACAATCCTAGGTATATTTTCAAATTTCACACTATATCCACATTCACATTTTATCACTCAATTAGTCGTCATTTCATTTGTAGCGTTATTTGCTCTCACAATTAACAATTTCTCATTCACTTTAACTTAATACCCATTACTCCTCTCCTTTGAATCACAACTTCAATCATATGAATATCTTTATTCCCAAACGAACTCATACCTTTGGTACTTTGATATCAATAATTCATTCACTAATGTTATTCCAGCATTACAAGATCACACATTATCCAAACTTTCCTTTCTTCTTATAAATTTCACCAAATTTCCAAACCTTTGAGTCTATTTCCCATGATGAATTAGACAATCCAAATGATGTAATTTGGCAACACTTTCTCTATAAAAATGTTCCCCATTGTTTTAAGTTTCTAATGACATTAAAATCATTTGATTTGGTTTAGTATTTTGAAAGCTATTCTCCAAATAATTTCAGACTGTTTTTATACTGAGATAGTACCCTATACTCAACTTCCACCTAGAAACTGAAATTCTTAGAGACCAAATTAGAATTTGATTACTTCATACAATTTTTATCTCTATGTCTTTACTCCAAATTAAAAATCATTCCATTTGGATAACTACAGAACGAGATATGCTCAAAATATCAAAACATGTTTAGTGTAGAGAAAAGTTTGCTGCAGCGAATTCCAAAAGTTCACTGTGGCGAACTCCTCATGAGAGGAATTCTCGTGCAATTTTTATAAGTTCACCTCGAAGAAATCTAGAGTTGGCCACGGTGAACTTTACCTAAAAGAAATCCTAGCTTGCTTCGCTGCTGCGAACATTCATAGACGCATACCCAGTTTTTCAACTTCAGGTCAGATTTTGAGACTTTTCTAGACAGAATTTGAATTCAACTTTTAGATGAAAAATGTAGCTATACGTTTCTAGTTTAATCCAAATTAAGAATCATCTCATTTGGATAACTAGATAAAAAGTTATAGCTAAATGATTGAAGCATACTCAGTGAACATTTTCCTGCTACATTTTCCAGACTTCTAACTCTTTACTTATCACACTCAACACCAAATGCTTAATCTATCACTTTTAGCTCAATTATTCATCTTTTCCCTATTATTATAACTCCGTTTCAACTCAATATCATCCATAAACAAATTATAGTTCATGATTGATCATGAACACTAATAACATAATATACTTGAATCACTCCTTCACTCTCATTTCTACACTCATCCTTTAATACAAAACAGGTCATATACTCATCTCTATATTCATCAACTTCCAATTCTCATTAAAACATCATTTTCACAACCAATCCATATTTAAAACATGTTTAGCATAACTCGTAATTTCTAACTCATCAAATACACAACATAGAACATGAGTATACTCATTATTCATCCACGTTGTAAATGTATATTCATCAACATTTACAATACCAATCATCCATAAAACAACTCCTAACCCATTATTTAGCATTTATGTGAAACAAAACATCAATATTTATAGATTCATTTCTTCACCAATGTTCTAGCATATACTAAACTCCTTTGTCATGATCATTTACCACTAAATTATTATCATACATGCTTCATTTAAAACAACACATGAAGAACAAAGTTTAGCTTACATGTTTAGCTCCAAAGCTCCTTCAAATCACCGTGAAATCCTAGCTCCTCTAACATACATGATCTTCACCTTTTTAAGAGATATGTGGCTCAAATGAAAGCTCTTTCCTTCCTCTTCCTTTTTCTCTTCTTGAACAACCTCAAAATCTCTCTCTTGAAAGCTAAGAAAATGGAACCTTAACTTGCTTTTCTCTTCTTCTTCTTTTGTCTCCAACAAAACTCTCCTTCTTCTCTCTTCTCACTCACATTTTCTCCTTCTCTCAAATGCAAGACACCTTTGTTTCTTCCCTTAATACCCTTAATGAGTAATAAAATTTCCATTTTACCCTTCCTTATATGCCTTATGGCTTTTATTCCTAGGTGACTTGCCAAAAATGTCCTTGAATATTCTTACTACTTTAATTCAACTAACCTATGAAATAAATCCTACTAATATTGACATAATAATTAACTCCAAAAATTAACGCATCAAAGTCTCATAATTCATTTAAATCATGCTTAACTAAAGAAAAAATCTGGGGGCCAACAGTGGTAGTTTTTAAATATCATCATGGTACCAAATGCATGAAGATCAAGTATAGTTTAACTAATGCATGGTATTTTTTGTACTAATCAATGATACTTTCTACTTTTAGATGAATGTGTTACTTATCTATTATAGGAGGTGGTATTTTTTATATAAGCATGAAATTAGATGTATCGAGGAAACCTAATGATGGTATTCAGATTTGAAGGTGAATGTGTGACATATCTTTCATAGATGGTAGTATCTTTTGTGCATAACCATGGTGTTGGATGCGTGAAGGTCTAGTATAGTTTAAATTGAGACATTGTATTCTTCCTACTCGGCGATGGTACTTGCCTTTTTTAAGTTGACCATGTGAGACTTCTCTTTTATGAGCAATGATATTGTTTGTACATGACCATGATATCGTATGTGTGAAAACTTGGTATATGGACATGTTATCTTAATATTAAAGTGATGGTATTATCATTTTAAGTTGAACATGTAATTTATCTTTTATATGTAGTGGTCTTTTCTTGTACAAAAGCATAGTATTATATGCATAAAGGCTTGGTATTGTTTTTAATTAAGACATTATTCCTCATGCTCGATCGGTAATGTCACTTATAATGTGTTATTTTTCAATATAAGCATAGTATTGTATGTCTAACAAATCTTGTGTAGTTTTAACTAAGAGATTCATTCTTATCGATACTCACACTTTAAGGTGAACATGAGATTTCTCTTTAATAGGTGGTGGTTAATCAATAAGCGGTGGCCGCAAAGTATTTTCCAGAATATAATGTTATATGACAATCATTGACCTTAAAAGGATTTCTCTGCAAAATGAACATCGAGACTGGAGCAGTAGGTGTGCAAAATAGGAAAGAACAAGAGTATATCATGCAAGTAACTTTGATTCCAGTATTTCGATTTGGGGAAAGAACGTAGTAGTATTATTAGATCCTCCTGCTGAATCAACGAGTTTGATAGTAAGTCAATGTTACATTGATAAAATTGGCAATATAGTAGTTCAACATAATTTGATAGTGAACCTAACTTATCTAGAGCTGGCAATATTTTAAAAACTAAATAAATAGGTTCAATTTTTAATTTTTTAATTTTTGTTTAATAATTTTTGCTATTGAAAAACGTTTAATTTATTAATTAATCAGTCACTTTTTATAAACTAATTAGCTTTTATAAATCAAAATAAATCAATTAATTTTCATTTAACAATCTTTTTTTCAATTGAATTTTAATTTTTTCGATAAATAAAGACAATCTTTTTTTAAAAAAATTCAAAATTTTAAATTTTATTTAATCTTTAACCGATTTTATATCAGTTTAATACCAGTTAAACATTTTAAACCTTAAACCTTGTGTCTTACCGGTTTAACTTTCGGTTGTTAGGATAATTCAAATATATGGTTTCCATATTTAGCTGCAACTAGTCAAACTAATAGCATAATTTTCTCTTCTCACTTATGATAGCAATATTATAGGACAATCTGCATTAATTCTTCATATCTGTAATTTTTGTATATATGTATGGTATGAAATACAATACAGAAAAGCATAGTATACACTACAGAAATTCAAAACTCAAATCTTACATGGTATCAGAGCTAAACATGGCCCAAACTACAGCTTCATCTTCTTCCTCATTTGCCTTCAATTCTCATCCATCTGTTTCTTTCTCTCTCAAACTCACTCCAAAGAATTACGTTGCTTGGAAAACTCAATTTGAACCCCTTCTTGAATGTTATAATCTCACCAGTTTTGTTGATGGTTCAACCTCTGCTCCTCCAAAACACGTTACCAATCCCACGACCAACATTTTAGAACCCAACCCAGAATTCTTCACTTGGTATCAAAAGGATCAAATGATCAAATCTTGGCTGATTTCCTCAATCTCTGAAGAGGTCTACCCCTACATTGTGGGTCTTCGTAATTCCTTTGATGTTTGGCAAGCCTTTGAGAAGGCCTTTGGTTATATTTCAGATGCTCGAAAATTGCAACTTCACGTGCAACTTCAAGAACTCACCATGGATGATAAAACCGTTGCCCAGTTTCTTCAACAAGCCAAGTTCTTGGCTGATGAACTTGCTGCCGCTGGTGCACCTTTAAGTCCTTCTGAATTCAATGCTATTATCTACAGAAATCTGGGTCCTGATTATCACAACATCATTGCTGCTCTCTCGGTTCAAGGTCGGCAGGTTGACTTCTATGAATTACATGGGCAATTGTTGGCTCATGAGATTTTACTTAATAGCACTCGTAACAAGACACCATCAGCTCATGTGGCTCATGCCACCTTCAATCCCAGGGGTGCATCTGGCCAAAATACCAACCAGCGGGGCTATCAAGACCGCAGTAACAATTTTAACAACAACAGGAGCCAACGGAGCTATCAAGACCGCAACAACAATTTTAACAACACTAGGAGACGTGGCCCTTGCCAAATTTGTGGCTATAGCAACCACATTGCTGACCGATGTCGACGTCGTTATAATGCTCCACCAAACTCATCATCCGTTCAGCCACGCAACAACTCTCCTGGCCTCTTGCCTAACCCCTCTGCTCATTCCTCTGAGTTCCAAGGTGCCCCCTCTGCCAATTTTTCAGAGCATCTGAACACTCCTTGGCATCCTGATACCGCAGCCACTAATCATATCACACCTGATCTTAGTCAGTTGAGCATCGCTGAAGAGTACAAAGGTTTGGATAATCTCATTGTGGGTAATGGTCAAGGTTTACCAATTTCACATACTGGTTCTTCCACGTTGTTTTCTCAAAATCAGCTCTTTAAACTTACCAATATGCTTCATGTTCCCAATATTACCAAACGATTACTTTCTGTTAATCAATTCACCAAAGATAATAACTGTTTCTTTGAATTTCACCCAACTTATTTTCTTGTGAAGAATCGGAGTACCAAGGCTCCAATGTTACAAGGCCGGGCTGAAGATGGAGTCTACAAGTTTTGCGGCACTGTGCAACCAACTCCAATGGCATTCATGGCAAATAAATTATCTTTTGATCAATGGCATGCTCGCTTAGGACATCCCAGTATTTCTACTTGTCGCCAAATAATTGCTTCTTCTTCATTATCTTGTACTGCTACTTCACACAACAAATGCAATTCTTGCTTGTATGGCAAAGCTACACGTCTTTCTCTACCTAGTACTAATCACTCTAGCGCAGCACCGCTTCAATTAGTCCACTCGGATTTGTGGGGACCTGCACCATTGTCATCCTCTAATGGCCACTCTTATTTTCTATTATTCACTGATGACTACTCGAAATACACTTGGATATATATTCTACATCATAAGAGCGATGTTAAAAATATCTTTCCTCAGTTTCAGGCTCTTGTTCAGCGTCAAATTGGCACCCAAATTTGTGAATTTTAGAGTGATGGTGGAGGTGAATTCAAAGCCCTCGCATCTCACTTCCAAAAATCAGGTATCTTTCATCGTGTTTCATGTCCTCATACACACAAACAAAATGGTTCGTCTGAACGTAAAATCCGCCATGTCGTTGATACTTGTTTAACCATGTTAAAACATGCTTCGTGTCCTCTCAAATATTGGCATTTTGCTATGGAAACAGCTGTGTTTTTTATTAATCGTATGCCCTCTCGTGTCCTTAATAATGTCTCTCCATTTCAAGTGCTCTATCATAAGACCCCGGATTACAATTTTTTACGTGTCTTTGGGTGTGCTGTATGTCCCCTCCTTCGTCCATATAATCAACACAAATTTAGTTTTCGAAGTTGTAAATGTGTTTTCATGGGTTATAGTGATCACCATTTGGGATATAAGTGTCTTAACGTTAGCTCTGGTCGAATTTACCTTGCTCGTCATGTCCAATTCAATGAATCCGCTTTTCCTTTTGCTACTTTAAGCCATTGTGATACAGATAGTTCTCTTGCCACTGCCCCTTGGTTGACAGTAGCCGTGACTCCTTCAGATTCTGCCTCCTACTCTGCCTTGCAGCATTGTGCCACGACTCCATCTCCTCAGGTACATCCTAGTCCTGACCCTGATCTTCCTATTTCATTATCCACTAATCCTGCTATTTCAGATGTTTTGCCTACACCTACCTTGCCTACCGACCGTCCTTCCTCTTCAACTAATACAGAACCACCATCACTTCCCTCCTCCACCACCCTGGTTTTTGATCCTACTGGCATTCAGTTATGCGTGGACTTAACTCAGCGCAATGTTCCTCCTCAACCTCCTCCCCTTGATCTTTCAAGGACTCATACTATGACTTTAAGGCCATCCACAATGAACAAGGCTCGCCGTGCCATGGTAGCTGAAGCACAACCCCATCCGGTCCAGGAGCCTACCTCTTTTCGCCAGGCTCACAAGCACCCAGGCTGGCGTGCTGCAATGCAGCTCGAGTTTGATGCTCTTGTTCGCAATAAGACCTGGTCTCTGGTTCCTCGACCTCCTAATGCCAATGTGGTTGGAAGTAAATGGATTTTTCATGTCAAAACAAATCCAGATGGGACTGTTGAGCGACTTAAGGCTCGGTTAGTCGCACAAGGTTTCACTCAACAATTTGGTGTTGATTATCTTGACACTTGCAGCCCGGTGATCAAATCCTCTACCATTCGGATTGTTCTCTCCTTAGCCGTGACTTATGGCTGGTCCTTGAGACAGGTGGATGTCTCGAATTCATTTCTCCATGGAACTCTTGATGAAGAGATATACATGACTCAATCCAAAGGGTTTGAACGTTTGCAGCATCCTAACTTCGGTTGTCGCCTTCACAAATCTCTTTATGGCTTGAAACAATTTCCACGAGCATGATTCCATCGGTTATCTGCCTTCCTCCTCCAATCTGGCTTTGTTGCCTCCAAAGCTGATCCCTCCTTGTTCATTTACAACAAGCAGCAGTGAAAGTATTTCTACTGCTCTATGTTGATGATATTATCATTACTGGCTCCCACTCTGCCGTTGTGAATGGCTTAATTCGTCAACTCAGTGCAGAATTTGTAGTCAGGGATCTTGGTAGTCTTTCTTATTTCCTTGGCATTGAAGTTCATCATGGTGCTTCTGGCTTGTTTCTCACACAAAAAAGTATCTTACTAAGTTGTTGCAGAAGCAGAACATGGCTGATTGCAGCCCTCAACCAACTCCCATGTTATCTTCTCCTCCTTTTTCCAAGAGTGCTGGTTCCGTTCTTCAAGATCCCACAACCTACAGAAGTGTGGTAGGGGCATTGCAATATGCTACTATCACTCGGCCTGACATTGCCTTCTCGGTTAATAAATTGTGCCAATATCTTCAGTCTCCAACCGACTCCCACTGGAAAGCTGTCAAGCGACTCCTACGGTATATCAAGGGCACTCTTCATTTTGGGTTAAAAATCTGTCCATCCAAACACAATGTGCTCCAAGTGTTCTCCAATGTCGATTGGGTTGGGTGTCTAGATGATAGACGATCCACAAGTGGATACACTATGTATTTGGGAGCTAATTTGGTTTCTTGGTCTGCTAAAAAGCAACCCACGATTGCTCGGTCTTCCACCGAGTCTGAATATAGAAGTATCGCCAATGCCACTGCTGAGCTGTTGTGGATTCGGTCTTTGTTACAGGAGTTAGGTGTCTCGATCTCTTCTCCTCCCATCTTGTGGTGTGATAATCTTGGTGCCACGTACCTCACTGCAAATCCCATGTTTCATGCTCGGACAAAGCATATTGAACTGGATGTTCATTTTGTCCAAGACCTGGTGGTTCAAAAGCACTTGCAGGTTCAATTTTTGCGCTCTCAAGATCAAATTGCTGATATCATGACGAAACCTTTGCCTCGAGACCGCTTTGAGTTCTTACGTGACAAGCTCAGGCTCCTTCCTCATGCGTCCTTCGCTTGCAGGGGGCTGTTAGGATAATTCAAATATATGGTTTCCATATTTAGCTCCAGCTAGTCAAACTGATAGCATACAGGAAGATTATAGGACAATCTGCATTAATTCTTCAGATTTGTAATTTTTGTATATATGTATGGTATGAAATACAATACAGACAGCAGAGTACATACTGCAGAAATTCAAAACTCAAATCTTACAATCATTGTCAAATAAGTTCCTAATTAAGTTTCATGAAGTTGAAAAATAAGAAATTATGCCTCTTATAAAATGAAATTTGAACAATGTAATCTTATTGATTGTATTAAAAAATAAAATCAATTATGACTTATCAAGAACATGTGTTTTGGCCTTGACACATTTTGCTTATGACATGCAATTATCAGACATGAAATTGTAGGTGAAGCAGAAGAAGTAGGATCAAACGTTGAGAAGATCAAGGTAGGGGATAAAGTAGGAGTTGGGTGCTTGGTTGGTTCTTGTCGGTCATGCGAAAACTGTACCAACAGTCTGGAGAACTACTGTCCTAAAATGATACAAACATACAATTCAAAGTACTACGATGGGACCACAACTTACGGAGGGTATTCGAACATGATCGTGGTTGACGACCACTTTGTGGTCCGAATCCCAGAAAGTCTGCCTCTTGATGCAAGTGCACCCCTTCTTTGTGCTGGGATCACAGTGTATAGTCCTCTTAAATTTTATGAACTTGATCGACCTGGGAAGCATGTTGGAGTGGTAGGGCTTGGAGGGCTTGGTCATGCTGCAGTTAAATTTGCCAAGGCTATGGGAGCTATTGTCACTGTCATTAGCACCTCGCCTGGGAAGAAGACAGAAGCCATTGAACATCTTGGTGCTGACTCGTTTCTACTTAGCACTGACGTAAACCAAATTCAAGTTAGTTTTTAGTACCCATTACTGGTTACTAAGAGGAAGTAGTAATATCTCATTTTAAAAATGATATAACCACAATTCTACGAATTACTATTAGTTTAAAAATGATGTTCGAAATAGTCTAAACATGAGATGTTACATGCTATGTGTACTTTATGCGATGTTATTGTGTATGATGGTCTTTGTTGTAGGCTGCATTGGGTACTTTAGATGGTATAATTGACACAGTCTCGGCAGCTCACCCAGTTCTGCCTCTGCTTGGCTTGTTAAAATATCACGGCAAGATGATATTGGTGGGTGCACCTGATAAGCCTCTAGAGTTACCAGTCTTTCCTTTACTCATTGGTAAGTTGAAATGCACAGACACTCTTTATCAGAATTTGAGTCAGTTTGAATCCGAAATTGAGTTTTTATTAACTTTAGATTAGGTCGAGCCGAACTCGAACCTGATATAACCGAAACTACATTTTCTTTTTCTTTTCTTTTTTCATTATAGGGCGAAAGATGGTGGCAGGTAGTTGCATTGGAGGCATGAAGGAGACTCAGGAAATGTTAGATTTTGCAGCGAAACACAACATAACTGCTGATATAGAGGTGATATCAATGGAGTACGTGAACAAGGCTATGGAACGACTCGTCAATGCAGATGTCAAATATCGATTCGTCATTGATATTGCCAACACCTTGACTTCTGCTTAATCAGTTCTGTTCTTATCTGCTCTTACCTTCTTGTTCGTTGACTTGAAAAGGAGGCTTCAATGGAATGGGATGATACTTGTTTGTCTTCTAGTTTTATGTACAATTGGAATAAAGGATTCATTCTCTACATCGTCAAGCGATGAAGTGTAGGGATTTTAATCAAATATGTGGGCTTATATGTTATACGTGTATTGTTGTGTATAAAGGCTATCATATAAATTTGAGCTTAATTAATTAAAGTGGTCTAATATGGTTATAGTATTTTAGACTTTATGCATTTATTTTAAGTGTAGGTTATATGTATATAAAGACTGGGTGTATAATTTTTAGTTTTATAATAGGCGTCAAATTAGAAATTAGATTAGAATTTTACCTTATAAAAGTGGTTATGATCCTCAAATTAAACATATGCACAATTCCTGATGACATCTCATCGTCAGAGGAAAAAAATAGAGAGAAAAAAATATGAAAAAAACTACGTTCTAATTTGGAAGACAAATCATTAAAGTTCAGTGTAGATTTTACAATAAATTCAAGTATAGTTTAAGGGATTAAAACTCTACAAGTGATATCAACCTCTATAAATGAATATTGTTGGGACCAGAAAAATTATTATCTTATACGGAGTTATTAATTTATCGATAAATGAA
>JAOSBK010000204.1:12738095-12756433 GCA_027568895.1 Erythroxylum shatona
TGTGCATGTGCAAAAAGACTCATTCCTCTAAAATTAGAGGCCAAAAGAATGTTCACATCAAAATATGCAATGCAAACTACTAGCCTGTCCTAATTTACCAATTTACCTTTCCCATCTGGGATGGGATGTTACAAAGAACCTCAATTAATACATATGACATTTAATCGAGGGTTTAAGAGACACACAATTTGCAACAAACTAGTAGGATATATTGTCCCCCTACTAGATTATATCTACAAATTGAAAAGGGGAAAGACAATGGATTGCTCATAGATGATGAGCCTACTACTTTTAAAGAATCCATGTCAGACATTGATTCTTTAGAATGATATGAAGCCATAAGATATGAAATGGAATCTATGCATATTAACTAAGTCAAATTTGCAACTTGCTACTCCATCTTGGAGATGGAGACCTCCTTCACCTGCTTTGTCAAGGAGGAAGCATTACTGCGATTGCCCCAATACTGGGAGTCACTGTCATTGTTGTTATTAAGTTCCTAGCATCCTCCAATGTCCTGTTCACTAAGGATCCACCACTTGCAGCGCCTACCATATTCCTGTCTAAAGGAAGCAACTCTTCATATAAATATTGAATTAATAACTAGTCACTTATCTAATGGTTTGGACAATTGTTGTAGATCAGCAAAAACAAAAATAAAAACAACACAAGAAACAACAATTAACATACGTCAACTCCCTGATAACGACGTCAAAAATTTGATAGCCTATCGCTAACTACTAGATAATAAATTCCTAACTACCAAACTATGCAGTAAATACTGAGCTAAGGTTGAACCATAGAGAACTAGGATGTAAATGGTATTTCAAATGTTGTAATAAGAGAAAACAAAACACCCTGAACTGATGAAGATGAGATAACTAATATACAATGAATGCAATAAAAAAGATAAGCACAAAGCAATTTAGAAAAGTCTAAAAACAATGGTAAAGAAGTGGACTGGAGATATCTTTAGGATTCCGGAATGTTCATTGATCCTTGAATCTAAATAAAAGGTACTCTCATCATGGTGTTAATTTGTGGACTCGATTAAGCTCTCGAACCTTTAATTTCTCTAAAATAAACAAAACCAATAAGCTCTAGAATTGCCCCCGATCTCCACTATAACCTAGAATAGGCTTTCTAAGTTCAATAGAACATGTGCATTAGGTACTAAGAAACAACTAACTTAGGCCACCTACTCATAAGCTCAAAAGGTGTGACCTAAAGGTATGAGATCCTAGATTAGTTGATTAAGTGTCCTGACAAATTCAACTAACCTATTGCTACTTCTGGTAATTACTATAGACTATTACATATCATACGCTCAACCCTAGCCTTCAAATTAGAAAATTACCTAAAGGGTGATCAAGCCTACAAGCAATTCCAAATTCACGACATTTATCCTAAATCCCAAACTAACATAGACCTACAAGTATCAACTCAAAACAAGTTCATCTTCATTCTCACAATTTCCATCCCTTCACCCTTATAATATCTCAAAACCCCTAAGTAGTCTAGCCACACATGTTTATAAGAAGCAAAATAGGCATTAAACAAACAAAACTCATACTTACTCAAATAAAACCAAGGCTAGAAATTATAAACATAGTAAAAACCAAACTTCAACGTTAACTTAATAAAAATCAAAACTCTTCACGTTAACAAATGACTAATCATAACCCAAATTACAAAATCTGAACTAATTGTGACAAAATGAAAATTCCAGCGCACATAACTTACACACAAATCTAAATTAATTGATTATAAACCTAAGAACATGCATATATCTTAACTATTAAGCACAAATTAATCAAAAGCATCACAAATAAACAAAAACCCATAACATAAACCATTAAACATTCAAATGCCCAATAAAATCATATATCTTCAAACACATAAATAAACTCAAACAACCAAGATTAAAAGTAGAAAATTGCAGGAATAAACATCCATTGATATATTACAAAGGTTCATTACAAAATTCATGAGTTTCAACTATAAAATCCATCAAACATTCATTCTAAATATTCTAACATATGTAAAAACTTGATTAACACTAAGAAAGATCTAAACTAATGGAATGAATAGATTAATACATATGAAGACAAAGCACTGAAAATGAAATAAACTAGCTAAGCATAAAGAAAATAACAAAAACTTCTCTGCTCCTTCCTTCTCTCTTCTTGAAGTTTTCTAAAAGTGGTAGATTGTGTATCCCCCTCTAAGTCCTCATCTCTTTCTTTATGTAGTATGTTCCATTTAGGGTAAAACCTAAGATTTTCCTCCACCTCAAAAGTCCACAACGGCCCTAAAAAACTTAAGCTTGGAAGGCCATCCGTGTTTGTCTATGCACAGGCCAAGATCGTGGCTAGCTTATCTACTCTCTGTCATGATCATGGCTAACACCCCACAATTGTGGCCCTGTGCTCAATTTTCTGTCATGATCATGGCTGACTCCCTATAATCGTGGCCCTTTGATGACGCTTTTGTCACGATGGCACGATTGTGGCCTTGTGTTATTTCCCAAGTCTTCTCTGATTCTCCTCTGAATGCCTTTAATGGACTCTCCTCCATAGATGGCTCTCTAAACTTTGTCAAACTTCTTCCTTTTAACATATATTTATGTTCACTCCTTTAATCTATATGTAAACACAAGATGAACACAAATTGAGTATTTAAACACAACAATAGGATTGAAAAGACATTGAAATGAATAAGAAAATATAAGCTGATTCAATCCTATCACCCTCTCTCAAGATCTAATCAAGTAACCCTATTTAAATTGGATACTCATAGAATTGTAATCTCTTGATTCATAAAACTACTCCTAACTATTCAATTAGATTTGAATCAATACAACAACATCAAGAAAACAACACACCAATAATAACCCAGTAAAAATTATAATTTATCTTCATTTGTTAATTAATTTGATAATTGCAAGTCTTTTAAGCTACCAACTATTGTTGTGTAACTTAACATAAATAAATTGATTCACTTTGTCGATTTATTACTAAGTATGAGCATAGCAATTGTCATAAAGCATTGATAGATGTATTGAATTCAACAAAAATAAAGTTCCAAAAAAAATTCAAGAACAATCCCTAATATGAACATCTTAGAAATCTAAAAGCTGGAGTTTTGATCTGAAAATCTGGAATTCTTTAAAGCTCTCATGATGTCTCCTCTTGATCTTCTTTTGATCTTTTCCATGTTTTTCTTGTTATTAAATAGTTTTTGCGACTTCTAGGTTCTTTCTAGAGTTTTCCTACTTAATTTAGTTCTAAAAATAGCCCCAAAATGTTAAAAGTGCAAGAAAACTTGTGAGATAGAAAAGCTGAAATTTGCTAGAATATGTTGTCTATCATCATCCATCACAATTGCACATGGTGAATGATCGTGCCATGAATTGTTTTATGCTTCAAATTCTTCATGTTTTCTTTAATTTCCTATCTCTAACAATCTTAAATAGATGAAACAACTCATGGAATATGAATTTAAGACTAAATCGCTATGGGAAAAAGAGCTTTAGGCAACAACATGTTTGTAACAGTTTAAAAATGTGTTGCTAAAAATTAATATAATGCAACATTTTTTAAAGTGTTGTATTTAATAATATTAAAAAGTAACGATAATAATAATTTGTTGCTATATATGAGAAAAGGCAACAAAATTTAAAAAATAATCGCAATAAGGTTCTATATTTGTAACATTTGAAATTGTTGCTAGTTTCTTTTTTCAGTATTGAGATCTATTTTATTTTAATTGCTTAATTTTTATTTTCTTTAATCCAAAATCAAATTTAAATTCATGGACTAGATAATAAGGTAACGGTAATTGCTAATACTCATTGTTTTCTTGGGATCGACCCGTACTTGTTGGTACTAACTATACTACGCTATGCACTTACAGATAATTCATAATTGACTAACTTAAAACAAGTCAATCATACAATGTAACACTAATTAGTTTAACTCACTTTCTAGATTTATTGTTAAGTTAAACATCTAAATATATACTGCAATCAACAATAAATAAAGTTCACAAAATAATTTTAGAATAATTCCTAATCTGGATTTAGAAATCCATAGGCATGTTAAACATCAAAGAAATTCAATTACACATCAAAGATATTGAAAGAAATAAAGGGAAAAAATAAAAACTATGTTTAACTCCTTGATCTAGAATGTTGGAATTTCGTGAAGCTCTTCTTTGATCTCTCCACTTTGATCTTCTTTGATACGGAAAAAAAAAACCTCACACTGGAAAGTATCTCACAATTGTTTTCCTACTCTTTCCCTCTCTATCACAATCGTGCTCCTTTGTAACGATCGTGGCAAAGAACTATGCAGCTCCATTCACGTACTATCGCGCCTTCTTTTAAGCTTCATCCATCTTCTTTATTCTTCAATTTCCTAATTTCCAACACTCACAAACACATCAAACACCTTATGAAACATAAAATTAAAATTGAATTCATGCTTTAAACCACACAAACACTTATAATCATCTAAAAAACACTTGAAAACACACTAAAACACTTAGAAAATTACAGTATGAACTATACCTATCACGTGTTTCTCAAAAATATAGAATTAAAAAAAGTTAATGACAAAGTTTGATAGACAAACTAATTTCAAGCTTTTCATAAAATACAAGATTTTTAAAGAAAAGCTTTTGTTAGGAAGCCACCGAGGCAATTAATGTTTTTTATTTTAATAAATATATAATTAAAATGTTAGGCCTAAAATTTTTCATTAATAGGACTAAGTGGGAACCACTCAACTCATTCAACCTAAATCAAACTATTAAAGAAAATTAGAACCAATAATTGTTTAAAAGAATTATTACCTGGTTTTATAGAAAGGAAACTAAATATTTAGTTTTTGGTTTTAGTCCAACACAAATTAAATTGACTTTATTTCAAATTTTAATATTAAATCAAATAAACTATTTTTAATTAAGGATCATATTTTTAAATAATCCCCCTCAATTTGTTACGAAAATTTTATTATGGAGCAAAATATTACGACTCTTTGTATAATATATATGAAAATCATTTTATTATAAAAATGAGAATAATATTTAATAAACATTAAATGTTGAGGCCTAATCTGCATCTACATAAAAAACTTATAACGAAAGAACATAAAAGTGAAAAGGAAGAATCCTTAATCGAAAATATATAAGCAAAAAAGAATATTGAGAAATGTTAAGTAAAATATTAGTTATGTTTTGAATTTATTAATGATAATAATTTAAGTAATTTTGCTTAAAAGTATATTAAATATGTAATTACAAATGCTAATTGAAAAGGTTTGAAATAAACTTTTAATATGTGAAATAATTTTTAATATTTGAAATAAACTTTTGATATAACACCTCAAAATTGATTACATTTACTAATATTATGATCCATCGTACTTGAAATTTGTTAATTTATATTTTACTATCTAAATTTTAAAGAAATTGTTTTAGGGAATAAAATTATTAATAACTAAAAATTTAAATGATTGTATATTCATACTTTTATTTTTATAAACGAGAGTTTATACTTATATTTCGTATCTTTATTGAGACAGTCACAAATTCAGATATTGACCATAATAATTATTATATGAATGCCTAATTTAAGGTAGAAATCAAAATATATTTAGATCAATGATCAAAGTGAAGCATGCATGTCAACTTTATATTTGTCCTAATTTATATTTAAAATTATGTGTAGTTGACTTCAATATCGTTATACATTTAATAGAAAAGCTGAAAAACACTTTATAAAACAAATCTAGCTTACATTAAAATAAATTAAATCAAATTTTTTGATTTACTATGAGACGTCTATAAAACATAAAAACTAAATAAAATTAAGTAACATTTTAAGGAAGCACACTTGTTGATAACTTCCATTAATGAGATCATTGTCACTAAGTTTCTATACTTTTGTTAAAGAGAATGAAAACTTAATAGTAATTAATGGAAGAAATTTTAATTTTTAAAATTTTCAAATAAGATTATTTATTGATGACTACATTTTAAAATATATTAAAATTTTTATTTTATTTAAAAACAAAAATTACATATACAAAACATAAATAAAACACATTGATAAAAAATTTAAATTTGTTTGGCCTATTCAATTGTAACAATCTTGAAATAATAATTTTTCAATTTAGTTTACTTTAATAACTATTATTATTAAAAATCAACCTATTTATTAAACTAATTTTTATAAACCAATTGGTTTACAAATCAGTTGATTTTTTATTTTTAATTAAACTTCAACTTCTTTATGTACAAGAATAGTTTCCTTCTTCAATCATATTTTAAATTTTTTAATTTTTATAATATATCAATTTTATGATGACCTAATATAAATTAAACTTTTAAACTTTAAATTTTTTATCGTATTGATTAATTTCCAATCTAATTTTTAATATAAAAAGGACCTCACAATATGCCCTTGTATTTATATTTTTGCTTCTCCTATTTATTAAAAAATAAAACATGAGTTATTAGCATATTAAAATCCGTTTGATTTTCCATACACACCTGAAAACCAATCGTACATCGTCTAATACAACCACATCAATGAAATTGTCAATTCTAATACAACCATATAGATGCTATCACATGAGTCCAATTCCATATTAAGGGCTAAGCAAGCTGAAGGTCCAAGGTTAATTTGTTATCCATATATGAAACTTGGAAAATGCCAAAATTCCTAAAAGAAGCTCAGTGCACTGATATACTAATAGGGGTTGTTTTTTTCATGGACCAACAAACAATCTAGTTCTAATCTGATAAAGAAGAAATTGGATTAAAGTGTAACAAATTTAAAATTAATATGTTCCCCAACTTCTTTTCAAAGTTTGCTACTAATTAGTTATCAAATCATACACACATTCTCACCTTTTTTACTACAGAAAGAAGTGTTCATCCGTTCAAGTTCAATGAATTCCTAATGCAACTGACTGACTTTGAGGAAAGATCATGGACCACATTGAGATATGAGATTACAGGATCTAAGCAGTTTAGTTACTCAAAGAAAATGCAATTAATCAAGTAGGAGATGAAGAAGTTATACAGTGTTAATATTGGTAACACAGACCACCTTGTCAATACAATAAAAGGGGAGTTAGAAATCATACATCAACTCCTATACACCAATCTTGGAAATCAGAGAATTGAAGCAAAAAAAAGGGAAGCATTAAACAGTTAGTCTCAAACATTGTCATTTGATTATTCCCTATTCAAATAAAGAGCAAGGGTGGAATGGATGAAACATAGAGACAAGACACTTCAGTATTCCATAATGCTATAGTCTCAAGGAAAGCTAGAAACATAATCATCTCACTCCAATACATTAATTTGATTCTAGATACTCAATCTCATCTTATGCAAGGGGTTTATGAATATTTCAGTGAGCTTTTGAGTAACCTTTATGATACTCACTTATCCAAGAAATTCCTCAAACTAAATCTACAAGACTTTATTTCACCACAAGTCAGAAGATGCAACACAACTAGCTAGACCAATTTCACTGTAGGAAATCAAAGACACAATTGTATCTCTCCATCCTCACAAAGGTTCTAGACCTGATGGCTTCAATGTTAAATTCTTTTAAGGAAACTTAATCTCTCACAAGTAACATGGTTTCAGAAATAGTGATGGAATTCTTCGGTAAAGGTACTTTCCTAACAGAGATCAATAGGACCTTCATAGCTCTAGCTCCAAATGATGGTGAGTTGAACAGTTTCTCTAATTCAGACCTATTACTTATTGCAATTCTTTTTATAAGATCATTTCCAAAATTATAGCTCAAATGCTTAAGGGAATTCTTCATAAACACATTAGCAACATTCAAGGTGCACATATATTGGAAGAATAATTAGTGATAATATTTTGAAACTTCAAGAACTCATTGCCAAGTACTCATTGAGGAAAAGCAAACCCAATTGTTGTATCAAATTTGATCTCAAAAAAGCCTAAGACAATGTTGATTGGTGTTTCATCATAAATATCTTACAAGCTATAGGATTTCCAGGAAATTTCACGCAGTGGATTAAGTAATGTTTAATGACTTCTTCATATAGCATCTTGGTGAATGGACAACCTACTAAGTTTTGTTCAAAACAACAAAGGAATTAGGCAAGGAGATCCTTTGTCTCCATACATCTTTGCCTTACTAATGCAAGCTCTCCATAAGATCATTGAGAATGTAGTCACAAGGACAAAGAACTTTAGATATCACTCAAAATGTGGCAAATTTAAACTAACCAATCTTTGTTTTGCAGATGATTTGATATTACTCTCAAAAGTTTATGCAAGCTCTATCTCTATATTGATGAAAGCTTTAAAGGTCTTCCAAAGAGCCTCAGGATTGTAAGTCAATTGTTCTAAAAGCAATATATTCCTATCCAAGAGTGCCTCTGATCTTCAACATCCGATTTTAACCTTATCTGGTTTTCAGCTATAGATTTTGCAATGAAATACTTAGGGATTCCCATCTCTCCACATAGATTGAAAGCAAGGGATTATATTAAGCTGCTTGATAAAATACAAACCAGAATTTTAGGTTAGAGCTCTAAACACTTATCAAGAGTAGGAAGGGCTCAGCTGATTAACTATATCCTCATCTCCATCAACAATTATTAGGCTACCCAATTAGCATTTCTGGGTACAATCTTGAAAGTCATTAATAGCATGTTTAATAACTTTTTATTGACTAGCAGTCAGGACAAAAACAAAAAAAAAACTATAGTGAAATGAAGAAAAGTTTGCACACCTAGGAATTAAGGTGGTTTAGGGATATGTTTTATTAAAACCATGAACTCAATCCTGCTCACGAAAAGACTTTGGAGACTAATGGATGATAAGCAAACCCTATGGTGCAAATGGATCCACAGTTACCAAATCAAGAATAAGAGCATCTGGGTAATAGACTGTTCTCACTTCCCCACTACTACTCTCAAGGTCATTTTGAAGCTGGGGGACAAGTATAAGACAAACTTTATTGCTCTGATAGGATATGGGAAATCCACTAGTTTTTTGTAAGATAATAGACTTTCTATGGGACAATTGATCAATTCCATTGTAACTGACTCCTTAAGGAATTCAATTCCCTTAAATGCTTCATTAGCCGCAGCAGTACACATCAAAGAAATATATCAGAACATAACACTTCCCATTCACTTGCTAATGAAATATGCAAGACTCACTGTAATGCAAAAATTGATAGATACATTTGCAGACATTCACTTGATGGCAAATACTTAAATTCTTTGTGCAAGAAGTTACTATTCAAACATCTTCCTAAGTTGTCATGGAGCAAAGTCATCTGATCAAGTTATCTTATACCTCAAGTAACATTTACTCTCTGGATTGCTAAGAAAGGCAGGTTAAGAATAATTGATAGAATTGTCAAATACACACAACTTACCAACTAATGTTGTTTATGTAGAGGTGTTAAGGAAACTGTTGAATATTTATTCTTCAAATGTTAATACATTCTCAACAAATACATGTTAGCTGTTGATTTAGACAACTTAAACAATAACTAGATTTGGACATTGAACTATAGAAACAACATTGCTAGCAAATGCTTTTGGATAGCATTATCATTGACAATCATGGTTGTATGGGATGAGAGAAATCTCAAAACTTTTGAAGATAAAAGCACTCATATGGGGCAGTTTTGCAAACAATTACTACAATAGATCAAGCTACATAACAATTTACAAAAGTAGAAATTTAAACATAAGCTATACCTCCTCACCTATTGGAACGTATAGATCCTCGATTGCGCCCTCAATTAACACTTGTTTTCCTTAATTGTCACTAGTAGTAGGGCGAAGAAAGTTGTACACTTTGGAAACACTAGAAACTGCCCTTTTAAGGTTTAGGGCCTCTTTGGTTGAATATTAATTAATGTAATGGCATGGAACAGAACGAAACGATTTATAATAGAATGGAATGTAATATAGTGAAAAATTGTTTGGAAGGGATGTAATAATTCATAATGTAATGTAGTGAAATGTTATTTGGAAGGTGAATGAAATGAAATGTAATATATAATAGATAACTATTATATCCCTGATATTAAAATGTTTATTACAGGAGGTTTAATACTATGATTTTAAAACAGAAATCATGTCCAATTAAAATGTCACAGTTGAAGTCATAATTGTGACAAGTAATTTTTTATATTTTCTATTTTAAAATAATAAAAGTTTTATTATTTTATTATTAATTATATAAAAACATTATCATTAATTATTTAATATATTTTATTTTATTTTATTATATGTTATTTATATTTAAAAATAATTTATTTATATAGAAACATATACAAACAATTAAAGAATAATTTTTTTATATATTTTATATTTTCATTAATAAAAATTTAATTAATTTGTTATTTTATTATTAATTATATACAGTTTATTATTAATTATATAACAATATTATCATTAGTTATTTAATAAATTTTATTTTATTATATTATACTTGATTTATATTTTAAAATAACTTATTTTTATTTTTATTTATATAGAAATATATACAAACAATTAAAAAATAAATATATTTTTTTTTATTTTCATTAATAAAATTTTAATTAATTTTTTATTTTATTATTAATTATATATAATTTATCATTAATAATATAAAAAGACTATTATTAGAGTAAGGAGAAATAATATTAAAATATTATTAATTATATACAATTTTTGTAAACCGTAATAAATAAGTCTGAAGAAAAGGAAGTTAGGGTTAGAAGAAATAATTAGCATTAAAAAAAATTAATGAGAGTATATTAAATAATATGTATTTATTAATTTACGTTTTATTATAAACCTTTTAAATTGAAGATTTTTTATTTTCATTGTTTGGAATAGAATGAAACACAACGTAAAACTCTCAACTTTCATCTTTTTCCATCTCATTATGTTACGAAGCCCTCGACCAATCTTAAGTTCCATCTTATTTTATTATTAACTCCTACGTGAAAAATAGCCTTAACATATTCAATTTAAAAAAAAAAAATCCTACACAACAAAATACAGAAATAGTCGGGACAAACCACCTCAAGGACTACTAAGCTGTACCCTTGCATAGACTATTCGATCTGAGGAATGGAAATCAAAGAAATCGATGAAACGAGCAAGAACCAAGACGCAGATGCAAATACTCCGATCCCAGCCCCCGATCCCAATCCCAAAACTACGAGGACGAAATTGCGGGAAGTCGAGGTACATCTGTATCGGCAAGGGAAGGGGCCGATCGACGTCTTCAAGTCGTCGTTGGGAGGTTGGGACCAGGATCAGCTTGAGGTCCGAGACATCCTTGAAAAGTATGGATTCAAATCAATCTTTGCGTTCAATCCCGGGTCTGGTCGGGGGGTACCCATCCGATTTAACCGGAGGAATGGAAGGTCCATGCTTGGATACAGAGATGGATCCATAATTTACATTGATGGAGAGCCACGGGTATTTCATTTTTATAGCTTCTCTTTTGGTATTTCTTTTGTTGCTGTTATAGCTTATATCTCAATGCACTACTTTGAATTTTCATGTTGTTGAATTCTTGATTGGGTTGATTAGCTAAGTGATACGGGATTCGTTAGATTGGATGTTTTATATTCTGTTTATTGGTAGTCAATGGAGTCAATTAGAAAGTATCTTCATTTATTTTGGCTTATTTTTCTACCTTATACCATTCTTTCCTAGTGTATTTACCTGTTTGGGTATAAAATTTTCTACCGAAAATGCTTACAATTATGGAGAAGGATTTACTTCTTAATAGTTCGATGTCCACTACTAAACTTATCTGTCATAATGCTGTAATGGTACAATGAAAGGACCATTGAGTGTTCTAACTTTGAGAGGTTGAGCAGTGATATTTTCAGCTCTGGAAAAGCTGTACAAGAGCCACCTAATTCTAGCCATTTCTTGAGTTTCTTTGCGTTGATTTACCAAGGGAGATGGTAAATTCTTTGAAGTATCATTATTGATTTAACCAGATAAAGCATGCTGCTATAGAGGTTCTGTAGGACATGCTGCTATAGAGGTTCTGTAGGAGGGGAGGGATATTCTCTACTTACAGAATTAATGACTAGAACAAAATGACAAGAATGGGGTAAATTAGGGGTCCCCTCTCACAGTTTTACCGTGGAAATGCCATTTCTTATAGGAACGAGGAACTTATATATAATATGCTGTTTCTTGTTCCTCAGAACCTATCTTCCTTACCGATGGTTTTGGTATGTACACTTGAGGTAGATAACGCAGATAAATTTCTTTGAACAATCTGTATTTTGCCCATCTTTTCAATGGGTTTTGATACCATAACTATGTCTGGATTGAATGATCTCACTTCAAGCAAAGATTTATTTACTTGTTTGAATTGGGTAAACAAATATTGGAGCTTAGCATCCAATCTTATAACAATCCATGATGTTTCTTATTTTAATTTTTCTCCCCAATATTTGCTTATTTTATGTTTGTTTCAGCCTTATGTTTGTTTACCAAATTTTAAGTTGTAGGGAAAACAAAATCTTGAATTCTCTTTTTTGACATGCTTTATTATGTTGCTGTTGCCCTATATTTGTTATGGAACTGAGGTTTACAATGTGCAGAAGTTTAATATTCACAAGATTACATGTAAACCTCTTACCGTTTCAATGCAAATTCTAAAAATTTATTCTATCTCAGGCATGGGTTGTCTTTCAAGCTATTATCCTTTAATTTTTTTGGGAGTGATGACTCCCAGTTTGATGTTTCAGTTGACATTTTTTTTATGTTGTGACATTGGCAGGATTCCTTGATCAAACCCGTGACCAAGATCATACTTGGGGTAGCAGTTATAACTCTTTTGTTGACATTTATGTTGAAAGAACCTCCAGAATGGATCAAGAGCACAAACATTTTTGCAACCTTTCCCCCATGGGTACTTGCTTGTGTAGTTATTGTTTTTACTCGCATGAGGAAGCGAACCCAGGACTTCTTAAAGAAGTACGGCTGGTAGTGCGTTTTGGGTGAGGAGACTCATCTTTTACCGCTTAAAAGTTTTTCAACTACTTTCTGTTGATTATAATATATACTAGCTTTTTCTGTTTAGTTGAGTTTGATGTTTGACAAATCATGAATGAATTAGTCATTGGTAGTAAAGGTTCATGTATTTGATTAATCATCCCCTTGACTTTAAGCGCCATAAATCCATTTTTGTTGCAAAAGAGAAGACACTGGAGAATATAAATGATGGGCCTATATTTGAATACAAAGATCTGCTCGGTTTGAGACGCCAGTTGATTTTTGTAAGTTTCTATTCGGCAACGATAAATTGTACTTTGCCATAATTTGAGGAGATAATACAAAAACGAGCTTGGCTTATCAATTATTGATTTATCTTAGCCTTCTGTTAAACATATGAAAGATTATTTATTTGTCATGTGGTGGTTGAATCTATTTGCTTCTCCTATGATCTCTTAGCTAATTGATAATTTGGTAATCTGCCCATACGGAACGATGTGTTAACGTCTATTTGTTAAAATTTGCCCGTATAGGCTCTTTCTCTAACATTTGGCACTCATTCTTGGCATGACATAGAATTTTGTGATTAAGTTGGCTGGTTCATACTTATATGGCCATTGAGTGATGATTACAAAGAGGTCTGTTGCTTGATGGATTGTGGGTGACTGATGACTGGTGTATACTAAATTTGTTTTCTGATTTTATGTTAGCTGTTTGTGATCAAAGGTTTGCTAATTGAATATTGTTATCAGGTTGGAGACATGCTAGCATGGTCTTTAAAAGCTTTAATTAGGATCTTGAAAAAAGGCGTGCTCTCTCAGAAAGAAAAGTCTCTACCTTCAACTTCAAATACGCTTGTAATTCCATTTCATATGTCGATTTACAAATTTTGCAGGAATTTTAATCACGATCTAAACTTCAATCTACTATCAATAAGATGTATATATTAATTATATGTTAACGAAGCCTTATGGAATCATCCGTAAACACATTAGTTTCAAAAGCCCACTAGATGTGTAATTTGTTCTCCTTGCTAAGTCCTGTTAAGGCTATTGCTCACGTCAAATCACACTTGATCCAGTGCAGAAAGCTTTCGTTGAACATTCACATATGCAATGAGCAAACTAAAATTGGGATTTAGAATTTCAACACACAAAATACAGGGGACAAATACTCTGTTACTATTAAGTTGTTCTAACCTGTTTTATTAATTTTTATTCACATATTTATATAAGATTAATACAAATGTATGGATAAAAATTAATAACAATCTTAAAACAGGCTAAAGCACTGAGAATACAAAAATATGGGAAAGAGTGTAAAAAATCAATAAAACTGTACATAAATTACGGTAGAGGATAGGAGTGTGATTTCACCCATCACATCACCGAAGCTAAAAACAACTAAAAATTGGCAATAGAAAGTAGTAGCAAGATACATCCCGACTCTGTTGGCTAGAGGGTGTTGTTCCCGTTTCGTGTTCTACCTTGTGTCCGAGACCATCCATTAACATGGATAATCTCGGGCACAGAGTGACACACAGAAACGAGAATAGGGGAGTTGATCCCAACTCCTCGAGGCCACTAACATTTACAAAATGTACCACATTGTGTCAGTTCACACAGTCCATCCAAGCTGAACTTGTCATTGTCAAAACTATCAGCCCAATTGTCACTAATCCTCGTCGATTGTGCAATGTCAATGTCAATCGTGCAAATTCTCCCAATCATGCACAACTCTATCCACACCCAACCCGAATGTTACACATGATTTATCTGCTAGTTTATATCATACTGTCAATCGGTTAGTTATAATTTAGTAACAAAATAATTGAAAGGCATTTTTTTATTTTGTACATGTTTAAATGTATATGATAAAATTCATAGGATAATTATACATTGCAAATAAAATTATAATTATGAGGTTCATATTACATTTATGTATTATCTCTAAATTATTCCTATTCATTGTTCTATTAAGACTAGGTATTAATAGAAAGTAAAAAAAAAACTAGTACATGTTATGTTTTTCCTTATGAAATAAGTAGTTGATCTTATAGACTAAAGTATGGAGATACTGAAACAAAGGTGTGAGTGTTTGTTAGAAAATAAGTTCACTGAACATACTCAATATGAGAAATTTATTTAGAACATTACTTGTATGTCCATGAAATTCTTATTGTGATAAATGTATAAGTGATCTTTTGACCTAAGGTTATCAAAGTTATCTAGTATAAAGATTACTATATTTTGATATTACTTATAACCTATTTAATCAAAGGTCATTTAGTCAATAGTTATTGGATGTGGCATTAATTATATGGAAGTAATTGTGTGATTAAGGTAGGATTCTTCACTCTAAAGTAATTAGGAAGAATGTTTCGTTATTTTCGATTAATATTAATTCTAGAAATCCTTGTTCAAGATGGAGTGATACTTTATAAATAGTTTACAAATGTCATTAATTGAATCAGTGTAATGAAACACTTAAGAAATTACTTTTCTTAATTTCTTAAGTGTTTCATTGATTGAAATAAAGTGATGTTTTGTAAATAGTTTACAAATGTCATTAATTTATCTCAATAGTTCTAATTAATCTCTAAATAAATAATATAATGAATTTCTTAATTAAATTTAAAAGTGTTTCATTTAATTTTGACAATAATTTCCTTTTAAAATTACAAAGTTATTTTCTAATTAAGGAAAAGTAATTTATAGTGAGGTTAAAAATAGTATTTTCTAATTAGATTAAAAATAATTTTCTAATGGGATTAAAATGTGATACTTATACAATTTTAAAAATGAAGTTTTTTTTCTAAATTATAATGAGTAAGAAGAATAATATATTGAAATTTGTTTTTAATTAAATTTTATTATAGGAATTAAGGTAATTGGAAATAATTTTCAATTGGATTTGGAAATTGTTTTCAAATCAAATTAAATTTTTATTTAGAATAGGAATTTAATATACTTAGGAATCCTAAATTTTTGTGATTTGGATTAGTAAACTCATGATCACAAGAATTTAGAGGCAAGGTTAGGAATAACATATATGATTTTTTCAGCAAGAGTTGTTACATAACGAGTCTAGGAGTCACATAAAATGTTATTGATAAAGTTGTTACCTACCTAATTTAAGTTTAGTTGGTTTGTTGAGCAAAATCATGATCAATTATATTTGAATAGGATCCTAGCCTACTAGAAAGAATAGGATCTTAGCCTACTAGAAAGATTAAATTAATCTTTTCGAATAGCAGTGAAGGCTATTATTTCGAATAAAATAGTGGGAGTTATCAGATACATGATTAAAGCCCAAATCTCATTTAGTAGTTATGACATATAATTAATTACTTGTTTTCTTCCATTTGTATTTTGTTCTAAGTGGAATTAAGCTTATTTAGTATAGTTGATACTTAGAGAACCAAATTTCTTAGACATAGGTTATGTTTTGGAAGAGTTCTCAAAGTTAGGAAAGAAAAATTGTATACCCATTATGCAATTTTTGTTACAATCCTTATTAAGGATTCAGTAACAAAGTCTTAGAAATATGTAAAAATTATATAGATGACAAAATATATTGACATTTTAAGTTGATTAATGTCACGTAAACTTTGATGACGACATATAAGATATGTATCAATATTATAATAGCAAGATGCAAGAGGTTGTATAAAATATAACTTAAAGGTATAGTACCTTGATGGAATTGTTCTAATTAATTTAGCCTACTAAAAGCATAATTGTGGATTACAATTAAAGGCTTAGCTATAATATGATAATAGTTATCATAAGGAAAAAATGATTGCGTGAATTTTCTTGCTTATGCAAGATATGGTAAACATCATATGCATTTCTTGTTCATGCTTATCAGTATTTGATAATGAATTTAGATTCAACATTATTATAATTTTCAATATATGATAAGAAATAGATTGTCAAGTAAAAGTAGATGATCCAATTTTAGACAAATAGTTTGTATATGTTGGATTAAATATGACTTATGCTTAAAATAAAAGGCAAGAATGCAAAGTTAAATAACTAAGACTGTCCTTTTATGCCATATTGATTAAATCAATATAATGAGAATCATAAAGTTATATAAAAGGACATCTATATCCTTCTGATTATGAATCATATGAAACTTGTCAAGTTGAAAAATAATCAAATCAACCTTTGGAAAAGGATGAGGGTGGTATTGAATTGTTAAATTTATGCATATGATGTATTGGATGGAATAAAAATTTATAAGAAGGATAATACTTATATTTCATTATATTACTAAGGACTTTATGTGATATAGTCATATGTATTAAATGAAATATTAATTTAAAATTTTAAAAAGTTTAAATTGTTTAAATCCAAGTAGAAATTAAGCATTAAGAATGCTGAAGCACTTCGATGAGATCATTGTGGTGAGTTTTAAATTTTTTGTTATCTATAAGGAATGAGATTCTTTGGTGAATACCTTCACAACAAAAAAATCCATAAGCGAATGGATTAATTTTAGGAAGAAAATACAATATGAGATTTTGATGATGTAATATTATTTTTTTCTATAGTTATGCCTAGTACAATGACCTACCTTTAATAGTTCCAATTGAATCCATTAGCAAGATTTCATATTAGATATGAAATTCCAAGTCTTTGAAAGAGTCAAACTTAATGATTCAAGGATGTGATGCTTGGTTAAAGTATAAATTATCCATTAAATTCAGAAATAAATTGGATAATAAAAAGTTATAAGATATCCAAAAGGTTGGATATAATCTTACATATTTGTTTACGATTCCATTTATGTCAGCGCGATCATGTGTTTTGAGCTTGTAATTGTTATTTACGCATATTTCAAGTCTTCTGTGTGGTATGAATCACGTAGATATCTATTCTTAGTCGAGGTTGGATGATAAGTGCATAGGATTTTGTGTATCCCTATTTCTTGGTTGTAATGGCCATTTATTCATGAACCTCTGGGAACTTGGGTTGGGATATCTTCTACCCAATCGAACAACGTGCATAATGGGACCTAGCTCATGAACAAATTCCTGTAGGGGTACCATTGATGTTGTGCATACAGCTCATGGGCAGGGACAATAACGTAGGGCTACATGCACGGTAAACAAAAAATGTACCTATACTTTCGTAAGGTTCTCCTGGCATATCACGCGTCATATTTGTAAGCTTTCTCAAGCATCCTGACAGCTTGTGTCGAGTGCACTGCAAAATTTACTTGACTCTGCACACTAAAATTTGTAGTTGTGGTAAGTCGGGATCGAATCCACAGGGAATGTTCGGTTAATTTTCGTAC
>JAOSBK010000204.1:12763582-12777021 GCA_027568895.1 Erythroxylum shatona
TACACACACTCTCTGTGGGATCGACCTAGACTTGCCACTGCTACAGTAGTAGTCTAGTTATTTTATTTTGACTAGCGTTACGACGCGCGGTCAGAAAGTTACCATATTTTAAAACCAATTTTTTTCCTCATTTCATTTCATAAAAGTCAAATCTACAATGTAGCTTTTACAATATCATCCGAAATATGTACATGATCCAAACCTAATACTAAAATATGCTACATGAAAGAGGAAATATACAAAATCTATCTAATCTGTCCATATTCAACTGACCGACCTTTGAGCCATATCTTCTTCACAAAAGTTCAAGAATAGCGCTTCTTGTAATGTCTCTTAGTGGCTAATATTATCTCTCGATCCTAAAAAATTAACGTTGCAATTTTCATGAGTTTTATGAACTCAATGAAGTAATCATCATCGATGGCTCACTCAATTCATACATCACATCAATACATAAAACATATATTTCACAAATTTGCATAATTCATCACATATCACATTCTCACTCAAGAGTAGACAATTTAGTATTTCAATCAATCCAACATACTTAATAAAATGCACATGAAATGCCTATGTGATTCTTTCCCAATTGTTACGTCATTGTGATTGAGTGCCTAAAATGTCCCGTATCCATTGTGGATACCGTGCTCATTTATGCTGTTCCTTATCCATTGGGAATACAGAGTTCATTTTACATAGTGAGCCTTTTGCTCTTAATCGCATTTGGAGCATTAAGCTCATTTTTGGTGGCTACTTAAGTCACAACTCTCATTATCTGATCATGCATTCATGAAAGGAATGCATCTCTCATAATCAATCATGTCATAAACCATTTAGTTCATCACATTTACATACAAATAGTACTTCAATATCTCATTCATATATCATAATCATTGGACCTTTTTGTCCGAAATCAACACAACCCAATCACATTCATTCAATAATTCAAACAAAATATAAAAAAAATCAATCAATCAACAGAAACCGTTTAGGCTAGTCACAGGTCGCTCCCGAAGCTAATTCCTGGAAGTTCTGACAACCTTTGGAGGTTGACATTCCAATTGCTCCTCTATAACAACAATATACATATATCACAACAATTGTAAGTGTTTTATAATGCACATATATGTATTTAAAATATGCACTATGAATGTCATGATAATCCTGGGTATCTATCCATTATTATCATCACATAAACATTTGTATTACCAACTCACATAAGTACCATGTATACTTATGGTCTATATCCCAATAAAACCATTAAACTCATAATTCATAACTCATTGATCAAAATTCCAGATTCTTCCCAAAAATTGACTTTTCACTATAATATTCTTGATCATTTAGACAATGAAAATGAAGTAATTTGGGAACACTTTCTCTTTGAAAATTGTCCTTCTATCTCATAAGTTTCTAATGACACCAAAATCATTTAATTTGGTTCAGTAGTGTGAAAGTTATACTCCAAATATTTTCTGCCTGCTTTTATTTTGAGACAATGCCTTGCATTCAAATTCCACCCGAAAATTAAAATTCTTAGAGTACGATTCAGAATTTGATTTCTTCAGATCATTTATATCCCTATGTCACTATTTTAATTTAAATCAAGAATCAATCCATTTGGATAACTATAAAAGCAGATATGCCCAAAATACCGAAACATGTTCAGTGTAAAGAAAAGTTTGCCACAGCGAACTCCTCCCGAGTAAAATTCTCGTGAAATTTTCACAAGTTTGCCATGAAAAAACCTAGAGTTGGCCGCAGCAAACTTCACCTAAAAGAAACCCTAGCTAACTTTCAAGTTTGTCGTAGTGAAGCAAAGAGTTTGCTGTGGCGAACTTCCATAGACGCATACCCAATTTTTTTTAATCCAGGTTAGATTTTGAGACTTTTCTAAACGTAATTTGAATTTGATTTCTTCATACGTCTCTAGTTTAAGCCACATCAAGAATCGTCTCATTTGGATAACTAGATAAAAAAAGTTATGGCTAAAAGACTGAGGCATACTTAGTGAACATTTTCCAGTAAATCATCCTCAAACTTTCCAGATTTTTATACTTAACATAACTTATACAAAGATCACTATTTTCTACTTCATTTACTCCCCATTTTTAGCTCCATTTCATCTCAATATCATTCACGAACAAAGCATGATCTAAATTTAATCATTAAACTAAAAACAAGATATGTTCATGTACCTATTCATCAACTTCCAGTTCTCATTAAAACATCCTTTTCATAACCAATCCATCTTACAAATATGTGTAGCATAACTCATAGCTTCTAACTCATGAAATATAGCATCAATCATCCATAAAGCAATTCCTAACCATTGTTTAGCATTTATATAAAACAAAACATCTATATATATATATATGTTCATTTCTTCACCAACATTCTAGCATATACAAAACTCCTTGTCATGATCATTCAACCTCTAAAACATTTCTGTAAATCATTACTCATCAATACAAGCAAGAAATTTGCACACTTTTCACCATTCATGACACCCACATACTCAAAACACCATTTCATGAGATTAACCTCTAACTATCATCATAAATGCTTCATTTAACCAAACCATAAAATTAAAACATGACTTACTTGATTTAGCTACCAAATCTTCAAACTCTTCAAGAAAATCAGAAATCCCTAAATTCACCAACAACCCACGATCATCATCATCTTGAGGTTGAAAAGTTTAGGTTTTTGGTGAGAATGAAAGAGAAAGTAAGGTGAAAGAGTAGCATGAAAGATGAGAGGGTTGGATTTAATATGAATGGAGATTTGAAGGATTAAAACTCATAAAGAAGAGAGGGAGAAGATAAGCTACGAAAATGAAGGTAAAAACCAAAGCAAAACACCAATACCCCTTTTTAGAGAGAAGCATCGTGAAAGACAATAAGGGGGTCTTTAAAATTAAAAGAGTTGTGGGCTTTAAGACATGGCTTGGCAAGTGACACTTGTCACTTGTCACTTGCCACATATCTCATTTCTAAAGCATTAGATTGGTTTCTTTCATTTAACCAATCCTATCAACTTCAATTTCTACTCCAATTATCCCCCAATTTTTAATGGCACTTTTCAATAAATTCTAAGGTCATTCATCAAAATTTCCATTGCCATTAGACAGTGTTAGAAACTTTGTGTAGTTTTTGTGTTATATTTTAGATTTGATGATGTTTTGCTTGGATTTGAACTTTGCAGAAATGGAGAGTTGCAAGAAAAGTAAAGAAGACACACAATTTACTTGGTTCAATAGCACAAAGCTATCTACGTCCAAGGGTCAATCTCACACTAGATTTACTAGTATCAAGGAAGAAGAAAATATAAGAGATTGGGTGTTTACAGAACACCTGTAAGAGTTTTATCAAACTCCCTAGTACCCTCAATATGTACACTAGCACTCTCTGGTTTTTTTCCTCACTTAAATCACAAAAAATGTAAACTTTAGTAGACTTGTAAATGTATTGATCTGAATACTTGAAACTTGTACTATTTATAAGTGTTGAGGTTGTTGACTTCGGATTTATGTTTAATAAGTTAGACATTTTGCATGCTTTCTCTACATGGCCTATTAATGTAGCTTCTTCTATGTGTTTTATATATAAGCTGATCTTCATGCTCTATGTTTAAGTTGTATATGTCTACGTTTTGTGTGGCTTTTGATGTGCTGTGCATTTTGTCAATACGTCTGCATTTTGCCTTCACGTGTGTCTAAAATGCAAGTGTCCTAGACAACTCTTCAATCAACTTATTAGAACATTCTCGATTCACTCCCTCGTAGGCTTCAAACACTCCTCTTCTTTCTTCTTCAATTCCTTATCTGTATCCTTGGTTTGAAGTGATTGTGTGAGGGTTAATGGAGAATCTCGTGAGTTTCTTCACATTCTTCCCTCCTTCATCATGAATCCTCACTCACTTAATTTTTTCTTCCGAGGTTGTGAGATCGACAGGTAAGCTTTAATCTTTTCTTTCAAGGTGCTTCATTTATCTGTAGAAACTCTCTACAAAAATGAATTTCTTTATTAGAACTACTTTTGTCCCAAAATTTGACAAATTTTGATCTCCTCTTATCTTCTTCAGGTCGACTTCTCCACTGTTGACCTTGTCTCTGATGAAGTGGAGTTGAACATCAATATGCTTCGATCTCTCGTGTAGGATTGGGTCCTTACTCAGGAAAAGAGCACTTTGATATCTATATGTATAGCTACTTCTGATATTTGAACTTTAATTTCTGACAGTAGTCCCTTAAGCCATATTAACTCCTTTAGGCCTTTTGTAATTGTGTAGAACTCTGCTTCTGTTGTAGATAATGACACCACTAATTGCACCTTCTAGCTGACTATATTGCCTGATAATGTAAAATAGTATGATGATAGAGATTTGCATGTGTCCTTATCTACCGCATAGTCTGCATCTATATAGCCATTTAAGCTTGTATGTTTATGCATTTCTAAGTTAGATTTAGAAAAACATGGACCATGATTTTAGGTCCCCTTAAGTATCTAAGTACTATCTTAAAACCTAACCAATGCTCTAGACCTGGATTAGAAATGAATAAGCTAAGTAGGTTGATTGCATAAGCTAAGTTAGGTCTAGTGCAAATCATGATGTACATTATACAACCTATACCTATATCATAAGGATATTTCTGCATATGTTTCTATTTTGCTTCTGTTGCTAGACTCTTAGTAGCTGTCAGCTGTAAGTGTGTGGCAATTAGAGCAGGACTAGGCTTAGAATCTACCATGTTGAACTTAGATAGGACTTTCTTGATATAGTCCCTTTGTATCAACCATAGTTTCCCTTCTACTTCATTTCTTATGATCTTCATTCCCAGTAGCTTCTTAGCTCTCCTTAGATCTTTCATATCAAAATTCTTCTTCAGAGCATTCTTCAATTCTTGAATTTTCTTTATTAGCTTTCTTTTGATGATTAGATCATCCACATACACTAGCATATAGACCACTTCATCTTTTTCTAAGTCCTTGTAGTATAGACAGTAGTCATAGGCGCTTCTTTTAAATCTAAATTCTGTCACCACCTCATGGAACTTCTTGTTCCATTGCCTAGAAGCTTGCTTAAGGCCATATAGTGATTTTTCTAGTAAACAAACATGATCTGGTTTCTGTTTGTCTATGAAGCCTATAGGTTGCTTCATATAGATCACTTCTTCTAGCCTTCCATATAGGAATGCTTTCTTTACATCCATCTGATGTATTTCCCAATCATTTAGAGTTGCTAGAGTCAATATTATCCTCACTATTTTAAACTTGACCACTGGGGAGAAGATTTCCTTGTAATAAACCGCTTCTCTTTGCCTAAAGACTTTTGCAACTAGTCTTGCCATGTAGGTCTTAGGATCAGCTTCAGTCACTCCATCCTTTAGCTTGAATATCCATTTACATTTAATCAACTTAGAGTTTGGTGGCTTAGGAACTCGCTTCCAAGTCTCATTCTTTATTAAAGAAGTGTATTCACTTAGGCAAGCCTCCTTCCACTGATCTGCATCAGTCCTCTCTATAGCCTCCTCTTAGGTTTCTAGTGCTTCAGACTTAACTGATTCTGCAACCAAATAGGCATAGTCAACTAGGTTAGTGTCAAAATACCTTCTATTTGGTATTATCTGCCTTGGTTCCCTGTCTTTGACTAGTTGATAGTCCAGTAGTGGAGTTTGAGCTTCTGTTGTTCCTTCTTCTTGTTCTGTTCCCTCCTGAGTGTTAGAATTTGAGTCTATTGTTCCATTGTTTCTTCTATTGCTTCTGTTGTCTGTTTAGCAGCTATTTTTGTTTCTCCTCCTTCATATATGGAGGGTGGGACATAGAAGGAAGTCAAAGTATTGTTTGATCCCAGCTACTATAGAATATTCTCTTGGACATGCATCCCTCCATCTTTAGGCTTCAGTAGTGGGAATTCAGTTTCCTTGAACACTACATCTCTGCTTATCTGAGTTTTGTGAGCTCCTGACTATAGAATTAATACTTTATATCCTTTAATTCCTTCTGGATATCCAAGAAACATCCCTTTGATAGCTCTAGGTTCTGATTTCCCTTCTGTTTGGTGTATATAGGCACTGCATCTAAAAGGTTTCAGGTGAGTCAAAATTGATTTAAAACTAGTCCATACCTCTTCAGGAGTATTATATCCATTTGTAGATGTTGGTAATCTGCTTATAAGGTATGCTGTTATTTTGATGGCTTCCCCCTATAGTGATTGGGATAGGCCTAAGGAAAGCAGCATGCATCTTGTCTTCTCTAGTAGTGTTCTGTTTAGTCTTTCTACTACTCCATTCTGTTGAGGAGTAGCCTTGACTATTCTATGCCTTTGAATTCCCTTTTTTTTACAGTAGTCATCGAACTCCTTTTTGCAGAAATCCAAACCATTGTCTGTTCTTAGGCATTTTAATTTCTTTCTTGTTTGATTCTCCATTAAAGTATGCCACTTAATAAATGCCTTTAATGCTTCATCGTTAGTCTTTAGGAGATAAATCTAGCACTTCTTTAATCTGTCATCAACAATAGACATGAAATATCTCTTACATCCCATTGTTTGAGTTTGTGCTAGCCCCCATAGGTCACTATGAACATAATCCATGCTACTGGTGGCTTTTCTTGCAATTTTTGGGAAAGGAGTTCTATGGTGTTTTCCTAGGATGCACTCTTCACATAAGTCAATTTTCTTTACAGTAATGTTTGGCAACAGTCCCTGTTGCTCTAGGTGCTTGAGACTCTCATTCCCTACATTTCTAAGTCTTGCATGCCATAGAATTATTAAGTTAAGCTCCTTTTCTTTTACTGTTAGGTTGATTTCTAGTTCCTACAACATAGTATAGGCCCCCTCTCTCAATTGCCCTTATAACCACCTTACCATCCTTGATGATTTCTCTCAAGCCATCTTTGGAACTTATCCTTGTATCCTTGCTTGTCAAAAACACTTTCGGATAAAAGATTTCTTCTAATTCGAGGGACATTTCTCACATTGCTTAATGTTCTCCTCTTTCCATCATGCATCTTGATGGAAATATTGTCAATGCCTTCGATATCTTGCTTCCCTGCATCATCCATCCTTACTTTGACTGACAAGTTCTCAAAAGAAGAGAACCACTCCCTGTAGGGACTTACATGCACTGTGCAGCCTGAGTCTAGAATCCAGTCTATTGTCAAATCATCGGCTTTAGTTGTTAATGTAAGAATCTCATCTCCACTAGATTCTTCAAGTTTTTCAACATTTCCTGCATTTACCTTCTCTACTTCTTTGTCCTTCTTCTTTTTCCTGCATTCCTAGCAAAATGACCCACTTTATCACAATAAAAGCATTTTTTACCTTTGGTTTTATTCCTTTTCTTTTCATCATCTTTCTTTTTCTATTTGCCCTTTCCTTTAGTTTTTTGTCCACCTTTCTTTGAGCCATTTTGTACTAATCTGTTCTCGGATCTATTGTCCAAGAACATCACTTCTGATTCCTTTTTAAAGTGATTGTTATCTATCACTTCCTCCATCAAAGAGTCAAGAACCCTCTTTACTGTTAGAGCATCACCACTAGCATGCTTAACCACCTTTCTGAATGCATTGTACTCTTGTGGTAATAACTTTAGAATCACCACTGCTTGGTTTTAGAATCACCACTGCTTGGTTTTCTTCAGAGATTACCTCTCTAGTAGCTTCAAGATCTTAAATTAGTTTAAAGAAGTAATCCAGATTGTCTTCTAGGGTTACTGTTGTGTTCATCTTGAAGTTGGTGAGATTGTGCAGCAAGGTCATCTTGTTTGGTAAGCATCTTTTTGAATAAACCTTATCCAGTTTATCCCATAACATCTTTATAGTGTTGCAATCTTTCACCTTTCCGATGACAATTGGTGAAAGATGCAACATTAGCTTGCAATGTGCTAATCTTTCCTTCTTCAGATTTTTCACAGGATCTGGTTCATCTTTGTATGTAACATCTATGACCCCAAAGCATTCACAGGATTCAAGAAGGGCTTGCATCTATAATTTCTAGATTGCAAAGTCCTCCTTTCCAGTGAACACTTCTATCTTTTTTCCCACCATCTTTGTAGGTTCTTTGTAAAGACTTGTGCTTGAACTTTCTTCTTTGATGAATTCTTTGACTTGACAATGTGGACAGAAAATTCAATGGCTTTGATACCAATTTGTTAGAAACTTTGTGTAGTTTCTGTGTTATATTTCTGATCTGATGATGTTTTTCTTGGATTTGAACTTTGCAGAAATGGAGAGTTGCAAGAAAAGTAAAGAAGACACATAATTTACTTGGTTCGATAGCACAAAGCTATCTACATCCAAAGGTCAATCTCACACCAGATTTACTAGTATCAAGGAAGAAGAAAATACAAGAGATTGGGTATTTACAGAACACCTGCAAGAGTTTCATCAAACTCCCTAGTACCCTTAGTATGTACTCTAGTACTCTCTGGTTTTTTTCCTCACTTGAATCACAGAAAATGTAAACTTTAGTAGACTTGTAAATGTATTGATTTGAATACTTGAAGTTTGTCCTATTTGTAAGTGTTAAGGTTGTTGACTTTGGATGTATGTCAAATAAGTCAGGCATGTTGCATGTTTTCTCCATGTGACGCATTAATGTAGCTTCTGCTGTGTGTTTTGCACATAAGTTGATCTTTATGCTCTGCTTTAAGTTGTATACGTCTACGTTTTGTGTGGCTTTTGATGTGCTGTGCATTTTGTCAATACGTCTGCGTTTTTTCTTCATGTGTGTCTGAAATGCAAGTGTCTTTCCTTGGTCTGAAGTGATTGTGTGAGGGTTAATAGAGAATCTTGTGAGTTTCTTCACAGACAGTAATTTCTACCATCATTTAACAATTGTTTTGCCACTTGGGAAATTTTTCCTAGTCCAAAATAACCTTAAATTCTAGAAAATTTTCAAAATTTTACCAAAATTTTTGAGTTAATGAATATATTTTCCAAATCAAATTTTCACATATATAATCCACAATTCCAAGTATAATCACATGTATAGATCAATTATACCCGAAAATTGTCAATGAATGCATATACAGTCATTTTGATGTGTGCAAAAATTCAAATTCATACGCGTATATGCTAGCATTATGCATGAACATGAAACTCATTTTCTTAGTCTCTCTTTGAGCTCACTTGTACCAAATTTTAGGGTTCTAACCTTTAGTATAGGAACGGGATGTTACAAGACCTCCCCAGATCTTGCTTTGTTGCAGGATTTCGGTTTTAGGTGTGATGATGATGATGATTAATTGGATCAATTAGTTCTTTAGTGAACTTGATATAGTTCTTTACATTATTCTAGACAGTAATGTACTGTTGAATATTAGAGCCATTAGGTGTGTCAAAGGAGCTAAGGTCTCATCAATGATCCAAGGATTTATTTAAACAAATTTTCTTAATTATGATGATAATTAAGATGGAAGTTATAAGATTTAAGTAAGTGCTCATTATGGAGAATCTTGTAGAATTCTCTCACTAAACCACTGTCCCAACAGTAGTATAATTGTCATATAATGATATGGTATGAGATACTTAAACGGTTGGCTTAGTGCAAGTGGGAGATACTTAAATAAACGTGTAGGTACTTGTTAGAAAACAACTTTACTGAACAGACCCGAAATGAGAAATCCATTTGGAACATTACTTATATGTCTATGAGAATTTTCATCGTGATGACTATATAAGTGATCCTTTGACTTGAGGTCTTCAAAGTTATCTTGTATAGGGATTGTTATGTTTTGATACCAATTATGACCTATTTAATAATGGGTCGTTCAATCGGCAGTCATTGGATATATCATAAACTATATTTAGGTAGTTGTGTGATCAAGGTAAGATTTAGCAACCTAAAGTAATTACGGAGAATGCTCCGATGTTCTTGATTAATATTGATTCAGGAAAATTTTGACCAAGGTTGAATGATGCTTTATAAATAATTGACAAATGTCATTAATTAAATCAATAGCTAATGACAGAGAGCTAATATGATTAGACTCAAAATAGAATAGACATTAATTCTATGTTTTATGTCTAATCGGAACATTGTATAATAAAAAATTGAATTATACAAAAAAATCATGCACAGAAAAGTTATTCAAAATCACTTTGACATTTCTAAATATTTAGGTAATCATGATGCGTTGCTAGATATCAATCTTAAGCTATGATTATAAATTGTTTAATTGAGGAATCAAAGATAAATTAAAATGAGTTTTAATTTGTTTAATTCTAATTGTGAATTAAGATTATAATGTGTAATCATTATCAACATATTTGAGAACTTAATAGGTTTCACATATAGAATGAGTTGAAAAGAACAAATATATTTTATCAATTTATACTTGATTGTAAAGATGAGAAACTTTATGATTAAATATGAGATATTTAATAAATAAGGATCAATATGAGATATTGGATCTTATTTTGACATAATTGGTATTTAATTAGAATTATTTATAATTCTAATTAAATATCAATTGAAATTAGAGTTTAATTTAAGTTAAATTACAAAAATATCTAAAACCTATTATATATAGGCTAAAGTTCTAATAGAGCTAACACTTCTTGCTTAAGAGTTACAGAGTTTTCTCAACCTGTTTTGTGGATAGTGTTAGAGGTCAGATACTTGTGCGATTATAGTAGTTGAGATGGATCAGTTTCAGAAATGGTTCATAAGATATGATAAAATAAGAATCAAACTTTAAAATAAGGTAAGAATTATGATTTACAATTTGCTATTGATTTATGTGTTAATCATTTTATAAAATTAAAGTAATCTTGATTTTCAAGAAATAAAAAGAAAATCGTAACTATTTCACTACGGTTGGGATCGAATCCTATCCTAATTTTCCAACATTGTCTTTGCCCATCACACAAAATATTGTCACATTTATGAAATGACTTGGTCATTGCACATCAAATCTACTTGGTTCCTGCATCCCTGTGTGAAAATTGACCTAAGGTGTCAATGCTCGTACAAAATTTCTGTGTGGTTGGTCAAAGGGGTCTAACAACACTATACTAGCAGTATTTTTTTTGGATAAAATACACATATAATTAATTTCGAAAAAAATTCCTATATTTTAAAAATATGCAAAATATTCTCTATGGCTATCAAGAGGTCACATGACATTATTTTTAGGCGTAATCATATAATAAGAGGTTATTAAGATAACAAATCAAAGGAGTTACTTGTCAAATAAATTTATTTATTATATTTATATATTAATAAGTAATATGATATATTATTTTTAACAATTACTTCGTGATATATATACATTTTTAACTCTATTTAGTGTAATAATTATTTTATGAAGTTAAAATTTTCTTTTTTCTATTTTGACTTTGGTTAGTGTGTGAATCTTTTAACAATTATTATTGAAATGTTTTAGGTTATCCATTTTTCAATAGCCCTTGACAATGCTTTGTATCATTTTACTATAATTGGTATATTTAATTGTTGATCTTTATTTTCATTAATACATCAATATTTTTTTCTCTATTTTTATTTAGATCATATATTAGTTTTTGATTTGAACTACTAGTTCCTTCTAGATCTAAAATTTCAATCTAAATAATTTTTAAAAGTTCTCAAATTAATATATCATTAAAATTTTATATTTAATTATTTATTTTCAATCTAAATTTAAGATCTTATTCTTTCAATATTTAATTATATATCCCTCATCGCCTTCAGCTTTAGACAATAGCAAGAAAGAAGTTCATTTGGTAAGAAACAATGAAGTTGAAGCTTTATTGGGTTTTAGATTAAAATTTAAATTTGGGTAGGTTCAAATTTTTTGTTAGGTCTAAGATACATTAAGTTCGGATGGGGAGTTTAGAATGCTTTGGCATATTTTCCAATACGAAGTATTAGAGAGATTTTTAAAAACATCTGTACACATCACCAATGATAGATCCACATACAAAATATGCGACTTTATATAAACATGATAATAAAATAAGCTTTTATGAGTTTTATTTATTAGTTAATAATACTAATACATAATATTTTCAATTTTACTATTTACTATTTATAATTCATATTTATAAATAAGTAATAACTAATTTGATTGATTTTAATGTTAACAAGGAAAATTGTAAAATTCTTATTATTTTATTGATTTACCATACATCATATCATTACTTGTATTATAGTATAATATCATTTAATACTTAATGTTAATTAATTTATTAATAATTAATAATATGTTAATTTATCATTCTTAATAATATATTTATTAAATTAATATTATAATAAATTGTCTTGTATATCAAACTTTTCACATATTATGCAATAGTATCAAATAAATAAGGGACAATCTACATAAAAGAAAAAGATCTATTTGCACAACTTTTATTGGGAAAAATGGAGAAAGATACATTAATTCAATGCCTAAGAAGCAATGTAGTGATGGGAAAAATAAAACATTTCCTTACTAAATATAAATGCACAAAATACATTACTTAAAAAAAATACTCAATTTTTAATATGAAAAATCTTCCCAATATGAGAAATAAAAATCACATGATCTAATCCACTATAAAATTAATGAATACATTGAAATGAGCTTCAACTTCAAGAGCTCACTACAACTAATACTCGTCAACAAGAGTGGTAATCAAACAATGCATATATCAAAATTCATATATAACACAGATTTTGTTTCATACCACGCCAATTCCTTCCTCTCGACAATTCTACAATGTCAACCTTGACAGCTTCTCCAAAAGCTTCTTTCCCACAACAAAGGAGAAAATGGTAGCAGAAACTCGTAAAGAAGAAAAGAAAATTCACATCATAAAGTGACCAAATTAACCACGCAAGATCCCTACCACCAAGCACGTAAGGCGTGTAAAAGGGAAGTGAATGTACCCACACTCACCAACTACACCAATTGCAACTTTAGGCCAAGTGAGAAGAAGAAATTAGTCTCGCAAGCCTGACACACATGGATGAACCAAAGAGGAAAGAAGAGCACCATTCACCACGTACCAAAAATAAGAAAAGTCAAAAAAATTCTTTATAAAGGTTACATTTCTCCGTATAAAATACACACAACCTAAGGGCCGTTTGGTTCCACTTTTGTTTTTCTGTTGTTGTTTTTAATTTCTGTTTCCTGTTTTTAATTTTTGTTTTTGTTTTAAAAATGAAAACCTGTTTGGTTGAGATTTTTAATATAAAAACTGAAATAAAAACCTGTTTGGTTGAGATTTCTAATAAACTTATTATAATTATGATTATGATTATTATTGTTATTATTATTATTATTATTATTATTATTATTATTATTATTATTATTATTTATTTTTAATAAGTTATTCTTATTATTATTAATTTATTATTATTATTAATTTATTATTATTGTTATTGTTGTTGTTGTTGTTGTTGTTGTTGTTGTTGTTGTTGTTGTTGTTGTTGTTGTTGTTGTTGTTGTT
>JAOSBK010000204.1:12781527-12791989 GCA_027568895.1 Erythroxylum shatona
CCAACTCCTTTCATTTAAGCTACATTTATCAATTACACAACTCATTACCTTAATCCACTTCTTCTCCCACCATTTCGACCTAAACTTAACCAACACACATCTTGTTCATTGTTCATCATCAATTCACATCATACATGTATAATTAACACCATAGAATTCATTTTGACCATCAATTTCAAATGATATTCAAAAATTCACCAACTTTCACCTAAAGGGGACAATTTCAGTTTTAACTTAAATAACCCTCTCCATGTCACATTTCATTCCTCTCAACCATGTTTCATGCATATTCAAGCATGGAGAACAACATATCTTAATACCAAACTCAAAATCATAGTGTAAAGAGAGATGAGACAAAAGTTACTTATACTTTCCTTTAATGATATCTTCAAATACTTTGAGAATTTCTCAAATCTAAGGACAAATTTGAGTTCCTTGACCCCAAATTAGCTTTTATCTCCTTAGTTTGACTTAAAGAATCAAAAAGATGGTGGAATTTTATGTATAGCCAAAACTCTCCTTCTCCTCTCTTATCCTCTCTTCTTCTTTCTTTTAAGTAAAACTAAGTGTTTTAAAGTCTAAATAAAGGGGTTGCATAGCCACA
Source organism: Erythroxylum shatona (assembly GCA_027568895.1). NCBI lineage: Eukaryota > Viridiplantae > Streptophyta > Magnoliopsida > Malpighiales > Erythroxylaceae > Erythroxylum > Erythroxylum shatona. Next base: position 12,782,132 of record JAOSBK010000204.1, read on the forward strand.
CCATGTAGAAGGGTCTAGAATTTGACTCGTCTTTGACCAAACATGGTGAATTTACCAATTTGCCCTTAGTTTTGTGAAATTACCATTATACCCTCCAAACTTTTCCTAAATTTGCAATTAAGCCCAAAATTTGGAATCACCAAAACTTTTATTTTCATTTTGATCCTTAAACTTTTGAAAATTATAATTAAACCCCTTAACTTTATAAATTTACGAAATGGTCCTCCAATAAATGAAAAATTACATTTAAGTCCTTTAACTTTTAACAATTTGCAAATAAGCTCTTATATACATCAACTTTTCCAATTAAGCTTTCTAAGTGTCCAATGAGTCTATAAATCATGTCTAATAACCTCTAAGGAATTAGAACTCATTTAATTTAACCACCATGGTCATATCTATCCGATAGACTTGGTTTTATCCACTTAAAAGCTCATATGCTGGAAATCTCCAAGATTCCGCATACATATGAATTCTAAGTTCATGTAAGGGCATATAACATTATACATCATTAACATATACACCCAAATGACTTAAATAGATCTTTTAACTCATATATAACCATATGTATATACCAATATACAGTAGTATCTCCAAATACAATACAACACAAAAGGGCTCCAAAAGTTCGGCGTTACAATGCCGGACTAAGGTCTAAGGATAATGTGAATGAGAATGTGATAGTGAATATGATTATGTGATATTGAGCACTTTCAATTAACTGAATATATGTGATGCATTTCTGTTGGACACCAACCTTTTCTTAGGAGATTAGAACTATTAAATAAGAAATTTTGGTGATTAGTCATGAGTAAAGAATAAATGAATGAAAATTCTTGAACCAAGATATGATAGGTAAGAGTAAAGTAGTGAATGAGAAATGTGGATAGATTCATGTTTTGATTTGGTGTTTTTGTGGATAAGATATTTTGAAATGGGAATAATTAAGGTGAAAGTTAGAAGTAAAATGAAAGCAAAAATGAAGCTGAATATGTGTAGTAAGTTGATGAAGAATACATACATATGTATATATTTTGTTATTGGTATTCATGATTAGTCATGGATTAAAATTTTTATGGATGATATTGATTTGAAATGGAGTTGAGAATGAGGAGTAAATGAAGTAGAAAAGGTGATCTTGGTATGAGTTGTGTTAAGAAAAGATTGTGAAACAAAATGGGTGGTTGATCTGGAAAATGTTCGCAGAATATGTTTCAGTCTTTTAGCCACAATGTTTTCTCTAGTTATCCAAACGAGATGATTCTTAATTTGAATTAAACTAGAAACATATGGCTAAATTTCTTATGCAGACATCAAATTTAAATTCTATCTTTAAGAATCTCAAAAGTTTTCACGAAATTGAGAACTAGGTGTAGTACATTGATTGAGGAATGTAAAGTTCATATTCTGACTGTAAGGAAATTTTTGGATTGATCTATATAGATTTAGACAAAGTTGTCTTCTAAAAAGTTGTAGGTCTTTCTTGTATCTTTCCAAGGGTATATAGTATGAGAATTTTCAACAATGTATTTGAAAGTTATGATCTTTATAAGTGGAGATGTTCAAGAATATAGATAGTATCGTCTGTGATGATGTCATATCATTTATAAAAATGTATCGTCTGTGATGACGTCATATCATCTATGATGACATCATATCGTCTGTAAAATGTATCATTTGTAATGACATCATATCGTCTGTGATGATGTCATATCGTCTATGTTTGACTTTCTGTCTCTTATATGTTTGACCTTTTGTACACTATCATCTGTACCTATCGTTTGCTCCATTTTTTACCCTTCAGACGATAAGACTAGTCTTCAAGGTCTTCATGAAAGTTGTAGATCTAGAAGTCATATTTTAGACCATCTAAAGAACGCCTCAATCTAATATATGTAGGGAAAGTTATAGCAATTTCTCCCATTCGTCTGCTTTTTCATTTGGTTTTGTTTATACCTATAGTCTGCTCCATTTTTGACCCCGTAGATGATAGAATCTATCTTCGAGGTCTTCATAAAAGTTGTATATCTTGAAGTTCTCTTTCAAAAAATATAAGTAACTAATCAATATAATATCTTAAAGGAAAGTTATAGCAATTTTCCCAATTCATCTGCTTTTTCCCATTTGTCTGCGTATTCATTTGGTTTCACCCATACCTATCGTCTGCTTGATTTTTGACCCTTTAGATGATAGAATCTGTCCTTAAGGTCTTCTTAAAAGTTGTATATCTCAAAGTCCTTTTTGAAACAGTCCTAATATGATCTTAACCCCACATATGTAGAGAGAGTTATTCCATTCGTCCCTGGACAGGTTCAACATGATTGAGGACAAAACCCTGTTTGATTCTATTGGCCATAACTTCTTCTCTAGACACCCAAATGACTTGATTCTTGAACCATTGGACTCATAATACATTGCTCTACATCTCCACCAAACATCATAGCTATCTGAAATGAATTGAGAAGATTGAGTGAAAAATGTGGGACGGGTACAGTGAGTGTGCTTTTTTAATAATATGAACTGGTGTTATTCTACTGAACATACTTCAGTATTTTAAGTATAGTTAGATCTATAAGATTCTAAATGAGATGATTTTTAATTTGGAGTCAACTAGAGACATAGGGCTACAAATAATTTGAAGAAGTTGAGTTTTGAACTAGTCTTTAAGATGTTTAAATCCTAGATAGAAGTCGTGCATAGTATACTATTTTTGACAAGAGCAGTCCGAAAATGTTTGGGGCAATACTTTCAGATTTCTGAGTCAAATTGAATGATTTTGTATCATTAGAAACTTAATACAATGAGGAACATTTTTTCTAGAAGAAAGTATTATGTCAGAATATTCAAGGATACTTTCGGCAAGACACTTAAGCATAAAAGACATAAGGCATAAATGGAAGGGCAAATGGGATATTTCTTGATCATTAAGGGCATAATTAGAAGAAGAAGTGTTGTCTTGCATTTTAAGAAGAGAGAAGAATGAAAATTGAAGAGAAAAATAGAGAGTGTCATGAAGAAGAGAGAGAAATACGAAGAGAAGAGAAGGAGAGAAAGAAGAGAAAACAAGCTAGGGTTTCAATTATGTTAGCCTTCAAGAGAGATTTTGAGGTTATTCAAGAAGGAAAATAAGTAGAGGAAGAGAAGAGCTTCCTTTTGAGCTAAGGATCCCTTCATTTGGTAAAGAATGAAGATAATATCATTTTAAAACTTTTAGATTCTTGGAAGGATTTTAGTTCATGGAGTTTAGAAAATGCTTGGGTTTAAGTATTCTAGAACCAATTTTAGTGATTGTGTTTGAGGGATTTTCAATTGTAAACCCTACTGAGTGAGATTTTTGTTATTGTATAAAGGGATCAAAAGAGGGAAAAGGAACAAGAGAAGAGGCATATTTGAGCAAGGCTATAAGCAAGGAAATTAAGGTAGGTACATGTTTATAATAGAGTAAATGAACCACTAAATGTTTTTCTTTGAATCAAGTAAGTTGAATGATTTCAATTGCGTCATAAGTATTGCATTTTTTGCTTCTTGAATGAATTATGAAATTGTTATATGTTTGCTACATTAATTGTGTTGATGATTGATGAAAAGACTCTGAAAAGGATTTTCTTTTTGAAAAGATGCATGTTTATGAAATCATATTTATGAAAAGACCCCCTCAAGTTTTTGACTATACAGGACCATTATATGGAAATGTGTAGTGCGTCATGTTTATAGATCTACCCAAACCATTCTGATGTGCTTATATGCTTATGTTATGTTAACAAGTTTGATGCATTCATATTATGTAACTTGTGAATTTTGGCTGAAAGCTTAGGAAACATGTGTTTTATGAACTCAATGAAAATTTTCTATGATAAGTAAAATGGTTTCAAAGGTTTTGCTTATTTTTTCGTTATAAACTATTACCCTCGAGCTATCAAGCTCACTCCCTTTCTGTCTCATCTTCAGGTGATAGCTAAAAGATCAAGTGATCAAGAGCCTAAGGGAATTTCCGCAAATTTGCTATTTTGGTATTTTTGTAATAAACCAATGGTATCGTTTTTGTTATGTAAATAAAGTTTTTCAAACTTTTTTTCTTTATAAATGAAATGATAGATTAAAGTAGTTCGGTTATGTATGTTCATATTGACTTCTTCTTAATATGGTTGAGTTCAAGTAATAAGTTTTTGTTTATGTTTGATTGTTGGGGGCACGCCACCCTTGTGGGATGATGCCTAATAAGGTTTTACAGAAATAACCCTATAGGAAAATTTTGCTCAGTATCATGATTCTCCAGGTTTGGGTTCCGCAACTGGGACTGCAACAGTTGTGGTATCAAAGCAAGAAGAGGAATCGATGATGGTTAAGGAGACTTCATTGGAATAAGCTCACGTCTTATAATTTCAAAAGTTAGGTTCTAGAAACGGTGCCCAATAGACAACTTATAGATAGTTTGACTTAACTGAAGCATGATGGAGCCTTAAGGATTAGAGCTTACATGCTCAGGATGCAGAACATAACTAATAGGCTAAATAGGATTTAGGTCCCATTATCATATTCTTTTTTTATCCAACAAGTATTAAATTCTTTATCATTTGAAATTAATTCTTTGTAGACATTTGCAATATTGGGAAGGGACGGGTATTGTAATCTTAATATGTGTCTAAGAATAATGATAAAACAAATTTGGTGTTTAAAAGGTATGTTATAAGTATAAGGCTTTTTTTAAAGAAGGAAAGCAAACTAGGTGACTTTGAGGTTTTAGTTTTCTTGTAGTCATGTTTAATAAATATAGCACCAAATAGTTGGTAGTTGGATATTATTCTTCTATTCATATTTCTATTACATTATAAGTAATGAGGAACAAAAAAGTCAAGTAGTAGTCAATGAATATGTTTATGGATGGTTGAACTATAGTAGATGTAGAGTACATCGGAGATATAGAGATACAGTTTATATTAGATAGTAGTATACTATTAAATAAAATGGTGTATGTGCCATCTTGCAAAATAATTTAATTTCAATTTCTAGACTATATGATGTTGAGTATAATTTTATTTTTAGTAATAAAAATATTTTATCATCTCTTCATTCAATTTTAAATGGTGAATGTTTATTAAATGATGATTTTTATTATTTGGATTTAAAATATCATAATGAAATTGGTTATAAATATTGAAAAATAGGGAATTAAAAGGAGTTTAATCAAGGAAAAGTCATCCACTTTATGATATAAGATATATGGTCATTTAAGGGAATAATTTAGAGATTGTTCAAGGAAATCTTCCCTAATTTGGTTCATGATGATATTGTTAGTGGCCATAGAGATTTTATTAGAAATTCACTAAAAAAAGTATGAAAAAACTACTATTATTAATAACGAGGTTTTTTAGATTATTCATATGATAGTAGTGGATCTTTTGATCGCATTATCGATAGAAAATTTTTTATAACTTTCATTAATGATTACACTCAATATGATTTCTTGTATCACATTGGTAATAATTATGAGGCCCTATAGAAGCTCAAAATATTTAAGGTAGAGGTTGAGAAGTAATTGAATAGACATATTAAGATTGTCATATCACACTGTGGCATAAAGTATTATGGTAGACATAGAGATTTAGGTCAAGAGATAAGTCCTTTTATTGAGTTTCTAGAGAGTTTTTCATATAGTTACATAGTATATACCATGCACAATACAACTAAGAAAATTATAGTAGTAGAGATGTCCAGTCGCACACTAAAGCATATAGTGAGGCGCATGATGGCAAGATTAAAGCTTCCTAAGTATATGTTGAGAGATAAATTAAAGACAACACTTTATATCCTAAATCATGTTCATAATATGCCATTTCCCAAAACTCCATTTGAATAATGGATAAGTAGAAGCCTAGTTTGAATCATTTGTTGGTGTAATATTTTTTTAATAAAAATAAATCTACATCATCTTACATTTTTATGTTAGCTAAATAAGTTATGTTTTAGAATAGTTTTAACTAGTTTGTCATGATGACTTCATCAATGAAAGCTAAGATTATAACTTGTTTTAAAGGAGGAGTGCATGCCAAGTGGTTGAACATTATGATTTATTTATTTCATTTCTAGGCCCATTAGGATTCACTGTGACAACTTATTTATTTTATTATTTTCGAATAATATAAAAATCGCTAGACAAGTTAAGTATATTGAGTTTAAACGCTTTAAGATTTGAGGATGGGTTGATGATGGTGATATATTTTTGAAATATATTATCATTATAGACATGATAGTAAACACATTTATTAAGGGGCTTAGGCCCATAGATTTTCATAAACATTAAACAATCTAAGTGTTATGTTGTCTTAGATATTTTGATATAGTGAGAGTTTGTAACTTTTATTTTACATGTTATAGTACTTAAGATTAATAAAATTGCAAAATTTTCATTTTTTAATTATAGTGTGATTTGTAAAATACATTCATGATGTTATCTTATTGAACTTGTGTACATAGAATTCTTTTATCTTCAAGTTGTGTTGTGAATTATTTATAAAAGTGAATAGTTTATTTCATGATTGATCTTTATGGTCTGTGACTCTTTAAAGAACAAGCCATTTTTGGCAGTTGATCTCTATACAATATTAATGGTTTCTTTTATATATGTCTTGTTTTGAGATTGATGTCTTGATTTAAGACTAGACTGATATGGTTATACATGGTTCATGATTTTATGTAAGGCTGCATTTTTCTAAACTTCTCTAGACTCTGGACTTTCACTAGATTGTTATTGTTGTTGTTGTTATTATTGTTATTGTAAATACAAGTCACACCACACTAACACTACATCAAAGGGATTAGTTAGTGAATTGCGTATGCATATAATTATAAAGAGTAGTATATTGATTACAATATATTAACTACCATAATCTAATATTTGTTATTCATTTGATTCAATTCTTTAAGATGAGATGTTTTTCAAAATTACACACGAACTTAACAAATTTGTTACTTGACCCAATCGACTCATTTTCAAAGAAAGTACTAAATCCTTATTGTTTTGTCCAAATAAGTGAGTATACATTTTTGTGTATATAAACTACAATTAATTAGTCTTTTATTAAAATTGGGTCAAATAGAGACATGAAAGACTTAATTCAACAGGTTTATTAAGTAATGACTAGTTAACATAGCTTTTCTTATCATCTTATATATAAGTAATTTGTAAGGAATTAGGTTTATATAATTTATAATTTGACTTAAATTAATAAGAGAGGTAAGAGAATGAAATATACTACTTTTCTTTTATATTATGGGCACTATAAAAGTGATATCATTTATCCAATTCAAAAAGAGATTAGTGAAAAGAAATAAGCCATTATAAATACAAGCATGAGTAATCAACATAAGTGTAAATGAGACCAAAATATGGATGCTGGTAGGTTTAAGTTGTTACCTATCGAAGCGGTAAGACTCTTCCAAGATTGTGTTGTTGTTGTGCCATTTCATAGATGCTTACATAATGTTTTACTTATTTACGATTGTGTATACATCTCAGGAGTGGATTTCAATTTACCTGATAATTAGTCTAATTGATAATTTGCTTCCAACATACTAAATATGAACCCATCTAGCTAGGATCTAGAAGGAAGCCACTAACATTCATTTTGTAGGTACCTTCATATTCTCTTTCCTTTTCTCCTCTTGTCCTTCTACTAAAGGGACTTTTATTTATTATATGGAACTCACTAATTTGACAAGTAACTATAATTTAACAACTTTTTTTTGAAAGGGTTCCCATCTTTTAGGTTGAAATTCTAGTCTTGCGATTTCACTAATGGATTAGTTTTTCTTTGATAAGCTTTTAATGTTATGTGCTAAAATTTTCGTAGCGTTATTTATGCTACTACAGGGCATTTGGTTCACCTGCGAGAATAAGAATAAAATGATGATTCTTTAGGAATAGCATAAATGAAAAATATAATTTGATTTATTCCTAAGAATTTTTAATAATGGTATAATACCAATATTTAGTTTAAAAACATAAATTTGGAATGATAAATGAATAACTAACAAAATGAATATTTTGATTTTGTTAGTTATTCATTTATCATCATCGTCGTCATCATCTCATCATCATCATCATCATCATTATTATTGTTGCTACCATTTTATTTTATTTTTATTATTTAAAATTTATTATTATATTAATATATTATTATTCTTATAATTATATTTCTATATCTAAGTAATTATGTGGATTCCTTAAGGATATTTTTGTCCAACAAGTCCTCATTTTTATTTCCAATCCACTTAGAATAGATAAAAATAAGAGGAATGATAAGTTTACTTATTACTCAAACTCAAGGAATAAGTAAACCTTTAGATTATATATTTTATGTTTTCTTCAACCAAACAAGGGAATAACCAATCTAAGAATAGATCGGGAATGAAATGGTGATTCTAGTCAACCAAACACCCCATTAGAGATATTTATATGACACTTCTTACTAAAGTAAAAATAATATACTACAGATGTATGGATTCTTTTATGTAAGAATTATCACCCACAACTTAATTAAACTTTAATTAAAACTATAATTAATTATAATTAAATAGAATTTTAGTTAATTATAACTAAATACTAATTAAGTCTAAATAAAATTTAATATCTCATACTCAATCCTAAAGTTTCTCAAATATTACAATCAGTTTTAGCTTAAAATATATTTTTCTCTTTTCAATCATTTTTTGTGTATGACTCACTAAACTTATAAACGAGTTAATAATGAATATAAATTATAACCTTAAATCATGTTTAAGATTAAATAGATTAGTATATTTAAATTTATATTTAACTAAATAATTTATATCAATAGATAAAGATTAGTACTTAGCAACGCGTCATTACTATCCAAATATTATTAACATCAAAATGATTCCAGTCAACCAAACACTCCATTAAAGATATTTATATGACACTTCTTACTAAAGTATAAATAATCTACTACATGTGTATGGATTCTTTTATGTAAGAATTGTCACCAACAACTCAATTAAACTTTAATTAGAACTATAATTAATTATAACTAAATACTAATTAAGTCTAAAGAAATTTTGATATCTCATACTCAATCCTAAAGTTTCTAAAATATTACAATCAATTTTAGCTTACTTAAAATATATTTTTCTCTTTTTGATGATTCTTTGTGTATGACTCACTAAATTTATAAACGCGTTAATAATGATTATAAATTATAACTTTGAATCATGTTTAAGATTAAATAGATTAGTATATTTAAATTTATATTTAATTAAATAATTTATATCAATAGATAAAGATTGGTACTTAACTATTGGGACCCGATTTCGGGAACCGGATCCCAACCGGGAAACGAAAAACGGAAACGAAAAACCAAGTGGCGGAACCGAAACAAAAGCAGAAACGACAGGTGGCCAAAGCGAAAGAACGGAAATCGAAGTGAAAGTGGCCAAAATCAAAGCGAAATCAAATCGGATCAAAAGGCGAAAGAATCGAAAGCGAATCGAATGGCTCAGAATCAACGAAAACAAATCCAAAGAGGAAAGCAAAGGAACATATTTACAAACAAATCGCTTAAGAACAAAAACTTAATTCCGACATCTGAAAACAAACACTTTGGAAAAACTAGCGTTGGACCCTTAAGACTCACTCGGTCTAAACCAATCCGAAATTGGTATAATTTTTTTTTCTTTTTCATTTTATTCAATCTCATACTAAGATATCTAATTTTCCTTTTGGAAATTCATCCTCAATCAAAATCTCAATTTATTTGATTCTTCATATTCAAATCATAACCATCAAAATACACAAAATCTTATTATTCCTCATCTTTTAAACAAAACATCTATCTTATTCTT
>JAOSBK010000204.1:12805177-12820699 GCA_027568895.1 Erythroxylum shatona
TTGTTACTTATTCCTTTCTCATTCTAATTTTATATTTTCAAACCAAACACTGACATAAAAATTCTTTAGCGGTAAACCAAACAAAGTAATACATATTCTATTATATTCCTCATCTTTTCTATTCCTAAGAATAGCTATTATATTCCTTATCTATTCCAGCTGTTCAACCAAACAGGCCGATAAGGTTTAAATAATAGTCCACGTTAGATATATATTAAGTTTCTCAATATTTGTTTTTTATGCTTTTATATAAAGTATTAGAATCAATATCTACACCTTAATATTAATGGGGTCGATATACATGTTCAGCAGAATATGTAACTTAAAAAAAGTTAATGATCTAGGCTTACATATATGAGACAATAGAATTGAGTTCTAAAAATTTTAGAACAAAAAAGTGAGTGATTATCCTTATATTATTAGCTTCAAGATTCGAAAAAATAGAATTAACAAATCATTAAACAGCTTACATTTCAAGATGAACATATCAATGTTGAGTTCATGCTCATGCTTGTTAAAAAGGATTATTACCTATTTGATATATGAAGATTATCATTTTGATAAGCCAATTATAGATTTTGTATCTATACGAGTAAAATATTTTCATTATTTAAGATAAAGTTCTGAATTAAACTTACGTTTTAAACATCGTAATATATGAGAAAAATCTCACTTAAAAACCTGGCTTTCATGATTCATGTTAATTGGTAATGAAGTTTGGGTTTACACCTTTAATCCTCAAGGGTTTTGATTATTTAATAACATGCTGTGATAAGGTGTGAGGTATATAAGTTTTGAGCTTAATCATTAAAAAATGTGCATAATTAATACCATCATTCAGAAAAATAGACTACTATCTTTAAATGTTAGCAAGAAGAACTTAGATATGAAATAGACTTTCTAACATAGATGTGTAATAAAATGATGCTAAAGAAATGGTAAGGTAATGGCGGCTACTTTGCAGATAAATAATATCAGTCTCGTATTTTCAACTTCACGTATGGAGCCCCAAACCCTATCTGCACTTGTTGGTAGGTTAGGGAGGGTGCATAGCTTGGAGACAACTCTCATAAATAAAAGAATAAAATTCGGTTGCACACTGAAAAAATGCAAAAAGAAGAAAAGCAAGAAGACGACAAACTGGTTGAAACTGGAGTTGGTAGGCTCACAACTTCCTTTCTTCTAAAACGAAGATTATGATAAGTGAATTGTATTGTCCGTTAGTTGACAATAAATTATATTAATTGATTTGATTTATTGATAATATCAGTTGTTTATTAAATATATTTATTAAAATTAATTAATTAGTATTAATTATTTATGTGCAAAATAATCTATAAAGAAATAACTTAAAAAGTATCTTATTTCATTACGATTGATAAAGGAAAAGAGATATAAAGTAACCATGGTTAATATATATGCATATGTATATGTTTAAGAAGTGAAAATATTAAGATATTTTTAATTTTTAATATACTGTTATTTAAAATGTAAATGTACAAAATATTATAGTGAAGAAAATACGATTCCTTACGGGTTAATATATATATGTCATAAATGTTATAAAATTATTTTGTTATTTAAAAATTAATCTAATTTAAATAAATTTATGTTTAACTTATTCTAAATTTAGATTATATTTATTCAAAAAAACATCGTTTAAAGTTGATTCAAATTCGTTTATAAATTTCTAGTTTATCTTTTTAATGTTAGTGTCCAAATTTAGTGAAATTGTGAATATCTTATCTTTATTTTCATATTATTATCCGCTTATTCTTATATAATTTTTTGTTTGAAAAATAAACTCTGTTAATGTTCCTGTTTTTTTAATAGAAAAAAAGCTTGTAAAGAGGAATAAAACGTGGATTTGGTTAGTAGAACAAAATGCTCACTCATTATCCTTTAACAAATTTTGGTGGAACTAACTCACCCAAAGAGGTTCTCGTATATGAGATCCTCTATAAATTCAGAGAACTCATTCCACTTCGAAATCTCAATCAGACATGCAACACAACTATCATGAGTTCACTGAATGTATAACTTGAAGTTACGCTCGGAATATAAACATATGTATAGGAAAGAGATGCAGAGGAAATACAGTATATAAAAAGCAACAAAGAGGAATCTAAAATACCTAATCGACTGAACCAACTCAATCGAAACCATCAGATCTCCACTAGTTCCTCGTCACTTGTCGATTTCCCCTCCGGAAATAAACACAACTATGAGATTGTAATCCAAATTGCGAGAAGGATGAAAAGAGAGATGATAAACAAAGATCAAGTCCTTACCTCTGGCTAGAGGAAAGGAATTCGAAAAAGAAACTACCTCCGATCATACCTTCTCTTTTTCTCACGACCCTATTCAGTAATAGTAGAACATTCGATGTGTAGAAAGGGAAGATCCTTGCCTCAGTTTCAAATGACAATGTTTGGTAAATGAGTGTGCTCTTAGTGTAACGATGTTGTTACAATAGGTGTTGATGTATGATGTCGTTTTAAAGTTGACTTGTGTTGTAAAAGATTAAGGAGAGATTAGAACCTCTTCGAGAATCCAATTTATTCTTTCTTTTTAATACAATTTTAATTCTAAAAAAAAGTATAAGCAAAAGGGCACAACTGTATTTTCATATATTAAATGTTGGCTGGTAAAACAACACGCTCATGTATAGCAACTTTTTTCATTTTTAACAAGTCAGCCAACTAATCAATCAATTACCAAATAACTTTAATAGTGTTTTAACCAGTCAAACAACTAAATATAACCAATAAGCCAAAAAAATGTCTAATCCACTGTTAACCAAAGGAGGCCTATATTATTTTCTACATGGTAACTATGACCCTATTTAGTAATCAGTAAATTGCATTAGCTATTAGCTGATTCTATCAGCGGTTAGCTAATTACAGATTATATTAACTAATTTGACTAAAAGATAACATCAGTTATTTATTAAAGATATTTGGTAAAATTAGCTTTTCAATATTAGTTGTTTATATTTAAAATGACTTATGAGATTATGACTTAAAAAAATATTTATAAGAACATAGGTATTGTATTTAATATTTCTTTGAATATTCTCATAACAATTTAAATTTTAGATATTTAATTTTATAAAAATTAAGTTTATAAATCTATTAAAAATATACAACATATAATAATAATAATAATAATAATAATAATAATAACAACAAAAACAAAAACAAAAACAATAATAACATAATAATAATAATAATAATAATAATAATAAAGTATAAGTACTTCTTTTATCCTTTCTCAATCTTAAATTAATGATAGATATTTAACTTAGGTTAAGATCAATAATTATTGCAAAAAAGAAAAAGAAAGCTTTAGCTACCAATAATTCCAAGAACAGTAACGTAAGTGGTGGTTGTTTTTAGATTAGGAAGAGGCACAGAAAGGATAAAATACAGAAGACGATAATTAAAAGGTACGATTGAGTTTTTGGGCTCCAAACTAAATCACTTTTATAAACAATTGTTTTCAAAATCAGCTAATTGAATTTAATTAACTAATCCAATCGGTTACGAAACATATTTTTTAGTTGTTTGACTATGTCAAATAGTTAAAACCTTTAAATCAGCTAAAAAAGACTAATAAATTGTTTTCCAAAAAAGTCCCATATATACGTGTGTTTTATTTAATTAATTTTAGGGGAAGAGCTTTTTGCATGCAATGTCAACTAATTTGACAGGGAGGAAAGTTGGTAATCAAATGAACAGGATTGATTATGTAATTTTGTTAACGTAATTTAAATGTCTTCAAAAGCCAAATTTGACACTAGTTTATAAGGCACTGGCTTCATGTTTTATTGCATACCCTGTGAAAATACATGGTTCTAAAGCAGCTTTGATGGAAGTTATGAGAGGCAATAGGTTGATCCTACTACTACAATTATAGGTGGACTACATTTACCACTACCACTCCACAAGATATAAAACAACGGGAATTGGACAATTTCCATTGAGAGTTGTATCCAACACCAAGAGAACATGCTCTTCTGTACTGTCATAAAAGCCATTCTCTGAGACCTGAATCTAATCCATTGCCCGAATTCACGAATTGCATTCACTAGGCACCATTCATGAACTAGTTTTTGTGAAGATAGTTGTCTGCTTAATCATTTTCTCAACTCTTCATCCAAAAAACAGATGTCCTTACAACTCTAAATTTACGTTCATTGAGACAATGATCACTGTTACTGGTCCTAATTAAAAAGAATAAGCCATACTTGGGTAAAAACTGCCATTGACTCACTTTACAAACATAAGATATATATATATCCCTTTCTATATATATATATAACGCCAGTGATTGAAGTGCAATCGCCATTCTTGATCACTTCTGTCAAAATTCATTTCACCCTACAAACCAACAGAACAACTTGATACACCATTTTGTGGCAGGCATTTCAAGAAACTTTCTTTCCTTGCAGGCACAACTTACGATTTCTCGTAGAATGTTAAGCCAATATGGTTCACTATTGCTCAAAAGATTAATTGCACAGTGCAAACTTGTGTAGCATAATTCTTCACAACTCAAGTCCAGGCCTTGATCAACATCATCAGTCGTAGACTTTTCGACAAATTATGGATATCTCACACACAATATCCAGAGGCCAAAACATGATTGGAGGTTCTTCCCTTTCCCCCACACTTCAGTGAATTTGTTTTAGCGTACAAGACAAAAACCCTTCTTTTCCCAGGATAACGAGAAATCGGTGATATCCTGGCATTTTCCTTCATTAATCCCTTTCAAATTTGAACCATTTCCAGTTTGCATAGAAGCTTTCTTCATCATGAAAAAATAGGTCATTGCCAGTACCAGTTCCTGAATTTGGAGTTGTTAAACTAGCTGGCAGATTTTGCCTGTACCTCTTGGCCATCACTTCTGCATCAGCTAACACTTTCTACTCGGACGACAAAAATTCATACAGATCAATAGTCCAAATAAATAACACCAACTAAAAACAAAAGTAAAGCCATACAAGATTTTTACCTCTCTGTTTGATATGAAAAGCCCAGGCTCACTCTCAAGATCAGCAATACTGTTACAAGACATCAATGAAACTGAGTATTAGCGCCCTCTTGCTAACAACATATGGTATTAGACAACTCTTCCAGAACATCTTTACTAGCTTCCAATTGCAATTAAGCTATGTAAAGATCCATGTTTTGCTATCAAAGCCAGACTACTGCCTTTAATATGGTGTAAGAAAAAGAAAACAAAACTCATAAGAAATGCATGGCTTCACAAAACACCTGGGTTATCTAAATCAGTAATAAAACAGGTCCTGTTTGATGGGTATTGGCCAGCCTCACTTACAAGCTCTGTAATACAGTTTGAAACATGAAGGAAACAAGCTATTAGCATCCTCTTACTAACAGCATATTGGCATTAGTCAAAATTCCCAGAAAATGAACTTTTGAACTAGCTTTGAATTCTATTAAAGCCAGATTCATATATCCTGAGACCACAGCAGAGTTCAAAAGTTCTTATCAAAGTTTTCTAGAGAAATGCATAGCTTAATTGAGCATAGGGTTGTGATGGACCTCCGATTCGACTCACATATTCTAGGAAAAGAAGGTCCATGAATGAGGGGACAGTTGGCTGGTCCTAGAGCAAACATATGGCATTTTGTTATCTTTCCCTTTCATTACTTTACTGTTATTTTGTTATGTTTGTTATGCCGTTATTTTTGAATCTGGAAAAGGTACATATAGGCTGTCACTAGGAGTGAGAGAAAACATGTGAATTTGGTTGTTGAGGAGGGCCGCAGCCCTCTCGAAAGGCTGCTACCTTTTTATGAAAATTCCCTTTTCCATAATACTACAAAAGTTGATTGAATCGTGTTGTTCTTTTACAGAACGTATTATCCTATCAAAACTTGGCACCAGAGCTAGCAAGCCATGCCTCCGAAGAACTCTGACAGTAAAATGGAAGCGAATGAGAAAGAATTGGAAGGAATCAGAGAGGACTTAAGTAGGAATCCAGCAGTGGAAAGAATTGTTGAGAGAATTTTGGAGATAGGGAAGACTCTCACCACACTCTCCCAAGGAGTGACCTAGATAATGGCCACAATTAGTGAACAACAAAGAATGGTGCAAGGGGGAAGTAAATCTCTGGGTAAAGGAAAGAATACTGAACGGGAAGAATGGTCTAGCTTGGTTGAAAAAGAAAAGAATTCGAGCACCTATGGGAGTGGAAAAAATGGTAAGTGGTTACGGTGGCACATACCAAGCAGCAAAAGAAAATGTTGAGCGGGAGATGTTTAGGAACTCAGAATCATGGCACACTGGGAGGTGTCTTGAGATGCCCTTATTCAATGGAACGAATCTGGAAGGCTGGTTATATCGAGCAGAAATGTTCTTCGAAATGAATCAAATGAGCGAAGCTGAAAAGTTAATAGCGGCTGGAATCAACTTCGAAGAGGATGCTCTCGCCTGGTTTCAATGGACTGATGCAAGAACACCATTCGGCAGCTGGAATGATTTTAAACAACAGTTGGTTCAAAGGTTTGGCCAAACTTAAATTGGGAACTTGTGCGAAAGGTTTTTAGATATAAAACATGGGTCAGTGGCCAACTATCAGAGGGAGTTTGAGAAACTCTCGGCACCGCTAACGATGCTGCCTGTGGAGGTGCTAGAATCCACTTTTGTGAAGGGGTTGAAGACAGAGATCAGAGCTGAGCTTCATTTGATGAGCCTGATGGGGCTTAAGGTCTTTATGAATACAACCCAAATGATTGAAGAAAAGAACTGGACCATCAAGCAAAAAGGAAGCACATTAGGACCTATTTCTCTTAAACCCAGTCAATCGGGAGAAGGGAAAGGACTCGTGGGTCGAAACATGAACCAGGAGGGAGAAGCCAAGGCTTCAAACCGAGGAACCTTCTGGAGCACTCGGGTCATGCCGCCAACTCGAGAACTAGCGAGGACTCCCGCATAAGGAGGTCGACGACAGATCCGGCTCACTGATGCCAGATCCGCAATAGAAGGGCACAAGGGCTGTGTTATTCGTGTGAAGAAAAGTACCGGCCAGGCCATGTGTGTCGGAAGAAGCTTCAAATTTTGCTCATCACTAATGAAGAAAGAGAAAAGGAGGCACCGAAGGATGACGAGTAGATTTCAGGGGACAAGACTGAGAGTGCGGAAATACACACGACGGAAGCTGTTGAACTATCCCTAAATTCGGTGCTTGGCCTGACCACACGAGGCGCCATGAAGATGAGAGGGAGGTTGGTTGGAGAGACATGACAGTGATAGTTGATTGTAGAGCTACCCATAATTTCCTATCTTTAGAAATCATTGAAGAACTATAGGTACCCCTCATTTCCACTTACAATTACAGGGTAATTATGGGTAATGGTATAACAGTTAAAGGGAGGGGCATTTGCAAGGGAGTAAGGATTGAGGTTCAAGGAATAACAATTATTGAGGATTTTCTGCCTTTACAATTGAGCAGGACCGATATAATTCTCAGTATGAAATGGCTGGGAAGTATTGGGAATATGGAGGTGAATTGGAGTAACCTGGTGTAAGGAATTTTGTGTTGATGGTTCTCGAGTGGTGCTAAAAGGGGATCCCAGTTAATGCAAGACAGGAGTTTTGTTGAAGGCCATGACTAAGGCAATACAACAAGAAAGAGTGGGGCTGATTGTGGAATTATGTCAGATGGAGCTTCTTGGAGAAATTACTAGTGACAAATGGGTGGTTTCGGAAATGGTCCAATGAATGCCAAGGAATCATCAAAAGGTATTCCAAACTATCATAGAACTACCTCCTAAAAGGGATATCGACCATCTAATTAACTTGGAACTAGGAAGTCGCCAATTAATGTTAAACCCTATCGTTACCCCCACTATCACAAAAATGAGATCGAGAAGATGGTTAAGGAAATGATTACAGCAGGAATTATTCAACCTTCCACAAGCCCTTATTCAAGTCTAGTGCTACTGGTTAAGAAGGATGAGAGTTGGTGGTTTTGCTTAGATAATCGGGCACCTAATCGAGTGACAATAAAAGATCGTTACCCGATACCTATAACTGACGAGTTACATGAGGCTAAGCTCTTTTCAAAGTTGGATTTAAAATCAAAGTTGGATTTAAAATCAGGCTATGATCAGATCTGGATAAGGGTGGAAGACATTCCAAAGATGACATTTAGAACTCACAAGGGTCACTACGAATTTAGGGTGATGCCCTTTGAGCTATCAAACGCCTCGGCAACTTTTCAGTCCTTGATGAATTGTGTGCTTCATTCTTTCCTGAGGAAGTTCGTCTTAGTTTTCTTTGATGATCTATGAGTCTACAGTAGAAATGAAAGGGCTCATGCTGAGCACTTGGATAGGGTGCTTACCACCTTGACAGAACATCAACTTCATTTAAATGAGAAGAAATGTGTGTTTGGGCAGAGGAAGATTGAATATTTGGGTTGGGTGACAGACCAAGGGGTTAAGGTGGATAAGGAGAAGGTTTAGTAATGGTAAATTGGCCTACACCATCAAACTTGAGGGAACTCCGGGGCTTCTTAGGCCTTATAGGTTACTATAGGCAATTTTTAAAAGGGTATGGAAATATAGCTTGGCCATTGACACAGCAACTCAAGAAGGACTCTTTCAATTGGAATGCAGAAGCAGAAAGGCATTCCAACAATTGAAAGAAGCTATGACACTTGTTCCCACCCTGGCTTTACACGATTTTGCCAAGCCTTTTACTTTGGAAACTGATGCTTCAGGTATGGGATTAGGTGCAACTTTGTCTCAAGATGGTCGCCTATTGCTTTCTTCAGCCGATCTTTGTCAACCTGCAACCAACTTAAGTCAATAGATGAACGAGAATTGATGGCTATTGTGTTGGCAGTGCAAAAGTGGAGGCACTACTTGTTAGGACAACATTTTGTGATTCAAACTGATAAAAAAAGTTTGAAACATTTGTTAGGACAGAAGCACATACAGCCAAAATATCACAGGTGGGTTGTTAAATTAATCAGGAATGACTTTGAGATCCGGTATAAACCAGGAAGGGAAAATTTTGCAGCTGATGCCTTATCCCGAATCTCTCAGCCTAAGCCACTTCAACTGACTGCTATTTCTATTCCAAGGGTGTTAGACAGTGATTTAATACGAAAAGTGGCTGCGGACTCCAACTTTGCCAAGATAATTCAGAAATTGCAAGACTCTTTGCAACATGGCACTTTGTTGTATAAAGGGAGAATGGTTCTGCCCAACAATTCCAGTATTTTGCCTACATTGATACTCGAATTTCACACTAATCCAATTGGGGGGCATTCCGGATTCTTAAGGACCTATAAAAGAATTAAAAGTGAGGTGTTTTGGAGGGGTATGAAGGAAGATATTCGGAAATTTGAAGCTGAATGGGCCATATGTTAACAGAACAAATACGTAACTGCCTCTCCCTTGGGACTACTCCAACCTCTTTCCATTCCTAATAGAATTTGGGAAGATATTTCTCTTGATTTCGTGGAAGGCCTTCCCAAATCAGTGGCTATAATTCCATTCTTGTGGTTGTCGGCAGGCTAAGTATGCCCATTTTCTCTGAATAACCCTCTAGTGGTGCGTTAGCTGCAAAATCATTCCTTCATGAATGATATTTCCCTCGAGTACCAACCCAAGTTTTTATTTACAACACGTTTTGCTTCAGCCAAAATACTTATCTACCACTTACTGTCTAACATTATGCCCGAACTCACAAAAACTGCAAAGATAATGTCACAGAGTGTTATGTGTTTTCTCAAAAAAGAAAACATCTACTCATTTAGGTGAACGAAATCTACCGTGACTTAAGAGAATTTAAGTTTATTCTTTCATCCTCACATAAATTCCAGTAAATTTTAATTCCATGTACTGCCGATCTTTGAACTGAAAGCACTTGTACACTGGAATAGTCAGGTTAAAGATTCTTGCTCTTGAAACCATGAAACGGGTTAGTTCTAGACTTAAATTCTCCTACAGTTTGAAAATAGGAAATAGAACAGGTGTAGAACCTCATTGAATCCTCTGCAATATATAGGGCCAATCTGCTTCTATATAGCTTAGACTAAGCTTATTACTAGTTCTATTTCTGGAGTACATACGATATGCAAAAAGGATTAGACTGCAATTAGGTATTTTCTGTCAGGTATTATTAGCGAATTATACGAACCATGCTGAATTTGTAATAGAATATGTGAGAAGGAATTGTAAAAGAAATGTTGTAATTGTTAGGTTGGTAGATGTGACATCAGAGTGAGCCGCTGGTTTCATATGTTCCTAACTTCCTACCACAATGTGGTCACCTTCAACAGCCTCAGCTCTTGCCCTAGTGAAAGTCAAGATTAGAAATTAACATTCTACTAGGTATACATTGATATGGATCATACGGTGACTTGTTAGATGTGTTGATTACTCCATAGTGACTGTCTCATGGATATTAGTAGTAAAGTGATTGGTAAATCAAACAACTGAGTTGAAAAAAAAGGATACAACCAAGTCCACAATTACCTGAGAGATATTTTGCCAGGAAACATTGACTTTACCACAAGGACTTTAACATGCTCATCAACTTGAAGTATGTCACTGACAGAAGTAATGCTGGTTCTAGTGATGTTTGAGACATGCAGCAGCCCACTGAAATGAGCAAAGAAAGTTTCCTATTACTCCTTTATCAGAAGTGAGATTACAAAAACTATACTTACCATATTTTCTCACAATTTCGTTGAAAGTTTATGCAGTAAAACAAACAGTATTAAGACCACTGCACTTGAACTTCAAGGTACATTCAATATTCATATTGCATGAATGAGAAGACACCTGCATGGAAGCTTATGCAGCCATAAAAAGATCAAAGAAAACTCTTTTAAAGCTTTACACAAATGGTATGCAAGTAAAAAAGAGCATAAATCGCATTTAAGATTCACATATTAATAGAAACATGTTGCAACTAGGCAAAAATGTGAAATCAAGATACTGAAAAACATTTAGAAATTTACAATCAGCCTGGTGCCTGCCATCAACATATCCAATTGACCCCAGGGCAGAGCCACTACGGGTTAAGCTACTCAAACTCATTAGAGATGGTCTTTGCAAGCATATGCAGTTGCAAAGTAACTCTTGGGAATCAATAACATTTCATCATTTGAAATAGAATTTCTTTAAAATCTTAGTTAATTATCATGCATTATTTTTTAAAAATTAGACAAATTTTTAGTAAAAATGCCCCCTTTAAAATGCTTATTATCTTCAATTTGTCCAAAATGTTCACGTACTAAAATTATTTTCAGACTCTGCCCCTGGTTGATTTCCATGTCACAAATTAATGACCCTAAAAGAATGATAACAAAAGATTGGCTTAGGGTATATAAAATTGAGATGCTACATTTCCATATATAAACGTTGTGTTGCTCATTACTAGTCTCCCACAATTGTAATGTCTTGAGAAAACCAAAGCCAAATGGACTTCTACTTGAAGTTCTCCAACTAAATAACTTTAATATAGTCAGTATGCTTTATTGTCCCTAGCCCTCTTTCAGAACTTTCTTATTTTATGCTTTATTGTCCCTAGCCCTCTTTCAGAACTTTCTTATTTATCTCCTAAATATATCTTTCAAAAGCAATGTACCAAAACATCACTGCACACTTCCTTAGTTTCTTCCATGCATTGCAGCTGCAATCCAAGTACAATTTACCCACAATTCCCAAGATAAGAGTGAAGAACAGCCTGCCATCTAGTATAATAATTTAGAGCTTAGGACAAGGACAAGTGTAACAACAGAAATACTAAGCCACACTCACCTTCGGTTAGTTTCACCAATTCTTACTTGGGCTCCATAAGGAAAAATTTTCTGGACAGTTCCTTCAAGAAGTGTTCCTTCCTGAAGGTTTAGCATTTCCTGCAACATTTTATCCAAAGTAGGCAATCATTCAGGAAATGTATATGAAAAAATAAGAAGAAACATGAATGTCTCAAGTGACCAAATTATACAGTAACAAAAGAAAGTGAGACAACATGTAAACTAACCCAAGCTCTCCTCTCACTCAGTATCAGGTCATTATTGGCCTCATTTATTCGAGTGACTAATACATGTATTTGGCGACCAACCTGCATCATCAAACCACAATAATGACCAATAAGAATGACACAACAAATATACAAATTCGGTAGCAGATCAGCAGATTAAAACTATGGAGATGATCATAGTTTTGACTTTTGAGTATAGCAAAGAAACCACACAAGAAAGACTTGGGCTTCCTCACTAGGTCTTCGCATGATATGGCAACATGAGTTGACCAGGTCAGTGAATTGGCTCTGAGTAAATCTAATCCAATGTTAACTTCTGTGTCATTTGACTAACACTCAAATGTTTGGAAAATTTTCACAAACAATTATTCAACACGTACTTGCAGGTGACACTTAAGCATCCTAAAATTCTAAGTGCCAAAGTTCTAGCCCTTTTGATTTGTTTGAGAAGCCTGTATATTATAGGACCAAGACCAAAACAATTCATAGAAAATGCAGCAAAAAGCATGTGGTGAAAGAATTAGAAATTCAGTTGTAATTACTTATTTGGTCCCAAGTCAAAAATGCAATGGAGGTGACGGCATGTCAAAACTTGTTCGAGCCGCTGATTGGTAAGGTTTTGAAAACTTTTACTTACATAGCTTTTAACTTTAATTGACAATCTCTGAATCATCAATGTTGCATAGTTCTCTTTTTCCTTTCTTACCTTCTACCAAGACAATTACTGTTATCAATTTATCTCTATAAAGCAATTTTATTGATGTCAATTACTAAGCATTTGCACAAGTTATCACAGATAAACAGAAAACCGATTAGAGGTCTGACATCACAAGTGTTAATAAATGAAATAAAATCTTATTAGAAGGTTTGAAACAAGAAAACAAAGGAAAGAACACTGCTCAATCAGACACATTTCACTACAGCAATCATGTGCTTTTGGTTAGCCGTCAAAGATCCACAAACTTATTGATACTTCATCAGCTGCGATCGGCTGTAGTAAATTAGAAGTTATTCCGTCTCTTTCCCACCACTTTTTTTTTATCTACTAACAAGAGATACAGGCATGGTATGCAAACTGATGTATAAATGAGCAGAAATCCAAGGGTTTGATTATAAATTTATACAGGCATCCAAAAGAAGAAATAGGGCCACCTAGAAGAAATAGAATGAGAAGTTAAGGTGATTTTCTGGCAAGTGCAGAACTTCCTATTCCAGTTGAGGTAATAATAAATTCTCACAATCGGCTTGTAATGCAACCACCTTATTTTGAAACGTGGGTAATTGCAAACATGCAAAATTCATGCCAGTTAAAGGATTGTACGTGCCTCTTACCAACATGCTATAAGTAAACAAAATTAAGACTGGGCATATTCAGTAGAACCAAGTATTTGTGGGAATATTAAAACCAGTTATTTGTAGGCATATTTTCACTTAAATACATTCTAGTTCATTTAGCTCTCCAAGTAGCAAGTCTTGCAGCAGAAGACAAAGCCACTGAAGAGAAATTAACACTACCTAGTGAAACCATTAACGACAGATAATGCTACACTCCAGAAAATGAAAATAACAAGAAGCTGATATTGAAAATTTGCAGCTTACATTTTCTTTCAATTCCTTGAAGTTCTTCACTTTATTCATTAGTTCAGCCTTGGGCAAGAAAGCCCGCAATCCCTGCAAAACAAAATATAAAAATTCCTATTGTTAACATATATATGATGCATGTGAACAGACAAGTAAGATGCACCAAAGATGTAGAAACCTCAATCCTTGTAAGGAGACCCCCAGTGTTCCACTCTGTAATGTTAACCGCAATAGGTTGATTAAGTTCTTTGATCTGCTCAAGAGTAATTGCTGTCAGAAATTCGTACTTAGCTCGCCTATTGGCAAAAAGAGGTGTAAAGACGTAGGTCCCCATAGATCATGACAATGTTTCCCTTAATTCTTTCTCTCTCTTAATTCGGATAAAAAAAAACTTATGCAGTCTTGCTTTCCTCTTGGAACACTAAATTCAAATAAAATGCCTTAGCCTCTAACACGAATTTAACATTTAATTGAAAGAAACAAATTTTACATAAAAAAGAATCAGTATGCGCACGATTCCTCAAATGAAAAGCGTACCCAACCAGCTTCAAAATGCGCGAAAGAACTAGGTGAGAAGAGAACCTGCCTCACTCGATGCCAAGATATCCGGCGAAATAGCCTTCTAGCTGAAATCAATGGCCGTCCACTCAACGTTCTCCCAAGAACCTCAGCAAACAGCACTGTTCCAGTATCCACAACTGGCCTTCCCGAAACGGGCCCTCCACTCATTGCAGCCTCATCCTTAATAATTCCCATCTTCCCTTTAACCATCAACTTCTCAGTATCCTTTTCCATATCAAACAACATATAATTCGTATCTTTTCCATACAACGGTAGAACCTCTTTTGTCAACAGAGTACCCAACAAATCCGCTCCAATGTTAACGTCCAGTTTATTCTCATTACCTGAAACCACAACCCCTACCACAAAATCGCCAGGCTTTGGTTCATAATAGTCCACATTAACCTTCTGAGCCTCCTTACTTCCACCACCCAAATCTTTCTTCTCCACTGTTACACCTAAACTAGTTTCCTCGTTCTCTAGTCCTACTTCTGCTTCTTCTAGTGGATCTTTAGACTTAAAGAACTTCAGGAAAGGTGCCAAGGCCTCATCTTCATCAGGTTGCTCGGTCTGTTTATCAGTTTCTTCTTCTTGTTCTACATCTATGGCTACTGGAGATGGCTTACTTAGCAATTCCAGCTCTTCATTATCTCGATTTCTATCATTTTGCGGCTTTGCCGGCAATTGGCTACTCGAAAAACCATCAAATACATCGTTTTGAGAGAAAAATGAAACATCGGTTGTTTTCCATGGTTGAAAATGCTGGGAAATAGACGTGATTTTGAGCGACCCCGTAGCGGGAAAGGAATGAAAAGTGGAAGATTTTGGACTATGGATTATGCCACAGTGGTTGAGAAGGAAACTGTGAGTATGAAGTGGTGGCGAAGAGTTGAGAAGAGAGACAGAGCTCGAGGAGTGGAGGAAAGTTTGCATCTTTGGATATCCTCTGCACCTAATCCGCTAAAGTAAATTATTTATCTCTATATTGTTTATCCTTGTCCATGTCCGCTTGCTTACTACTTTACTTGCATAATGGTTCTATTGTTGTTTTTCCCTCTTTCTATTAAGGCCCTCTTTAATATGAGGTTTAATAATGAGATGGAATAAGACGTAATACACTTTTATCGTTTGTTTGAAAGTTTTATATTGGAATAGAATAGACTGGGATAAAAGTGGAGGGTTTTATGTTACGTTCCATTCC
This sequence comes from Erythroxylum shatona, assembly GCA_027568895.1. Taxonomy (NCBI): domain Eukaryota; kingdom Viridiplantae; phylum Streptophyta; class Magnoliopsida; order Malpighiales; family Erythroxylaceae; genus Erythroxylum; species Erythroxylum shatona. The sequence goes on from JAOSBK010000204.1 coordinate 12,820,556, forward strand.
ATCTTAAACAGTGAAAATAAGAAACCTCCGATTTGGAGGTTTAGAATGGAACGTAAACTAATAAATACATACTATCTAATATACCCTCAATAATTTTTTTTAATATCAACTCTGATTAAGTCATAATATTAATATATTAAATAG
>JAOSBK010000204.1:12832693-12845816 GCA_027568895.1 Erythroxylum shatona
TGTTCGATTTTGCATATGTTGTGTTTTAAGTTCGATTGTTGTAAGAATAAGATTTTAGACTTTTGTTGAGAAATTATAGGGTCTTGTATTTTGTGTTTTTTGGATTTTGATATTGGTATTGTATATGGCTTGGAATGCCATTAATGTTTTGTGAGCCTTTATTTCATGATGTTGATGAATATGAAATTATGTATGGATATGAAATGTGAATTTGTTTATGGATGAGATGAGATGAATGTGATTGATTGAGTTGGGATTCCGAACAGGAAGTCCGATGAATTGTAATGATTGATCTGAAATATTGAAGTGCTTATTGTGTATGAATTGTGGGTATATTGATATGTGTGTATGGTGCCTTATGGAAAAAAAAAAGATTTTGTTTAAATGATGGAAAAACTAATTGAATTGGAAGAAGCAAATTAAAGGAGTTGGGGGAATTGATGAATTCCATTTGGGAGATGAATTGCTTTGTAATTTATATTTTCTTTGATTAAAGAATGAAAAAAAATTATACTGATTTGGTTTTGAATTAGACCCAATTGTCTAAGCGGATTGAGGTAGATCGGATCATTATATAATTTCCAACGCGTTTGTTTGTCTTCTTTTAAATGTATACGTCTTCGGATGTCGGAGTTAAGTTTTTGTCCTTAAGCGATTTGTTTTCTTTGATTCCCAGCCATTCGATTTCCTTTGGTTTTCGCAAGCGCTTTGGTTTGACTTCGCGCTTTTTGATCCGATTTGATTTCTTTAGTTTTGGCCCACTTTCACTTTAGCTTTGTGATAAGTTCTTTCATTTTCTCCACTTTGTTTTTCGATTTATGATTCCGAGGTTGAGTTCTGAAAATGGGACCCATCAGTATAAGATTGAAATGAATAGTATGATGATGAGTTTTGGATTATTGACGATGTTCTAACTCTTCCTTCTAGATTTTACTTTCATTTAATGTTAATAAAGTCGATTTTGTATTTTATTGATTGGGTGTTACGATTAACTTCAATGTTTGCATATATCAATAATAAACTGAGAGAGTGAGCCGAATAAAAATGATTGGATTAGGTTAACAAAAGTTAGGAGATCTAATAGACCACGCAGTTAATCATATCATTTTTTGTATATAAAGAGATCCCGTGTGAGACCTGATAGTTTAGTATTGAGCTTCTAATCTAATTTTAATTATGAGTCTTTTGTTAATTGAGAGATTGCAAATTCCATATTTTAATTAGGGCCAATGATTTAGGGCATGGGATTATAACTCGAGAGAGAGTAATTCCCCTTACGATAGCCTAGAACTAACACTCCAATAACATATTATTGGCTAGTTTAGCATTAATGATACGTAGAATCCCCTCCCTCATTACTTGGTAATTTCTGTTGACTAATTTCCATACTGACCTTTTGTGTTCCTCAATTTCAATTCTTATTTTGAGTTCATTTCTTGAGTTGAATTCCTTCAACCAAATTCCCGTGTTTATATTCTTATTTCATTTTTAATTTCACTTTATTATTTCTCTGAGCCTTAGACACCTTATAATTAAATTATTTCACCCTCCTCGCGGGATGGACCCTTCAATTACTACAATTCACGACCCATGCACTTGTGATATTTAAGGGCTATAATTGTAAAACTTGACAAGTACGACCAAGTTTTTAGTGTCATTTCTAAGGAGGCGTAGAATTAGTTTAATTCTTTTAGTCTAAGGCATTTTTCACAATAAATTAAAAAAAGAAGGAAGTTTGGGTGTAAGCCGAAGGCACATCTTTTGGACATCATAAGGTGACTAGTGAGGAATCAAGAAGGTTAAATGCCAAGAAGGAATGGAAAGAACAATGATGGAGGATATATATTATATGAGCCAAGGAACTCTTGCAAACTTCAATGACACACAATTTAGCAGGGAAAATTATCATCCTTATATGAACACGTACATTCTGGGGTTGTAGCACTACCCAAATTTATATTGGTCTAACAACGTAAAGACTCATATGGGACATCAAGACCTATTAGGATTTTAGCAAGATGAGTTCAATTTATGGGATTCTAAATTGGATAAGATCATGATAAACTCATGAACATGGAAGAGGCCCAGAAGAGACTAGAAGAGAAGTTTGAACAAATAACAAAAGATCATGCCTCTTATATTCAAAACCTAGAGATTCAAATGAGACAACTTTCCAGTGAATTTTGTAAGTAAAATGTGGAAAATTATCTATGCAATATGAAAGTAAATTCAGTGGAGCCATGTCAAGCTATCACGCTTAGGAATGGGGTAGAGCTAGAAGAAGCAACAAGAAATCAAGCCAACCCCACCTTGTAAAATACTAAGAAATGAAGAAAGACGATGAAGGAAAGGATGAAAACCTCCCATATTATCCACTAAATCTTAGAATACCATGCTTGAACATCAAAAAGGCTTTAGTATATGTCTATGAAGAGAAAATTATCCTTTGGATTAATAATCAACAAGTGACATTCAACATGAATCATGTTTTAAAGAATCCAAAGAAGGGTGACTCATTCAGGAGAATTGATGTGTTCAAATCTTTAAAAGAGCAAAAGGAAGAAGAAAATATGACAACAGACATTGAGTTTGGAAAAGCTATGAAAGTCTCTACTCGTGAAACAAAAGAAAAAGAAGAAAACGAGGTGACTAAGGAAGAATAAGAACAACTCACCCTTTTACCAAAAAAATACTAGACTTAACAAAAGATTCAAAGAGTTTTATTACTCCCTATTTTATTGATAGTTTGTTAGTGAAAAGGACATTACTGAAATTAATTAGTTTTCTCAACTTTATCAATATTGTCCTTCTCATTATTTTGCAATTTTTAGCTTACTTACAAGCCACAAAATAGAAATTGGGCATCATGGTTGGAAGCAAGCCACTCATAATTTATCTTAGCTGAATTTTAAAGGATGAATGTCAAGCTAATAACCATAACTTAGCACGTTTCGCAGTTAGATTTAAATTATTGTGTAGTTACGTATGTTTTAAATTATAAAATAAGTTTTTCATGATGTGGAATGGTTGGATTCCTAGCTGTCTTATTCTCTTTGAATCAAATATAAGAATGGGAACTTAGTTCGATGCCAAGCATATTAGGTATCCATCTATGACACCATCACTACCTCAGTGACCTTGACAATTTCATATTCTAAACCTTTTCTTTTCATTTTTTTAGTATTTTATTCTTTTTTGTATATTGTGGTTTTTATTTCCCCCTTATGTGTGTTTGTGCGTCCTTCTCACATTGAGGACAATGTGTTGTTCAAGTGTGGAGAAGGTTATGAGTTTTTATTTTAAATGTGAATTTTACATGTTGTAAGATAGTTGTCTAGGTGCATGATATAAATTGTGCGAATGTTTCAATGGGTAGTACATAATAGGATATATTTATTCTTAGACATAGCCTTTTAGCTTGCGAAAATTTATTAGCTTACGAAATTAGTGACCTAGGTTACTTTAGCTAAATATGTAGTTTAATTAGGATACGATTGTATTTTATTCACCTTAGGAAGTTGTCACATTCAGTTATAGTTTTAGGCCAATCGAATAAGTAGCATTGCTAGTATATTTTCATGATAATGATTAGCTAAATCTATAAGGTAGGTAATGTGTAAAAATGCATAAATTTTAATTAAATAACTATTCTATTGGCTTTTAAGTTATGAATAGAGCTAATAGTCAGTTAAGAATATGATGTAGCTGAGTAATCAGATCGACACACATCACAAATGTGTTCTTTTATATCAAAAGGCTATAATGACATTCCAACCAAGCAGTCCAATAAAAACATGACCTAGTTAAGTAACTGGATCGACATTCATCACAAATGTTTGCCTCCATGTAAAAAGGCTAGGTTTACGTCTATAAAAAGTAACAAAAAGAATGTTTGTCAAATAAAAACCTACCAAACTTGTAAGTAGCTTTACTTTTCATGAAAAATTACTTCGGAATAGTTACAAGTTTGATTGACCAAATAATTATTCATGTGTGTGCAAATGATAGAGCTAAATAAACTTAACATTTACATCTTGATTAATATGTATATTTAGTCCAAATTACTTCGAAGCAAATTTGCTAGTTAGTAAGTTAGAAAAACTTTAAGGATTATGTTTACAGTTAAATTCATTTCGTGAAGCTTGATGCCATTGCCTTATTATTACATTTGTGTGTGTGTTTTGTTTTACTTATTTTGCTTGGCTTGTTTTGTTTTGTTTGTTTTTATTTGCTTTAGGACAAGACAACATTTAAGTGTGCAGATATTGATAGGTGTAGATTGCATCATGTTTTTGTGGGTAGTTTAGTGTGTGTTTAGTTGTTAATTTGATTGTTTAGTGCACATTTAGGTTAGAATTTTGTTAGTTAGTAAATACTTGTGTTTTAAGTGTTGTGGGTTAGAACATGATGTTGAGCTTTAATTTTATATTTATAAGGTGCCTTGATGTGTTTGTTAGTGTTTTAAGGAAATTAGAGGAGATTCAAAGAAGAGCTAGGAAATAAACCAACGCCACGGTTGTGATAGAGGCAAGAGCAAGAAGCCACGATCATAGGGAAAATGCCATAATCATGATAAAAGTTGGTGCAGGGAGCCACAATTGTGTTATTATAGGCCATAATCGTGATAGAAGAAAAAACTGCTGGCCTCGATAGTGCCACTAAGGGCCACGATCATGACCTATGCAACAGATACATGGATAGCACTCCTGACTTGATTTTTCGAGGGATTTTTTAGACCCTTGGGACTAAACAAAGATCCTATAGTTGCCCTAATTGGAAATACTATATAATATTTAAGGACGTAACCTTAAGGGAGTTTCTACATTCTAACACTTTTGGAAGGTTCAAGAGAGGGAGAAAAGAAGAGGAAAAGAGAATAAGAAGAGGAAGAGGAAGCAGGTCCCAACACTACTGCTCCCAAATTAGGTGGTCTCACGATTTGAATTTTGTTCATTTAATGTATAAGATTGAAATGGATTGTATGATGATAGGTTTTGGATTGTTGATGATGTTCTAACTCTTCCTTGAGGATTTTACTTTAATTTAAGTTTAATATAGTCAACTTTGTGTTTTATTGATTGGGTGTTGTGATTAACTTTGATTTTTACATATTTAGGTAACAAAAGGAGAGGGTGAGCTAATAAAAATGATTAGATTGGGTTAATGAGAGTTAAGCAATCCAATAGACCACATAGTTAATCATATTGGTTTTTATGTGGAGAGAGATCCTACGTAAGACCTAGTACTTTAGTAGAGAGCTTTCTATCTATTTTAATTCTGGGTCTTTTGTTAATTAAGAGACCGCAAATTCCATAATTTAATTAGGTTTAATAATTTAGGGCAATGGATTATAACTCGAGAGAGAGTAATTTCCTCTACGATAGTCTAGAACTGACACCCCAATAATACATAATTGGCTAGGTTAGCATTAATGATAGGTAGAGTCCCTTCTCTCGTAACTTAGTAATTTCTCTTGACTAATTTCCATAATGACCTTTTGTGTTGCTCAATTTCAATTCTTGTTTTGTGTTTATTTCTTAAGTTAAATTCCTACAATCAAATTCCCGTGTTTATATTCTTGTTTCATTTTTTAATGCAGTTTATTATTTCTCTGAGCCTTAGACACCCTAGAATTAGATTGGTTGACCCTCCTCGTGGGATCGATCCTTCAATTACTACAATTGGTGAGAGTTATAATTATAAAGCTTGACAAATACGACCAACTAGCTTGCTTATCTGTGATTTAGAATCGATATTTTGAAGTTCCATATATTGGGATGTCAAGATCCTAACTCTTATTAAATAACAATGATTAAGAAACTCAAGCATAAGAATGGTTAATTCATCACAATTGACACCATAATAATAAACAATGGCAGTAACCAAATAACCTATGCTAAGATTACTACTTCTCTTTTTAAGAATGGCAATAATGGTATTAAAAATGTGTGTGGTTATGTAAGCTTTAATGTCATTGTCCATACACCCCAAAATAAATAATTCTTTCATCGAATATTTGTTGCTTTTAACTTTATAAAAAATAGTATGGCACATAAATCAGTGAAAAAAATAAGTGTTTAGGACTACTAATAATACTGTTATGTGCATTCTTGACATTAGAGTCTTCCGACCCAGTTAATTAGGCCTAATACCATTTGGAATGGAAATTATCATGTTTATCAACAATACTTAATTTTGGGAATCCAACAATTTCACACACAATTGCATAATTCAATTGGTATGGTTAAATTCACAACCAAAGCCAAAATTCATTAGGGTTGCTCAATTCAAATTGAAGAGAAGTGAAAAATTTACAGGTCACTTCCTCATAGTCAATAAAGTTAAAATTCATGAATTTATCCCGTTGAACTTTTCAGCCCAAATTCTAAACCTTGTCTTTTAATCTAAGAGTATCCAAGATATCAAAGTCAAAGTACCTAGGCACACGTACATTTCTAAAACAAAGATTTTGTAAACGAATACCTTCTTCTTTACAATATATTGGAAAAGGTTCTCTAAATTCTACTACTTTATTCCGTGCATCGCGCCCCAATAGTTGCACTTTTCCTTTAGGTTGTGAACATTTTATCATCTGTTTAATTCTTGGACCTATTTAGAATGTGCAAATTATGGGTGAAAGATACAAAAGAAATAAAGAAAACCTAAGATGAGTGAAGAGAGAAGTTAGAGAAAATTGGAGATGGCTAACCTGAAGAGAGAAATGAAATGAGTGGAAGACTTAATATAAGGGTTAGGGTGAAAGGAGGGGTAAAATAGGAAAAGAACACAAAAATCCCCTTGTTTCTTACCCATGCCCAACCGTCTGTTATAATCGTGATAGTGTTAGATCGGAAAAATAAAGCAGGCACGATTTGGATAAAACGGTAGATTTGAAAACTTTTTAGAAATCAAAATTCTAGCTGAAGCAATATAAGCACATCAAAATGCATAGCCATACATGATATGGTATGAGGATAAACATTTGCATAAACATAAGATGAAAATTATTACTGACTCCTTTGCTACAGCTTTTACTCCTCGTTGTGCTATTCTATCCTCAGTAATGTATCCTCTCCTAAGTGATGTATCCTCTTCTCGTTATTGAATCCTCTTCTCGATATTGTATCCTTGACCAATCTGATCTACCACTTTTTCTTATTGGAAAATTTGGTTAATAAGATCCTTTGGTAAGATAGGGGAGACAATTCTCATGCAATTTTTGGCTCTCACATGTAAGATAGGGGAGAGAGAGATAAAAATTCAACAACCTTGTTTTTTTTTTCTCAATTTCAGTTAAGACTCAAAAGGAAGAAGTGAAGTGCATCCAATGCATCACTTCCTTCCTTAGTCATTCATAAAGAAGCCAATAAATGAGATTCTTCTCATTTATTTTAAGATGACTATATGAAAAGACCATTAACCTAAAAATATATATCAATTTCGGTTTTATGATGAAAGAAGGAAGATTCTCTATCAAATGCACCTTTTTCTTCTTTAATCCAATGAATGCTAATAGGTTACATGCTATCATTAAAAGACCACCATTAAACCATTTAATGATAAGGTTATTACTCCATTTAAAGATGATAAATCATGTTAAAAACCATCTTAAGTGTAGCAAACGAATGTTAAATGTGCAGCTGCACATTTAGCCCATTAAAACTGAAAATCCATCTCCTTTTATCTTTAATAACTTTTATTTAATTTAATTAATCAAAATAAATCAAAGTCTAACCCATTTCTAGATATTCATATGGGCTTCTAATTAACAATTAATTAAAGTAAGCCCAACATTCAATTATAGGCTTTAAAACCTCTGTTTGTATTTCTTACTTTGCTTGATAACCTTCCTAGAAGCCAAATGGGGAATCTAACTGGACTTATATAATTCAAGCTTCAATAAGCTCATAATTAATTTAATCTCATTAGAATTAATTCCAGCTTATTAACTAAATGTCATTTCACTAAAGATAATTAGTTGAACTCTTGAATTAGTAAATATTATGAGAACATATGTTTCAAATAAGATGTCTAATTGTAAACTCTAATACGAGCCATATTATAGTCATCCACACAAAAAAGGTAAAATTATAGTTCTGCCCTTATGTTAGTTTTTTTCTTCTAGATCTCCCATTTTACTCTATATGGTAATTAACAAACAAGATCTCATCTTGGTGTTAAGACCTAATGGATAGCTAGTCCATCAAACTACTGGTGCCAGTTTAATAACCAATCTCCGTAAAACATCTTGAAGTGATGATATCACTATAAATTCTTTATTTAAGTGAATGTTCCCTGATATATATTTCAATTAATAATTCCAACATACAGACACTGGATTGATACTCTGTAAAAATTCATTTCGATTATATCAAGAATTATAACGAAACACATATGAGTTCACCACTCATCAAGATTGTGGTCCATAATAAACGAATTTTTAAGTTGTATGTTTTAAGATTAAAGTAATGACCCACTTTATTCTTTAAAACATACTTGAATCCAAATTCATTTAATAGTGCCATTATCGATAGTCAACTACTATCATGATATGAAACTCATCATTCTCTTGAAGTAAACTCTTTTACTTACACGGAGATAAATCGCAACATTGCAGCCGAAAACATAATCAAGTGATCAACTTGATTATTCAATTGTGAATCAACTAATTTAGATTCTAATAATATACATGTTTCTCATACATCTCTATGATTATGTATATTACTTATAAAAGAATCTTGGTACCATATGACTAGATATATAATGCTCATACAAATAAAACCAAACTTTTTTGTTTTATTAATAATAAATATTTTCATTACAAAAGTAACTGGAAGAAGATTAAGTTATATGCAAATATACTTACTTTCTAAGGCACTATATTTACATAACTCCAACACAAATTGTACCTAAAATCATATATGAATTAAAGTGGTATCTTAAACATTTTTGTATCATTAATCGCTAAGTGTAAATGATTAAATGTGTCAACAATTAAACAGATATCATAAACATATACTAAACAATCTAATAAATGACTAAACACATATCAAGCTATACCTTAAAATATGATGCATTTCACACCTGTCAATATTATACAAAGACTGTCTAATTTGATAGGTTACTTAAACTATGATAAGTTGATTTGCATCCTTGCTTTGGGGCTTTGTGTATATAAATTATAAACATAAAGGAATTTCAAATGTTTTGCAAACAAATGCTCATTAATGGAATCCCTAAAATCATGGAGCTAATGTTTTTGAAAACCCTTAATCTGAATTGCAATGTAAACATCTTATCTTCTCTAAACATCTGAACCATTAAACTTCTAATGTAATGCTTACTCTCATTTTGTCTTTACTTCTTTTATATGAATGCAAGAATTGTAAACACCCCTATGTTATTTTCTTTGTTTGTAATACTTTTCTTAATTATTAAGTAATTACTATTTTCTTTTAAATGTTTTTACTACAAATATCTTAATTTCATGATATAAAATTAGCTTATAAAAATGTTGATAGTAATCGATATACTTGGTAATCAAAATAAGTGTCACTGTCTCGAATAATGGTTGCCAGTTGTTACTATAGTAATTATAAACAGGTAAAGCGAACTGGATTGGAATAATTTAAATTATATGAAGGAAAAAAATTAGATTTTAGGTAAGAATAGAAAAAAGAGAAGGTAAAACAAGAAACAAGGAATAAAAAAATACAGAGGAACCAAATTCATAGGCTATCCATTGGTTAATAACAGATAACCAAAAAAATAACAATTTCTTTTATGACGTCTCTGCCATGGAGTGGATACAAAAACACTAGGAACAATTGTTCTACTTTCAATGTCAGAGACATTCCATAAGCTTCATTCCACAAGCTAAATAAACTGAACTACCTGAAAAGGCACAATTTTTTCTGAATGAGTCTCCCTCCTCCAGATTCTTTAATACATCATTCATGTTGAATGTCACTTGGTCATCACTAAGCTGAATGATGAAGTTCTATTCATGGACATTTACCTCGATGTTTAAGCATGGTATATCAAGAATTGGTGGATAATAGGGAGGGTTGGCATTCTTTTCTTCATCCGCTTTCCTCATCTCTTAGTCTTTTACAAAATGGGGTTCAACTTAGTGTTCCACAGGTTCTTCTAGCTCTTCCCTATTCTTAAGTGTGATAGTCTCATATTTCTCTCATCGATGTAATTCCATATTGCTTAGAGAGTCTTCCACACTTCTCTTACAAAATTCACAAGAAAACTATCTCACTTAAATCTCAAAGTTGTAAATAGAAGAGGTATGCCTTCCTTAACTTGATCGAATTGCTCTTCTGGGTCTCTTCCATGTCTGTTAGCTTATCCATGATTTTGTCCAATTGGGAATCCCATGAACTGGACTCATCTTGCTGAAATACTAATAGGTCTTGATGTCTTATATAAGTACTTACATTATTAGACCAATAGAAATCTAGGTAGTTTTGTCACCTCAAAGTGTATGTGTTCATATAAGAATGATGATTTTTCCCAACTAAATTGGGGCTCATTGAAATCTGCATGAGTCCTTTGCTCTCTATAACATATATCATCCATGATTATTCTTTTTATCTCTTTTTAGCATTCAACTCTCGAGTTTCCTCATTATTATCTAGTGATATCCAAGTTAATGTGTCATCTACTTTATGCCCAGCTTCTCTCTCACTCTCACTCTCACTCTCTCCTTTTTCGCAAAAGAAGGTGAAAAAACCTTAAACTACAAGAATTAAACTAATCTATGCCTTCCTGGCAATGACACCAAAAACTTGATTGTGTCATTCAAGCTTTAAATTTTATAAGCCCTCAAATCTCACAAATGCATGGGCCACGATTATAAGAGGTGCCGATCTCACGAGGAGTGAAAGTAATGTAATCATAAAATATAAGGCCAACAATATATCAAACTCAAAATAACAATGTAACGAAAAGTAATCGCGAGAATTAAATTCAACCAGTTAAATCAGAAATTAAACATGAAAGAATTAACAATTGAGCAATATGGAATGACAATAGAAATTAGTCTAAGGAATTTACCAATTTATGAGAAAGGGATTTTACCTATCATTAATGCTAACCTAGTCGATTATGTGTCAATAGAGTGTCGATTTAAGACTATTCTAGGGTTGATTATTCTCTCTCGAGTTGTAACTATTAAACCCTAAATTATAAATCCGAATCAGATTATGGATTTTATAATCTCTCAATTCACAAATTATCCAAAACCTAATTAGATCTGAAGTAATATAATAAACTATTAGAACATCACACAGGATCTCTCTCTGCACAATTACCAATATAATTTATTACAGCTTCTGTTAAATCACCTAACTCCCATTAATCCAATTTAATCGTATTTCTTTCAGTTCACTCTCTCAGTTTATTACCAAAATATGCAAGAATGTAATTAAATCATGACATTCATCCAAATAAACACAATTGGCTAAATTATCATTAAATCAAAATAAAGTCCTGAAGGAGAGTTTAGAATATCATCAATATTCCAAATCCTATCATCATACCATCCATCTCAATTCTATGCATTAATAAAATCAAAACAAAAATGATATACAACTTGGAATAGATGATGGAAAGCAGCGACGTCGGAAAACCTCCTGATTTGGGAAGCATGTCGAGTCAGCTTTGTCTTCCGCTTCCTTCTTCTCCCTTCTCTCTCTCTTGGTATTCTAACTTTAGGGTTTCAACAGTGGTTGCTGGAAGCTCTTCTTTTTCTCTAACTCTTTATTTTATTTTTATACTCTTTTGTGTTTTGGGTAACCCTAGGTTTTTTTAGGTATCAAAAGTCCAAAAAATTCCCCAAAAAATGAAGTTCGTGAGTGTCTATGCATCCTGATGCGGGCCATGATCATAGCTCATATCCGAGCCTTCTATCACGATCGTGACCTTAACTGGAGCTTCTGTCACGATCGTGGCCGCCATAATCATGGGCCTGTGTTGTGGCCCGGATTCCCTCCGAGACTCCTCTGCTTTTCGATATTAACCCTGAAACACTAGCAAACTTATCAAGGTACCTTAAAATTTTAATATTTAAGCTCAAAAACTAGTACTAATCCATAAAACACTTAAAACACAAATAAATCACAAACTAACACAATTTTAACCTAAACACATACCAACTGATCGAATTAACAACTAAATACATATCAAATTATACCCTAACATTTGATGCAATTTACACATATTAGCAATAATTATGAATTATAATTATACTTCATAATTAGAATTAGATAAATTAAAACTTTTAGTTTATCTTTAATTCTCTAATTAAACAATTTATAATCTTAGATCAAGATTGATATTGAGAAACATATCATAACCACCTAAATATTAGGAAAGTAAAAGTAGTTTGACTTAACTTGTCTATGCATGGTTATGATGTATAAGTTAATCCTTTCGTCATCCAATGTTCTAATTGGACAAAGTATAGATATAATGTCTTCTCTTTTAAATCCAATTATGTTCATTCTTACTAATTAATAATTAATTTATAATTGAAATTTGAAAATTCATTTTCAAATGTCAATTCACGCTGACTATGTAATTCCTTAACTACTACTAATAAAGAAAAGTAGAATATTCTCTCTAATTATTTTAGAGTGACGAATCCTGTATTGACTTATTTAACTATCTCCATATGGTTCATACTGTATCCAAGTACTACCGACTAAACTACCCTAAATAAGACATGTTATAAATAACATCAAAATATATTAATTTTCACATGAGATATCTTGGTAATTTCAATTCTAAGGACTAATTATAATGTTGTCATAATGAGTAAATTTACAAACACATTAATCATATTCCACTTGAGATCTTTATAATCAAGTCACTTTACTAAACTTATTCTCTAATAAGCACTCACACATTTATTAAGTATCTCTTCCTTTCAATGGCTTCTTCTTCCTCTTCTCCGAACCCTCGTCTCCCCTTGTCCCCTATTCCTTCCTCTTCTTCTTCCCAGCCGAAAAGCTTTCTCCCGCAATCCCTAAATTGCTTTCCTCCCTCTTCTGAAAATTCTAACCCCAATACTTTAGCTTCTGATCCCTCTCCTGCTCCCCTTCATTTTCCCCCT
>JAOSBK010000204.1:12853475-12865592 GCA_027568895.1 Erythroxylum shatona
GACCACAAATCTGCAATGACGTGGCATAAGAAGCTTGGACATATGTCAGAACAAGGAATGAAGATACTTGCAGAGAATAATCTACTTCCAGGACTCATAAAGGTAACACTATCCTTCTGTGAGCATTGCATTGTGAGTAAGCAACATCGATTGAAGTTCAATACATTAAAGTTCAGAAACAAAGAAATTCTAGACTTGATTCACTCTGATGTATGGCAAGCATCAGTTACATTTCTAGGAGGAGCAAATTTCTTTATATCCTTCATTGATGATTATTCGAGGAGATGTTGGGTGTTTCCTATCAAAAAGAAGGCAGATGTATTTCCAACTTTCAAATGTTACAAAGCACGACTGGAACTGGAATCTGGTAAGAAGATTAAGTGTTTATGCTCAGATAATGGGGGCGAATATACTGGGAAAGAATTTGATGAATTCTGCAAGCAAAAAAACATCAAAAGGCAGTTCACTACGATATACACTCCTCAACAAAATGGAGTAGCAGAGCGGAAGAACATAACTCTATTGAAAAGAACCATAGCGATGTTGAGAACTGCAAGCTTAGATAAGACATTCTGGGAAGAAGCAGTCAATACTGCCTGTTATACGGTGAATCGAGCTCCATCAACTGCAATTGAGTTGAAGACACTGATAGAGATGTGGACTGGTAAACCAGTGGATTATTCCAACCTTCATATATTTGGAAGTCCGGCCTATGTGATGTTCAATGCCCAAGAAACTACAAAGTTGGATCCAAAATCTAGAAAATGTATTTTTTTAGGGTATGCTGAAGGTGTGAAAGAGTATCATCTGTGGGATCCCATTGCCCACAAGATTGTTATCAGCAAGAATGTTATCTTTATAGAAGATAAGGATTAAGAGCAAGCAGAAAATGTTGGCATTATACAAGAGAATCCAGAAACTACAACAGTACAAATAGATATGGAAGTTGATCACAATGATTCTTCTGAAGCTGCACTAGAGCACGAGGAACAAGAACTAGTTGAATATGATATTCTAGATACTCGGAGTCCAACTCGCATAAGAAGAGCACCGAGCTGGCACTCAGATTATATTATGGAGAGCAATATTGCATACTGTCTTTTAACTGAGGACGAAAAGCCATCAACTCTTCAAAAAGCAATGACTAGTTCAGATGCATCTCAGTGGATGGTAGGCATGCATGAAGAAGTTGAAGCTCTGCATAAAAATACGACATGGGAGCTGGTATCACTACCACAAGGAAGAAGACCTATTGGCAATAAATGGGTTTACAAGATCAAGCGAAGTGGTGATGATCAAGTGGAGCGATATCGTGCTACACTGGTGGTAAAAGGATATACTCAAAAAGAAGGTATTGATTTTAACGAAATATTTTCTCCTGTGGTTCGACTCACTACAGTTTGAGTAGTTCTGGCAATGTGTGCTATATTTAACTTGCATCTTGAGCAGTTAGATGTGAAAACTGCATTTCTTCATAGAGATCTTGAAGAAGAAATTTATATGCTCCAACTAGAAGGTTTTGAAGAAAAAGGGAAAGAGAACTTGGTTTGTAGGTTGAACAAATCTTTATATGGTTTAAAGCAGGCGTCGAGGTGTTGGTATAAGAGATTTGATTCCTTCATCATAAGCCTTGGATACAACAAACTGAGTGCAAATCCTTGTGCATATTTCAAGAGGTTTGAAAAAGATGATTTTATAGTCTTAATGTTATATGTAGATGACATATTAGTAACAAGCCCCAATAATGATCGTATCAAAGATATGAAAGCATAATTGGCTAGGGAATTTGAAATGAGGACTTAGGACCAACAAACAAGATTCTAGAGATACAAATTTACCGAGACAGAAATAATAGGAAGATTTAGCTTTCTCAGAAGAATTATTTGAAGAAGATCTTACGACAATTCAATATGCAAGATTGTAAGTCAATTTATACCCATCTTCCTGTTAATTTCAAGTTACCCTTAAGTATGAGTCCTAGCAATGAAGAAGAGAAGATGGAAATGTCTCAAATACCATATGCATCAGTAATGGGGAGCCTAATGTTCGCTATAATTTGTACAAAACTAGTCATTGCACATGCAGTGAGAGTAGTTAGTAGATACATGGCGAATCCTGATCGAGAGCATTGGATTATTGTTAAGAGGATTCTCAGATATATAAAAGGAACCTCAGATGTTGCATTATGTTATGGAGGATCAGATTTTACTGTCAAAGGATATGTTGATACTGATTATATAGGTGATCTTGATAAAAGTAAATTCACTACAGGATATGTGTTTACACTAGCTAAAGGAGCTGTGAGCTGAGTTTCAAAATTGCAGTCAGTTGTGGCTACATCAACAACAGAAGCAGAATATGTAGTAGCTACACAATCAAGTAAAGAAGCAATGTGGTTGAAGATGTTGTTGGAAGAACTTGGGAATAAATAAGATAATATTACTCTATATTGTGACAGTCAAAGTGCTTTGCATCTTGTCAAGAATCCAGCATTTCTTTCAAAAACAAAACACATCTGAGTTCAAAATCACTTCATTTATGAGAAAGTGGAAGAAGAAACGGTAGATATACAGAAAATTCATACAATAGATAACCTGGTAGATTTTATGACAAAAGCAATCAACAGTGACAAGTTTATGTAGTTTCAATCCTCATGTAACCTGATAGAGACGTAAGCAACATGAAGCGACAAGGTAGAAAGAATAGTATGAAGATTTGATTGACAATCAATCAAATCTTCAAATGGGAGATTTGTCAACAATAGTGGCTACAATTGTTGATAGATAGTGTGAAAATCTGATTGACAATCAATCAAATCTTCAAGTAGGAGAATTGTCAACAATAGTGGCTGCAATTGTTGACAGTCAACAATTATTGGTTGTGCCTAATACAGCCAAAGAACTCCTCGCTATAAAAAGACAGGAGTAGCATCAACAATTATTGGCTGTCAACAATTATCCAGTTTTTCTTAGTAGTAAAAGTCCTTTATCTTTGCCCGTAATTTTTATCCTAATTTAAGAGTTTTTTACGTAAAATCTGTGTGTTCTTTACTATTCCCCTCAGTCCTATTTAACTATGAACCTGCTCTAATCCTATTGATTTTCACAATAGCTGGGTTGCCTATTTTGAGAGGGACACAGATACTAAGTATAAATACGATGGCTAGTTACTTATCAATTAATTGAAATGCCCATATATAAATTGTTTTCAACGACCTAAGCTCAAGCTGCTTATTAACTCAACTGCGGCTCATGTTTGTGGATTCTTGGCATGACGTAGAAATAACTTACCGATGTTGCTTGTACTTGAACAGAAATAGTAGTTAATACGTATTTTTTGTACAAGTAGTTTAGTTGAATATATTAGTTTTTCCTTATTTAGTTAACAATACTTTCATTTGAATATGTGAAATAAAATTTAGAATAAATTATTATATTTTATTTATTAATAGTCTTAAATTTAAAATAATTAAGCATGAACTAAAATTGGCTAATCACCCAAAAGGAAGTCAAAATTAAAGGCTTGTTTCCAGGTCCTTGTATTAAATATTAGCACGTTTCATCAAACCAAAATCTTGAAGCTTCCAAATAACTCCGCAAGTGCTTTTAGTTAGAGTAGAACAAACACGCAAAAGTATCACTTATGTTGCCAAAATCTAAAGAAACATGAACCTCCATTAACTCAATGGACATTTCAATATATATATATATATATAAATCTGCATTGCACTAGAAGTGGAGCCGAATATTTTAAAATTTAAAAATCAAATATATTTCAAATTATTTGAATGCATATAAGAAAAATGAAACTGATTTTTAATATATTTCAAATTTCTTTGAATGCATATAATTTTCTACCAATACAATTACAAACTAACATTTCAAAAGGTATAATGATTTACATAAAAATAAAAAGAAATAGGAACATATAGTAGAGAAAAACGACAATCTACGTGGACCAACAAAACAAGCAAATGAAAACCCAAAAAAAAGGAATGGATGCTGTGATTTGAAGAAAGAAGAATACAGAGACCTGGCACGTGGCTCAACAGCGGCGAATTATATAAGGAGCAGTAAGCAGCAGGTTACTGATGTCTGTCTAACATCCAATCCCAAGCTTCTTCTCCCCTCCCTCAGGCCTCACCTCTCCACCCAAACCTTACTCTTCCATTTCTTATTTCTCTGCTGTGATTCATAAGCTCAGAAAGGAGACAAGGGAGACTCTCAGTCTGTATACTTATACCTACATGCTGCAAGTAGATAGTTGATGATCGGAGTTAAATCTAAGGTACGTGACTCATATATGCACATGCAGTGACTTTTGGAGATAATTTCCCATTATATTGTTATACTTTTTGAACATGTCAACCTGGTAAGAAATCAATCAAGCTAGCTAAAAGTGGGTGCAAGATCAAATTTTCCCAGATTTCTTTCTGGGTTGGATCTTCAAATGTCTTGTAATTAATTTCACTTTATGCTTTGGAAGGGAAAAGACATCTTTATGCTTTTCTTTTTCATGCCAGTAAAATGAATAGGGCACTATGATGAGGTTCAATCATTTCTTTTCCCGATTTTCTTTTTCAATTTCAAAAGAAATAAATAAGAAACTGTTTTTCATTTTTTCTAAAAGTTAACTCAAGTTTTTTATTTTTAAAGTCAAATAGACTTATTATTGAAACAGAACTAGAAAACCTATAAATGTTTCTGAAAATACTCTTTCTATTTTGAAAATTTTATTCGTAATCATACTCAGTCATACAACGAAGAAAGTAAACAACTCTATCAACGTTTTAAAGAAACACTACCAAAGTCATACATGAATAATTATTGTGCTATTTGTAATCAAATATGTAATCCAAGTGTTAAAAATATGTTTAACATTGTAAAAATATTCTATTTAAAATTTAAATTGACAAAAAAATAAATTATCGAATAAGTTTTATAAAAAAAATTAACTCCTATTTTTTTAATAGAACTTACATTATCAGTTGATGACTCAATCAATAATATGAGTCTTATGACGATTTTTTTAAAATTGATTTAAAGATTTATAAATTAATTTTTAAGTTTATCAAGTCTAGAATCCTATGTCACCTTCTCCCGTAATTTATTCGAGATTCCTAATTCAAAATTACATCTAACTGATACAGTATGTATATCGACAGAGGGTGTTTGTATCTCCGTCCACATGCCCTGTCGGTGGAAGTGATGTTTCTGTTTTAATAAATTGGAAAATAATAACTGACATAGTATTGTTTCGAAACATCGGAAATAAGAAACCGGGAATTACTCCAGTCTAGAGTCAACCCCAGATCGAGTGAAATTGTATACCATCATATTATGAAAAGAATAAATCCATTACATCAAAATTTTCGTAAATTAACCATCAAATGTAGACATCATCTCCATTAGGTTATACCAGACATTACCCCAGGTCATAGATGCGCATACCTATAATGAAACTTACTTGTTCAGTATCATCGTCTGTTGTCTTTACATAGTCGACCTAACAATAGGATGTGGTGTCCAAGGCATGGCATTTGTAGACATTACTGCCTGAATTTCTAAGGCAGCGGGTAGAACTAGCTAGTACAACTTCATTTCGTCAAGTACGTGAATAGCTGATGCCAAACAGTAGTGCGTGTGATGTGTAGTCGATTTTGGAATTGGTAAGGTTGGCATTTAATCTATATCCCATTTCCATCTTCTTTTTTTTTTTTACATTAGGTATCTCAGGTTAGTTAAACTAATCCTAAGCTTCTAAGATCCCATTTCAAGAGTCCTGGAGGAGATAAATCTGAAACTCCAAGATCTCTTAGGTTCTTACGTAGCCTATACATTTCTGTGCATAAGGAATCTTTACATATTGATTATTCAGCTGATGATTAATCACTAGCTCCCACTTACTCAGCATCAAGTTCTCATCAACCCTTAGGTTCCCATTTCTATCTTTCGATTCGCCCCTTTGTGATTTTCCTTGAATTTCAACTATCACCTATCCTTCATTTATTAAATCCATACTAGAAATGATGTAAATGTTTGTCTCCCTATTTTTCATTAATATGGTGAAATACTCGTAAGCCTTAATATACATGTAAAAACAGAAGATTTATCTAACCTTATTGAATAGTTGAGATGTTATCAATGACACTAGTCGATCACTGAAGGCAAAAGGGAAGAAGGTAGGATATTTCCATCCACTCCCTATTTTTATCATACTGACAAAATTTTAAACGACGGAGCATTTGAAGAAAGGCTTTGCTCTTCTTGTTCTTGCTTTTTTTTTTCCCCCCCGAAAGAAAGGCTTGCTTTATCAGTGAAAGTTAAAAACTTTCCTATCTATGTTTTTCTCAATTGAAGAACTTTCCTATCGGCTACTAGCATCAGGTTTTGGGCTTCCTAAGTGTAAATAAAAATCTTTAATGATCTTTATGGACCTGTTTAGCGTAGTTTAAGGGTTACAAGACAACGAGCCAAAACCAGATTTGTCTTTTATATGAACGAGGTTTTAGCAATAATGCACTTCATAAGAATACAAACACTATTGTCATCAAGTCACGTTCCAACTGGATTCAAATTTGCAGTTGAATCTTGAAATCCATGTTCTTGCCAGCTTGGCCTGTCGCTTATTAAAACGCTCAGGTTCTCCCCCACATCCCCCTTGTATCATGACAAACCATAATTAAAAGCAGAACAGCGGTTTGTTTCTATTTGAATTTTTAGATTGATTGTAATCTTTGTTAGAAATAGCTGAAGTTTTAATTAAAAACTTTAATAGTGGATTCCTGTGGGTTTAACTTTAAGTTGGTGTCTCTCCATCTCCCCATTTTATATCATTTTTTTTTATAATATCCTTTTCTTACAGGTCGATGATTTAGACAGCGCATCCCAAAATTTCTGGACTCCTTAAATTCATCTCCTTGCTGCAATCAGGTACGCGTTGGTCTTCTCTTAGTTCATTTCTTTGTTGTTTCTTCTAAAACTTATGAATGTTGTTTCATATACATGCATACATAATGCGTTAAGAAACCACATAGAATAGATTCATCCTTGACCTTAATTAATAAATTCCTAAAAATTAAACATGTTAATGTCATTGTCATCGTACCCACCATGTGTTTGGTGTCCAATTGTTTAATTAGCCTAGTAATTAATCCAAAGAATTTGAAGTGTTTGGCACGAAGTTCACTTGTCCATCAATGCAAATAATTATATATATAATAGTTAGGATTAAGACTATATACTTTTACCTTTTCAAATTCTAGGTGTTAGCGAAAAATTTATTAGGTGTTGTTATTGTTATTAGACTAAATTAAATTTAACCCTCTTATGTTTTATCTCCTAATACGTTATTCCCCCTTTATCTAAAAAATGCACTTATTACACTAGCTTATAATTCAAAAGGATTTTTTTACACTTGCATTATGATGATATCATTACAACTGTACATCTTGCATTTTTGGAATAAAAATACCTTTTTAGTTTTTTGTTGACAAAAATATATTAAACCCTATATTTGTTTTGTTTATTTCATTATGTTCTCTATTTCAAAAATAAAAATTGTTTTAAGTATGGATTATATTTTGATTGTTAATAAATAAAAAAGAAAAAAATATATTAAAAATACTATTATCTTCACAATTATAATTCATGAAGTTAATTTATAAAAACATTAAAAAAGAAAATTCATTTATGAAAGAAAATTAAAAAAGAAAGAAAATTTATTGAGGATGTTTTTTTTTCATAATTGTACGTTCTAATTATTAATTAGTTTTTGTTTTTAAGTTGCCTTCTCAGCATTATTTCAAAAAAATATAAAAAATTGAAAATATCATTTCCTTCAAAATTGTACAATATGATATACTTCTATTCTTAAAAAAAGATTTTGGACATAAGAACTACTTTTTTTGGGCAAAGAAATTCTAACTCTTTAAAGTAAAAAAAAAACTTGAAACACAATGAAACAAATTTTGCCATATTGAAGAAAAAAATAATAACAATTTTAATAATATCATTAGCTCAACAATTTTTCAAAAAAAAAAGCAAACAATAACTTGTTTTTGCTTTGATCTAAATAGAAATATCAAACCTAATTTCCGATAGCAACTCAAGGAGGTTTTCCAATGGAAGGTAGAGGAAAAAAAAGAGGAGTGAGAATAAACAATGATAAGAGAGAGAGAAAGAGTCTATAAATAAATAAATGACTTAGAAAATTGAAACAGAGCCGAAAGAACATAATTTATAGCTTTATAGAATAAAAGCAAAATATAAAAATGGTGATATTTTATTTTATTATTGTTAATTATTTTTTTAAAATTTGTTTAATATATAAAATTTTAAAAGCTTTTTATAAATTAATAGTAAAGTATAATTGTGAATACAATAATATTTTTAATAATTTTTTTCTTTTTTAATCTATTAACGCTCAAAATATAATTTATGCTTAAAATAATGTTTATTTTTAAATGGAGGGAATAATGAAATAAAGAAAAAAGAATTTAATATATTTTAGTCAACTGGGTCTTTTTGTCTAAAAAATACATGTATAATTATACTGATGTCATTATAATATAAAAATATATATTTTTAAAATTTTAAACTACTTTAATTAATGGTCAAAGAAAGTAATAACTTCACATTTAAAATAAAGAGAACATAACTTACAAGGATAAAACACAAGATGATTAAATGTAATTTGTTGTCGTTTGTACGTCCACGTCCATGTCGCTTCTTACTTTCTTGGTTATTAATTAAAAAAAGTTGTGGCTCCTGGTCTGCCACGTGTATCAAGCCTACATTTATATTTTTACGGGTCCACGACGACTCTGCAGTCCGCACATGTAATTAACTGTTTAAACCGCCAATATGAACCGGTTCGGCCAATATTGAGAGGTCCACACGGTTTCGCCGGCCCAACCGACATTCTTTATTAAATTGCTAATTTTTCATCCAATCTTTATCTACCCTAGTTTGATATTCTAATTAGCTTTAGCTTTAGCTTTCCACTGGACTATAAACGTATGGCAAATAAAATTACCAATAAAATGTTGAAATGGAAATTATTATAAACATATGTATATAATTTCAAACTTTGTATTAGGGTACAAACGAAGGGATTAACTCAAACTTGAAAACATATTATAGAAGTTAAACAAAAATATAATATACGGATAGCAGTAGCACTAGCTTGATGACAAAAACTGTTGTTTTTTTTCCTTAAATTGTAAGTTTCTGTATCAATCAAACTTGTCCAAATCCGGCAAGTTGCTGGGATTTTGATGGCAAAAGGTCTTGTGATTTTGCCAACTACTATACTAAAAAGGAAAAATAAAGGAATACTTAAATTACAACTTTATCCGTTTATTGTATCCTAAAACCTCTCTCTCTACCGTTATCTAGGAAGCTCCCCAAAAGCTAACAGTGGTTGTTACCCTCCATTTTTGTTCTGCGACTCTGTCTTCTGAAACTTTGAAAAGCTTCTTGGTTTGACTTCATCTATCACCACAGACCAAATCATCATGAAGTCTCGCAACCATAAGCATAGTAGTCACCAAACAGAGGTATCTCTCTACGTCTTTCTACAACTTATTCTCTCTATGAAGTTTTGGTAATTAGCTGAAAGTCAATTTGGGCAGAGAAATTGGGCTGAATCGTGTTGTTGTTTGGGTTGTTGGTTCGTGCAGTTCTTCTGGCCCAGAGTTGTTATGCGTAAATGGCTTAACATCACTGCCAGAGACTCCGATTACAGCGCCGACTCCGCCTCCGATTCCGATTCCGACTACCACTCCGATGATTCTGCTTCCGGTACTCTAAAGTTTTCTCTTTTCATTTTATTTAGTTTATGTTTCTAATACGTACTGCAATTCAAAATTCATTTATGCTGTTTTCCCCTGAATTGCAGAGTGTGCGCGATTTGAAAATGATTGGCGGTCACGAGGTAACAAAGTGGAGGATGATCAGTTTGATCCCAATGGTACTCTTAACTCTCAATTCCCCCGTCTCTCTTCTGTTGGACTCATTCTTCTGAGTGACTTTTTTACTTGATTTGTACTCTGAATCCAGATGCTCGTCCAAGGTTAAGGAGACGAAATTCAGAAACTTTTAGAGCACAGTATATTAATACAAAGGAACTCAGGTTTGATGCCCCCTTATTCATTTTGATTTCATAAGAATAAAATGCTAGGTTTTTTTCCTTGTTATTTTAGGTTTTTTCCTGCATAGTGGGGAGTGAGCTTTTTCTCTTCAAATTTCAAAAGTTGTACTATTCTTTGCGTAGGATATGTGTTGGCACATGGAATGTTGGAGGGAAACTCCCACCAGATGACCTAGACATTGATGATTGGATCGATGCCGATGAGCCCGCTGACATCTATGTACTTGGGTGAGTATTTCGTTTATGTTTAAACCTACTTTAACATATCTTGCATGTAACGCTGAGAATTAATTTTTTTCAATTTATTATGTAAAGATAGAAAATTAGTGTCAAATCTGTTGGATGTGGCTTCTCAGTTAGTGTTCTACTCAATCTTACCATTAAAGCCTACTTTATTGATAGGCTATCCTCTGATTTTGTCTATGTTTTTCTTTCTTTATTCTTTTCTGGTATCTTTTGCATATGTTGGATATGTTCGGAAATTCTTCTGAGAAAGTTAACAATTACCTCATTTTTGCAGCCTTCAGGAGATTGTACCTTTAAACGCTGGAAATATATTTGGCGCTGAAGATAGCCGTCCAGTCCCAAAGTGGGAAAATATTATTCGTGAAACACTAAACAGAATTCGACCAGCAAGGACCAAGGTTAAGTGCTATAGTGATCCTCCTTCTCCATCTAAGTTTAAACCTTTGGATGATGTTCCAGATATTGAAGAGGATATATTACTTGAAAGTGATAGTGATGTGGGAGAGGAAATCCATCCAATGGATGAAGAATCCGTTGGTTTTGAAGAAGCTCGAGATGGACAAATCAGAGTTGAAAATTGTAAAGATACTGTAATCTCAGATGCTACTGATATTTGCAAATTAGGTGTTTCAGGAAAGGACTTGCAGAAGCAATATTCTTCTCCCAAGAGATTGGACAGATTAAATTGCTTGCGAACGGAAGAAAAATGTGAAGACATAGATTCAGAAATAGTTCAACAGAATGGAAAACTAACCAGGATGCTTAGTGGTAGTGAAAAGATTGGCTTGAGCTGGCCAGAGCCTCCGTTAGACTTGTTATCTCAGCATATTTTACAGAGACCTAATTCCTTTAAATCCATAAAATCTTTTAAAACAGCCAAGTCTTTTGGAAGGTATAGTTCATTTAAGTCTGTCTCAAATGGCATGCAACCAGGATTAGCTTTGCTTGCAGAAATTAACCTTGAAGCTCTTATGAAGCGGAAAAGAAGATCATCATATGTAAGGATAGTAAGTAAGCAGATGGTTGGAATTTTTCTAACTATTTGGGTTCGTAGGAGCTTGCGTAAACATATTCAGAACTTAAAGGTCTCAACTGTTGGTGTTGGTGTTATGGGCTACATTGGAAACAAGGTTTGTGTCATATCATGATTTTATTTGTGCCTTCATGTCATTAGAATGTTCCTGTAGTTCATATCATTTTAGGATTTGTTCAATGTTTTTTTTTATGTTCCTTTGCTTGTGAATTCTGGAAGGATAATTTATTCATCAGTCAAAGCTTTGCTATTGGTTTCTTAGGTTTAATATGATCGCTTTTGTCACTGTTTGGCATGACTTGTATGCCACATGTATGTTATTTGTTAGAAGTAGCTTCGAACATAAGAGAGTCATTTTTTCTTGAGTTCATGGATTTCCATGCGTTGAGTGACCGAGCCTTGGACTTGAAATCTTATGCTTAGAATTAAATCACTTTAGAAAAATTCACTTGGTCTAATTTTTGAAATCTTACCAGTTGTTTCTATTCTACGCCCTCGTATTGAATTTCAGATTAACTTTTCAATCCTGACTTATGAGCTCATTTTTTGTTACTTTTGGAGCATTGACCCTGTTGATGCATGTTGGTGATATACTAATATTCTTCTGCTGATACTATACAGTTGTATCTAGATTATATTGAGATATAGATAGGCTGTATATAGATCCTATAGAATAAGTTCAAATC
>JAOSBK010000204.1:12881979-12895601 GCA_027568895.1 Erythroxylum shatona
TTATTATTATTATTATTATTATTATTATTATTATTATTATTATTATTATTATTATTATTATTATTATTATATTTTTATAGCTAAGTAATTAGGTGAATTCCTTAAGGATATTTTTGTCCAACATGTCCTCATTTTTATTCCTACCTCACTTGGAATAGATAAAGATATGGGTGGGGATGAGTTTACTTATGCCCCAACTCAAAAAATAAGCAAACATTTAGATTATATATTTTGTATGTTTTCTTCAACCAAATAAGGAAATAATCTATTACTAAGAATAGATCACGAATGGAATGATGATTGCAGTCAACCAAAGTCCTGGCCTTCATGCAATCAGCATACATCCAATATCAAGGTGCAAATCTTAACACCAAGAAAACGACATAGAAGATAACATAATCTACTTCCTTGATGCAGTTTCTAGCAAGGATTTTAAGTGTTGATAATCCAAATTGAAGCAAAAATCCAAAAGTTTGAGAAATCCAGAAGTTTGAGAGTAAGTGAGAGAGTTTACGTGAAGAGTAAGGTAAGAATGAAGGGTGTAAAAATTTCCCTGCAATAGCTTAACATATATGCTGCTAGGTGTCACTATCTCAACATGATATTTAACACCAAAGCATATAGTCCTTTTACCCTCCATTTAAACTACCAAATGTCATAATTCTTTTGGGTCATTTTTCACTTAATGAATGTTGTCAAATGCCACAACTCAATTAGGTCACTTGTCACTCACTTATTACTGCCACTTGTCAATTTATTAACTAGGTCATTTGTCACTTAATTTTTCATGCCAAATGTCACCAATTCATAGACTTAATCATCCAATTTTCTATATACCAACTTATCTTACCACTTGACATTTTTCCTAATCCAATTGTACATTTTAATACATCAATTTTCTAATGCTATCAATTAATTCCAAATCATTAAGTATGATCCATTAAACCAAAATTCAAAACATTTACAACTTACAATCATGTCACAATTTTAACACCTATCATAATTACCTTCATTAACATGTAACAATTCGACTAGGGTATAACAAAATATGATTAATCAATACAGAACATTCTTATATCAGAAAAAAATCATAAATATCATAATAGAATGTACAAGTATCAAAATTGAATATCAAAACAGGATATAATCCCTTTCAGATCAAAATATGACTTGTATCATATCAGAATATGCTTTGTATCAAATCAAAGCTTATCTTATATCATATCAAAACTTGTTTATATCAAAACTGAACATGTATCAGAATATAAAACATTTTAGCCTACTATTCCTTTTTATAGAAGTTGGTAACGGGACCAGAACAAGAGATACCTATGATTGGTATCATTTAATTTGCCTATTTTCCTTCAAATATGAAGAGTAGGAATTAGTTTAGAAAGAATCAAACATGAAAGCATTCCAGTTTGGGTAAACATCCATAGTATTCATTTAGAATTCTAGACTATTAAGGGACTTAACTCACTTGCAAATTACATTAATAAGCCCCTCTGCATGCATGAAACCAAAATCAAAAGAAACCACATAGAATTTGATCGTATCTTAGTCAATGTCAAGATAGAATAAGAGCTCCTAGAAATAATTCCTATAATGAGACTTAATGAACATGATAAACTATTCGAAGATGCAATGAACTTCTCATTCAATTGGAAACCAATCCTAAAATAACAAGGAAATAAATGGAAGGTGAAAGGGAGGCTCTTTAAAAGAGTATGCTATGAAGAGCTAATGAATATTGAAAGGAGACAACCCAATCTAAATAATGAAAATGTGCAAAAACTTGTTGTTGGTAAAAATGGTAACATAATAGAACCTATACAAGAGAAACAAAACAATGCACTGAGGGATCCAAAAATCCTCAATAACATCCCATAACGACAAATATTGAGAAAACATATAAAGAATCAGTTAAAGAGACACCTAAAAAAGGGAATGTAATAACTATAACAATTGAGTAGGACATAGAGAATTTGAAACTAACAAAAAGAGGAATTTAGGCAAAATAAACAAAGGTAAGGACCCTAATAATTCCCCCTCAAAATAATGTTTGTCATAGTATGAATTACTAAGGGTATCAACTGCCACAATAAACTAACATCTTTTAGAGGTTTTGTTAATAATACAAAACATGTTTTATTGGCTTATTGGAATCTAAATTGAATCAAGAAAACATCATGAAGCTCAAAACCTAGGCAATTTTTGGACACTCCTATTAGATCACCAACATCATCATTTTTGGAGAATTATAATGGCTTACAATCCCAATGAAACAAAGGTCAATATGATAGACTTTACTATATAAATGATGCATCTTAAAGTGACTTTGGTCTAACGAAAATGTAAAATGCTTGTGACCTTAATATATGCCTTAAACTTTAACTTTCAAAGAAGAAAATTATTAGAAAAGCTGAGAAATTTACATTCAACAATGCAATGGCCTTGGCTAATTCTTAGGTATTTCAATACTGTTCTTCATACAAATGAAGTAGAAGGATATGCAAGTCAAAGATACTTTAACACAAACCTAAGGGATTGTATGCATGACATATGAATGATTAACCTATAGATGGAAGGTTGGTTCTTTTTATAGAACAACAAATAGAACTTAAATTGGATGTTAAGGAAAAAACTTGATAAAGCACTAGTAATTAAGGAGTGAATAGATTCCTTAAAAGAAAAGTTGTATTTGAAGCTCCTGGAATGCCTGCTCATTGTCTAGTCATCATAAAGGATAAGGAAATTTGTAGAATTATAAGACATCCTTTTAGATATAATTATCACTTGGCAGAGGAAGAACGCTTTACTAAAGCAGCACAAAAGGGTTTACAATAAGAAATTGGAGGGAGTAAGATGTTCATATGTGTAAGATAATTTAGAAAGCATTAAGAATTAATTAACTAAATAAACTCAATACAAGAAGATAAAGAAGCACTAAGGAGAATATTAAGGCTACAAATTCCAAGATGGACTTAGCCCAAGCTTGACTAAATCAAAACCCAAAAGACCCCAAAATTAATTATAAAAAATCAAAAATGAGGATTACACTAGAGCAATGGAGATTTATAACTCAATTATAAAACAAAGGGCTCACTTAAAATAGAACCAAAAGGGAGACAAGAACACCAAGTTTTTTTATAAGTCAATCAAAGCAGAGAGAAACATAAACAAAATCAACTCTCTAACAAAGCCTAATCATATCAAAGTCTTTACTCTAGATTAAATGAAAGAATAAGCATACAGATGATTTAGTGATACCCCTAGGAAACAACCCTATAATAGATCCCTTATCCCTTTAATTAAGTCCTTCATAAGCAATAGAATAAGTGAATATATAAAGATCTCACTATGTAGCCTAGTAATAACTCAGTAGATAGAGAGAATAATTTTTAGTTGAATCCCCAAAAAGCCCTAAGACCAAATGGTCCTAATGGTTTTTTCTTCTATAAGTCATGGTCAATGATCAAACATATATTAATTGCAATATAAGAGTTCCTTATGAATAGAAGGATGTGACAAAATCAATAAGACACGTCTACCTAAGAAACTATAGGTTTATTTCTTATTATAACTTCATTTACTTCATTTATAAGACAATCTCCCAAATGTTGGAAGCCATATTAAAAAGGCTCCAAAAACTTGTTGAGCAAGTTTTACCTAATGTAAAACCCAAAATATCTGCTAGTATACAAATTGTAAACTTGTAGTAATTGAGATATTAATCCCACGAGGAATTAGCTAAAACTAAATGAACCTAACTTTGTCTAAGGTTTTGAAAAATGTGATTTAAACGAAAAATAATTAAAAAATTAAGCAATCAAATATGATTTGAGCGGAAATAAAATTCAAAAATTAACACGATCAAATCAAATTGAGCAATTAACCACTTAACAATTAAATTGTCACAATAAAATAAGAATGATCAATTAAGAAAGTATAGGATTCATTATACTGTCACTTTGCTACCTTAATCATTTTTATTCAATCGGTATCGATCCTAGATTTCTGAAAGGTTGATTAGTCTCTCTCAGGACCTAATCATTTAACCCTAATTAATAATCCCTAATTGATTCTGAAATCCCATATTTGCAATCTCTTGATTAACAAAAACAGTTCTTAAGCAATCTATTGGATCATCAGGTTCTCACATAAGATCTCTCTTTGTATGATTATCAATTTGATATTTATGTTATTTTGTTAACTCTCATTATCCAAACTAATCGGATTACTATCGACTCACTCTCTCGATTTGTTGTCGAAGTATAGGCAAACATAAATATCACAACACCCAAAACATTTCATTGAAATAAAAAAATCAAATCACAAAATGATTCAACAACAAATCCTAATATGAAATTAGAACATCATCAACATGTATAACATTCTCAATCCCAGTTCATACATCAAGATAAAGGAAATAAACAAAAGAAAGAGAGAAAAAAACTTGATTGGAGTGGACTGGAGTTAACTGGGCAATTGTTGCTCCTCTTTCTCCCTTTTTGCTCTTCCTTACTTCTTTCCCATATTAGTAAGATGGAGGCTACCTATTTTGGTCTCTTAATGTTCTTTTATATCTTAAGGTTCATTTTAGAGCTTATCTAGGTCATTTTGTTCCAAAAATACCCTCCAAACATCAAAATAGATGGAGAATCCCATGTCTAGTGAGTGTCTGTCACGACTGTGATAGTGGTGTCATAATCGTGACCCAGGATAAAAACCTTCTGTAATGATTGTGACACTCCTATCACGATCATGTCAATAAGGGAACCTTCTGTCACAATCGTGACACTCATATCACGATTATGACCCTACCTTTTAGCCCAAACATGCTCCAATTTCCTTCAATCTTCATTTATCTTGTTTTATTTACTAACAAACACATTAAAATACCTCAAGAACACATGAATAAAGTCCAACATCATGCCCTAAACCACAAAAACACTTAAAAACATAAATAAACAATCACATTAATATAATTCTAAGCCTAAACATGCAATAATCATCTAATCAACACTTATAAACATACTAGAACACCTACCAAAATATAATATAAATTGCAACTGTCAACACTATATAACATAATTGTAGAATCACAAAGTACATTCTTAGAGGGCAAATTGATAGGTGATAACCTACTCAAGAATGGCTTAGAAACTATGCTAAGAAAATCTCACCAATGAACTATGCCTTGAAACTTGATTCAAACAAGGCCTTTAATACCTTTAATTGGGATTTCATTAGGCAATTATTTTAAGTTTTTAAATTTCATAACCAATTTAGAAACTGGATCAAGGAATGTATCTCAACCACTTCATTCGACATCCTAGTCAATAGAGAGCCCACTAAAATCCTCAAGAGAAGCAAGGGACTAAGTCAAAGAGATCCCTCTTCCTTTACCTCTTTATAATAAGCATGGAGGCTTTTTCCAAACTATTAAACCATAATATATACCTAAATATAAGGTTTGAATACCATACCAAATGCAAAGATTTTAAACTAACAAATTTATCTTTTGAAGATGATCTTCTAGTGTTTTACAAGGCAAGTGATAGGTCCTTATATACTATCATTACTACCTTATAAATGTTTAGGGATCTATCATGGCTAGAAGTGAATCATAATAAAAGTCAGATAATTTTGTCATAAAGTGCAATGAAGGAGGTAGAATGGCTATTAACAATATTTATATTCAAAGTAAAACCACCCCTAATCATATACCTTAGGATACCTTTCTCAACAAAGAAAATAATGTGTAAGGATTACATCCCATTAGTGGAAAAAAAATCCAAAAAAGACTAAACCATTAGAGCCACTTGGATCTCTAATAGACAGGAAGAATGATACTAATTAAAATTGTGCTAAGTTCTCTCCACATCTACTATGCTTCCTAAAAGCATTATAAAGTTGATTGAAAAAATCATGAAAGCTTTCGTATGGGGTGGGAGAAAGGAAGGAATAGTAATGGAAAAAGTGAGATGAGATGAAGTTTGTGAGCCAATGGATGAAGGTGGACTAGACATCACGAAAATCACCCTGACAAAAAAAATCTTAATAGCCAAAAAACTATAAAGACTGATTACGGGAAATGAAACGGTCTGGTCTAGTTGGATCAAAGCTTATATGTTACAAAATAGCAACATAGAACAAAACTCTAGAGGCAGGTGCTCTCGGTTCATATCACAGCTACTCAAAATGCAAAAAAAAAATACTAGCTAGCTCAATACAATTGAAAATAGGGAATGCAAAGAAAGCTTCTTTATACTTTCACAATTAAAGTAGACCCCTTATAACAGTTAAACCTCTAAGAGCATATATTGACAAAATTCCCATAAAGTGATGGATTTGAGGTATGGATTCAATGGAATAGATGGAGGAACTACCCCTCGAAGCTATCACATATATTACCAGATTATTACCCCCAGGAAAGGGTGGAAGATAAGTACCATTGGATAAAACATCCCTCTAAGAAATTCACTATCAGCTTTTACAAGGAGCTATTCAGGGTAAGAGGAGATAGGGTTAAATGGCATAAAATCGTACGGACCAAAGCCCTTACTTCAAAGGCTTCATTCTTGTTATGTTTAGTGACAAAGGATGGATTAACCAATAAAGATAAACTACACTCCCTAAACATCCAAGGCATCTATGCTCTATGCAATTTTGAAAGGGAAACAATTGGCCACCTATTCTTCGAATGCAAATATACAAGATGGATATGGGAAAATATATTGGAAAGCACCAACATGCAAAGATCTCTAATTTTCATGCAACAATTAGTTGGCTTCAAGAAGATAGAACTGTTCAAAATGAAGCTAAAATGACTATCACTGTTCACCTAAGCATATGTATATACAAATTTTGGATAGAAAAAAATTATAAAAGCTTTCAATAACTATATATATAAAAAAAAAGAGAAAGCTTACTTAAGGAGATCAAACAATGGTGAAAATAGCAACTCGTCCTCAATAATGAAGCCAACCATAGTGAGTAAGCATCCTAACAGCAAAGGAAGCATAACCAAAATCCATTATCCAAGATAAAAAGTGTTTAAAAAACTAAGGACAAAATAGTCCTTTGTGGAACCATATAAGACACAATGATTTAAAAAATTAAATCATTCTGATCAGTTAAACTATAAAAATATTAAATCAACCAATTTTTTAATTTGATTTATCTTAATAATCTTTGTTATTAAAAATTAACTAATTTTCATAAACTAATGGGTTTTCATAAGCTATAATAAACCATTTTATTTTCGTTTGTTTCCATCTAGAAATATAATCACCTTATGAATCTTGATACACAAAAATACAGGAATTATTAAAAGAGAATTATCATTCAATTTTAGATTAATATTATTATTATTATTAATTAATTATACATTAATAGATATTGGTATTTTAATAAAGTATTTTATTTTTATTATTTTAAAGTTTTATTTTTTTAATATATATAGTTTTATAACGGTTTAATACTAATTAAACTTTAAACCTTAAACTTTATATGCTATCGATTTAATTTTTGGTTCAAAATTTGGAGCGTTAACAAGACAAGAATGAGAAGGGTTAGTTTTGGGAAATTGATAAGTGCGTATTAGAACATTATTTCGCAATCTTCCTTTCGAAAGCAAAATAGATAGGTATAAGAGTACATTTATTGCAATATTAATCATATCCTTTTATATTTTTGTTTTTATGATCTCATTTGTTTGATTAATCACATTGTTTTATATTAAATTCTTCAAATACATAATTAATTTTAATCTCCATCAAAATGAACATTATTTTTTACTTTTTTAATTCTTCTGTACCGAAGAAAGTGTGAAAATTGGAGACAATTGATAATAGGTTACATAATTCTGTCGTGTTCTTAAAAATTTTAAAAACAGGGAACTCAGTTGACTGATAAGTAGGCATTTGGTGCTTTTGTAATTGAACGACTGTCAAGGCAAGCTACGACGGAAATGGAACCTGTTTTTCTTGGAATTACTCGTTTGTCCACTTGCGATTTAGAGAAATAGTCTATGGGAAGCTTTCTAGACTCCACAATGGACACGGTTATCAAATGATGCCGTAACATGTACCTTCAAGATACTCTCCAATACTATTACCTCCACTCCTAAATAGCAAATCCTACTGCACAAAACTCCCTATTTTATCAAATGTATACAACCTTTTATTTATATTTTACAAAAAAAAAAACTATTTTCATAATTCAAACTTGTAATCTTCTTGGGATCGTAACCATACCTTCACTCCTCTCAACCCAAAAAAGAAATCACACTTGAAATATGATCTCATTTGGTCTCCCGTTTTAATTAGCATATCCTTCTATGGAATCTAACCTCTCCATGCAAAACGAATTAAATTAAAGCTAAAAATGTATCTTAATCATTCAAATTAAGTTTCTTTGA
Organism: Erythroxylum shatona; assembly: GCA_027568895.1. Taxonomy (NCBI): domain Eukaryota; kingdom Viridiplantae; phylum Streptophyta; class Magnoliopsida; order Malpighiales; family Erythroxylaceae; genus Erythroxylum; species Erythroxylum shatona. Next base: position 12,890,405 of record JAOSBK010000204.1, read on the forward strand.
GAGAAGCATGTAACTTTTCACGTAAACTAATATAACTCAGAAATTTGTCAGTTATAATGAATCCCTCATACCTGAAAGTGGCCTTTTTGCCAACCGTCTATGGCTCCAAATGTTGAATTTCATTCTTCTCTTTAACAAAACACAAACAAATCCTAAAATAACAGCCATAATCACATACATCAGGGAGTGAACACTCCACAGGATTCCGATCCTGATCCTGCCACCACAATCACAATCGCAATCACAAAAACTCTGTAGGTATACCCTGGCTGTAAAATCGGGATCAAGAATGAAATCAGCAGGCACAGCAGCTTCTTCTAACCAGATAGATGTGGTCTTTGATTTGTATCCAGGCATAGTGGCCATAACTGCAAACACATAAAAGAAATATATTGTTTTATTTGATTAAGTTGAAATTTATTATGAAAATAAATGTGTTGAACATGTATCACAAATTCCAGAATATGATTTAAGACATCTACTTTATCTCTCATAATCATATGCCTGAATGTTTTCCAACTATTATCTGTAAATAGGCTTAATCATTCAAGTAAAACTTAGATGCAGCCTCCTACTACCATTGTATAGGATAAAGCAATCAAAATACTTCTCCATAAACCTGCTCAAAATTCTGAGGGAAACAGACATTCCATCATTATATGTTAGTCTTAAGATTTGCATATGATTTTTTTTAACAATTTGAGTAAATACATATGCTAGCTCACATCTCAGTACAGATATCGGTGCATCATAAAACACTCATAATGAAGTCTTACAAATTATTTTAGATAATAGCACATAGCAAAATAATAGATAGCACCAAATGACCAATTGAAAAGTTAGTTTGTGAACCATGCGTTAGGACCGAATTATTTAGCAGGTTTTTATTCAAGAAGTCTTGATCCGATGTTCCATAACTGTATTACTGTCAGTAGATAAATGGAAAAGAAATAGGAAAATTGTTTCCTTATATCAATAGTTGTCTTGCATTCAAGCAAAAATATTTATTAAAAAGCTAAGTTCCACATTGAAAACAGATAAAAAGTAATTCCTATATAAGAAAACATTCATAACCTAATGCCATAATATTTTAGATTGAAATATAAATCTCTTCTTTATATATAAATCACTCATCCCTAAGTATAATAGATAATAGAATTTCAAATAGTATCAGAGTAAGTTGTAAAAGTCAAAATCTAAATATGAAATGAAATTCGAAAAAGAAGTTCGAAATAAAAATTATACCTTAAACAATAAGCCAAAGTAACTTCAGAGCAAGAAGGATATGAGTCCGTAGAATTGACTTGAACAACATGTTCATATAACTTAAGAACGACGTGACGAGGAGCAAAATTTAGAGGAGGATTGTTAAAAAGCTTAATAAGTCCTACATCTAACAACAAATTAGAGTGATTTATATAAAAGAGAATATTCAAAACCTAATGCCTTAAAGTTTTAAGTTCAGTTATAAATCCCTTCTTTATATATAAACAACCTCTGTAAATATAAAATTTCGCAATGTTGATCAAACATGCAACAGTCACAGTACATATTTATACAAACTTCCTATTTCAGCTGTTTTAATCTATCAATCCAAAAAGTTAAAAGCTCTAAACTTTGACTCAATTCTTAAGTCAATCCACTAACTTGAAAAGAAATCATGCCAGGAATTGGATATGAGATACCTTCATATTTTCTTCCTGGGGCCAGCATGCGATGGTAATCAGCAAACCTTCTGCCAGCCTTAGCCTGCAGTTGATACGTACAAAAATGAGCAGTCAACACCATATTTCTTTGGGTAAAATAGGAATATCCCAACAGCCTTCAATGGCATGAACAATGCACAAAAGTTTGAACAGGAAACTAATGTTTCTGTTTGAATATACCAACCAAAGTCAAAATAAATAAGTCAAGATTCATAGCAAGTCATATAACAGCGCCTGAGGTAGAGAAACAATGGCTGTGTGTTGAAAAACATTTCTAATCCTAAAAGGATGCCATAAGATTCGGGAAGCATTCATCAATTTAGCAGAGGTAGTTATTGCAATGAAAACATAATCATACTGAAGCGTAACATCAATGTCTTTTTACTCATCCAAAATGCGTTTAAGGACAAAGAACAACAATAAGGTCAAATAATTCCAGCAGGTCTCACTTCTCATAGTTGAATCAAAAAGACCTTTAATGATCTTTCCCTTGATAAAAAGAACTTTTGTCCTATAATCTAACCACTACTAGGCTAGAAAACATGGCTTGCTCAGGCACGATTTATTGTCACCTATGAGCAACAAATAGAGATAAAAGCGTATAGAGTATTTATCTGGGGGACAGCAAGACTGCAAACTTAAGTTATGATTTTGAGATTTTGATTTGCAAGATACATTCATAGAGAAGAAATATACAAGGAGAGCAGTGACGAGATGATGGTAGCAGCTATTATGAAATTATCTTATGTTTATGGAGTAATTATCTTATTTAGGAAATAGTTATGTTATTTAGGAAGTATATGATCAGGAGAATCAGTTAGCACATTCCTGTTCTACTTTAGTTCCCAAAAAATATATATATTCAGGCCATTTAAAGGGCTTTATAATGAATAAGAAAGCAGTCAGAATCTTTCTTCAAAATAGTTGACATAAAGCTTGTCAAGGATGAATTTTCTAAACAGCAACTATAGGGTTTAGAAAGAACTCTAATAAAGGAAACTCATGGCAGCCCAAATGCTCTCTAAATTTGAGGATCCATTTACTGTGGTCAAAGAGAAAGTATTTCACCTCAGATGATGCTGCAGGCAACATCAAATTAGATCCAAATATTATTGCTCCAAAAATTTGCAATTATGAGAATTTTCATAACCAGCCTCTGACATGAAATTACTTGATATCAATAGATTAGTTTAAATACTAGCTTTAAGAGACTTCTTGACATATAGCAACATAGTACTAAATGGATTCTTTCTAGGGATCTTTGAGTGAATACATAGCACTCAATCAACAAAAATATCCATGAAGCAAAAAACATAAGAATCCATGCTAGGATGAAAATTGCATGATAACTGTATGATATAAAAGAATATAAAGATAGTAGTACCGTATAATTTATTCCCTTGATTGTGATAAATCCAGGCAGTGGTGTTCCACTATTTGATGAAAATATCCTTCCATGCACTCCTGTCTTTAAGGGCATAAATCATGTCAGTCAGTTAGAAAGACATTCATCTAGTATATAAATTTTAGACTACAAGTACTCACTGAGAAAAAAGAATACTCCATAGAATTAATACAAAAGTCTTATTCCTTAATGCACTAAATTTTCATACATAAGTTGCATCAATAGGACGATTAACATCAAAATAATGTATTAGAACTTTTCATTTGATGCCAATCAAGTTAGCAATACAAGATTCCTGCAGATAACTGGAGCAATATTCAATAAAAGATGACAAATAAATGAGTTATTTCACTGCCTACCTTTGCAACTCTGGCTATGAGGTTCAGTAAACTCATTTTGTTATAATCCCAAAGTGTTGGAAGCTGCACAGACACGAGTGGCATAAATCAGTTGATTAGATCATCATAGATGGTAAGGAAAAGCAAGAAGGAAGAATAGAATTATCCAGTACACATTAGCTTGAGCAGAAATCTCACCTCATCAGCAATAGGCCACTTATTGTCGCTAATCTCTAAAGTCAATTCAAGACATCCTGCATGAATGTAATTCCAGTCTTGCATGCCACCATATATTGGGTACCTGCATCAAGTTCTGACTATCATAATTCTTGAGCCAAAACAAAAGAAAACGAAGAATGTAGTTTTATTTAAAGAGGAACTAGCATATGAAGAACGATTCGACAATTTTCATGTTGATGCAATTATTAAAAACATAGTTCAAAACAGTCCTACCAAGATGCTCCATTTGTAATTCCTCCAGGAAACTCCTTGCTCAAGGACATATTATGGTGAGAAAGGCTGTATGTGCTTGCCATGAACCGAAATGTGTCATCATCAGGACATGCAAAGTAACTTTTCCTGGAATAAGATTCGTATATTTAGATAGAGATGAGCACTCAAAAAGAACAGAAAGAAAACTCAACCAGGCATGGACTGGAAAGTTTATCAAATTTATTAACATCAAAATCTCAGCATCATATCAAACCGTGCATGAAGGTGATGCAGCACACATCATTAATTGGAATAAACAGTGCACAGCTAAGAGGACGTCTCCTTCAATACTAGTTAGAGTGACTAGAACCAATCAAGGAGACTATAGAGAAACCAGGATGGTGATATCACTTCTCAAATAATATGAAAAGTTTTAGATTGTCTAAACCTCAATTTCAGTCAAGGAACACAATATAGGGCCAGCCAAACTGCAACTTCAAAACCAGAGAAATGCTTGGAAACCATCTATGATGCGGTACAATAAGCCATCTATAAACTTGAAAGAAGTGTGGATAGGTTAATAATATTTACTGCTGTATACTATGTACAAATAGAAATGCACTGAATGCAACTTAGTATACATATTTACTAATATACTTTTAATCCCCTCTTAAATTGGAAAATATATATTATTAATCGCCAACTTAATAGAACTATATTGAATTCTCAAACCTGTCAACAAGTTATTGAAGGGGTCAGCTACTGATTCATAGAGACTCTGAATTTTGTAATCAGATCTCAGTATACAATCCTCACTCTACCAAAGTGATGTCCATGTTTATGTATTTTTTTCCTCGTAATAAACAAATTAGAAGAAATTTACAGCATTGCCTAATTATCACGTATCAATCCCATAAATCTTAATGGAGTGAGGGGGCAGTTGGTTCACACGGGAGAATGATAATAAGAATGGGAATGAATATAGTAAGGAATGGGAATGACTATTATCATTATAATTATGGAGGTTGGTTAAGAGAAAGGAATGATTACCATTATCATTGACAGTGATTGGTTTGTGAAAAATATTGAGAAATAAAAATTTATTATATTTTAATTAATTACTTAATTAATTATATTGTAATTAATTAATTACAATATATTGATAATTAAAACATTTAATTAATTAATGAATTATATTTTATTAACTATATTGTAGTTAATTAATTGATAATAATATTGTAATTAATTATATTGTAATTAATTAATTAATTACAATATTTTAATTAATGAATAATTATATTTTAATTACTTATATT